>CM042143.1:27681127-27696127 GCA_023376005.1 Doryteuthis pealeii
TTTATTGGTTAGGAGGTTGATTTAGAAGGCTATCACAATGCAAGTGTAAAGAAAAAATAATAATACGGTAACATGTTGTGTGTTAACCTGAATTTATACAGGTTAACACAACATCATTGTTTCGTATTATTATTTTTTCTTTACACCTGCCTTGTGATAGCCTTTTAAATCAACCTCTTAACCAATATATACACAATGCTTCAAGCAAATTATAAAACTCTTTTGTGTATATATATTTTACATATACGGAGTATTACGAATAAGTAAATAAATATATACAGGATATATACTCTTAGAAAATGAATGTATCTCAACTTTTACATCTCATTATTTCTGGTTTTTTTTTTAGTTATTTTCTTTTTTAATTATTTCACCGTCGGTCTTACTGGTGTAATTTTCCCGTTTCTTTATTTTTTGTTTTTCTTTTTTCAATTTTCCAAAATTATAAACCCCCATATATATATATATATATATAAATATATATAATATATATATATATATATATATATAATTTAATATACCAAGCATCTTGGTAAATCCTCGCGGTGAGAAAAAAAACACCAAATAGTTTGATTGTAAAAATATACTACCAAACATCAACTGGGGAGAAACATTTTTTTTTAAAAAGAAAAGACCAGGATAGCCGTACAAACCAAAAGTAATCTATTGGTACAGTATTTGGCCAAAAGAAAAAACAATTCATATGTATATATGTGTATATAAGATATATATATATATATATTCATACAACTGCTAGGAAAATAAGCTAATAAGTAAAAAGTGCTCAATACCTAAGTAGAGCAAATAATAAAGATAAATCTAATGAGTTAGACGAACCTACTATTAGTTTCGCTTAATGCTCTTCAGGGCTAAGCGAAACTAATAGTAGGTTCGTCTGACTCATTAGATTTATCTTTATATATATATATATATATATATATATATATATATATATATATATATTGATCGATATTGTATCTGTTTGAGAGAAGTTGCTGCTCTATACTGGAATGATAAGAGATGGTGCAACTAAGCCAACGTTCGGTGTTCGATTCCATACAAAAATAGGTTCGTTCACGTGATATACCGGTCGCCAACTAGCACGTGCCAAAATATGAGAGAAACCTTTGACTCAGCCTTTGTATATGAATACATCATTTTGAGATACAAAGCGTGATGTCCCTCGTCTATATTTCTTTTCTATGAATGACCTTACCCGGTGTGTCCTATTGATTCACTGAACCTTTCTCCTAAACTCTGAACAATGTCAAACGGTCATTGGCAACGGCGGATAAAAAAGAAGAAGAAAAAAGTAACGATGAAAATAGAAAATAGCAAAATAATATGACACGTTGCCCTTATCATATCATTTCTGTCCCATTGATACATTTACACATAAATCTCAGATACTAAATGTCATAATCATTATGGGACAGAGCTGTTATTTTTTATTATCTGTCCCATAATAGTTGATACATTTACATAAAAATTTCAGATAGTAAATGTCATGATTATTATAGGATAGAGTTGTTATTTTTTGTCATCTGTCCCATAATAGTTGATACATTTAGATATAAATTTCATATGTTAAATTTTTTAATTGTTATGGGACAGAGCTGTAATTTTTTATTATCTGTCCCATAATAGTTGATACATTTACATAAAAAATTTAGATACTAAATGTCATAATTATTATGGGACAGAGCTGTTTTTTATCATCTGTCCCATAATAGTTGATACATTTACATAAAAATTTTAGATACTAAATGTCATAATTATTATGGACAGAGCTGTTTTTTTCATCTGTCCCATAATAGTTGATACATTTACATAAAAATTTTAGATACTAAATGTCATAATTATTATGGGACAGAGCTGTTTTTTATCATCTGTCCCATAATAGTTGATACAGTTACATAAAAATTTCATATGTTTAATGTCATAATTATTGTGGCACATAGTTGTTATTTTTTATTATCTGTCCCAAAATAGTTGATACAGTTACATAAAAATTTTAGATACTAAATGTCATAATTATTATGGGACAGAGCTGTTTTTATCATCTGTCCCATAATAGTTGATACATTACATAAAAATTTTAGATACTAAATGTCATAATTATTATGGGACAGAGCTGTTTTTTATCATCTGTCCCATAATAGTTGATACATTTACATAAAAATTTTAGATACTAAATGTCATAATTATTATGGGACAGAGTTGATATTTTTTGTCATCTGTCCCATAATAGTTGATACATTTAGATATAAATTTCGTATGTTAAATTTTTTAATTGTTATGGGACAGAGCTGTAATTTTTTATTATCTGTCCCATAATAGTTGATACATTTACATAAAAATTTAATATACTAAATGTCATAATTATTATGGGACAGAGCTGTTTTTTATCATCTGTCCCATAATAGTTGATACATTTACATAAAAATTTTAGATACCAAATGTCATAATTATTATGGGACAGAGCTGTTATTTTTTATCATCTGTCCCATAATAGTTGATACATTTACATATAAATCTCAGATACTAAATGTCATAATTATTATGGGACAGAGCTGTTATTTTTTTATCATCTGTCCCATAATAGTTGATACATTTACAGATAAATTTCATAATTTCTGTCCCATAATACTTGGTATTTTTGCATATAAATTTCATATGCTAAATTTCCTTCACTCAAGTGATAAGGAAGTATACTCTCTTTCTTCATTGGAAATTCCTTCATCCAATACAAAAATGTGTTTATATAAAAAAAACTGAGTATCCATTACGAATGAATTCATTTCAATATTTTGTCGGCATCAATCGACCCACTGAGGTTGATATGCCGTAAAATAAAACAAACTAAAACAAACAAAAAAAAGCATTCCATCTATGGGTTAAATAGAAACATGTGTATATATAAAAAAAAACTGAGTATCCATTAAGCATGAATTCATTTCATTATTTTGTCGGCATTAATTGACCCACTTAGATTGATATGCCTTAAAATAAAACAAACTAAAACAAACAAAAAAAGCATTCCATCTATGGGTTAAATTAAAAAATGTGTTTATATAAAAAGAAACTGAGTATCCATTAAGAACAAATTCATTTCAATATTTTGTCAGCATTAATTGACCCACTGAGGTTGATATACCGTAAAATAAAACAAACTAAAACAAACAAAAAAGCATCCCATCTATGGGTTAAATAGAAAAATGTGTTTATATAAAAAACTGAGTATCCATTAAGAATGAATTCATTTCATTATTTTGTCGGCATTAATTGACCCACTTAGATTGATATGCCGTAAAATAAAACAAACTAAAACAAACAAAAAAAGCATTCCATCTATGGGTTAAATTAAAAAATGTGTTTATATAAAAAGAAACTGAGTATCCATTGAGAATAAATTCATTTCAATATTTTGTCAGCATTAATTGACCCACTGAGGTTGATATGCCATAAAATAAAACAAACTAAAACAAACCAAAAAATATTCAGCGACTACAGTAGCCAATGCGTCTTGGTCATTTTCCTCGAATTCAGTCTCGTCGCGGGAAATGTTGATTAAGCTGTTAAAAATTGGCGGTTGTTTGTTTCAGCGACTGACACATTTGATGTGTTACCCGGTGGTCGGGAATAAACAGGAATCGAAGAACCAACGTGAAGTTTGCTTACTCAATTAGTTGATTAACGATTCATCCCTCAAGCCAAACACTTTCCTATGGATTACGTTTCTTACTACCTCGTCTAATATATAAACGGATTTCCGAATAGCGATCTACAAGAATTCTGATTCAATTTAAAAATCTCTCTCTTTCTCTAACTATATCTCTATCTCTATCTCTGTCTCTGTCTCTGTCTCTCTCTTTCTCGGTATATATATAGCGAGAGAAGGAGAATATATATATATATATATATATATATATATATATATATATATATATATATATATATATATATATATGTATATATATATTGAGAGAAAGATAATATATATATATATATATATATATATATATATATATATATATATATATATAATGTGTACCCAATTAGTCGAAAAATACATGTTTTACAAAACAAATTTACCCCCCACCCCCACCCCGTTTGAAAAAAAAACAAAATCAGAATTATCCGACTTTAGTGAAATTTTCAGTGTTCAATGAATGCATTTATAATGCATTAGTTATTTTATTTCTTTCTTAGACTAGACTATTTATTATTATTATTATTATTATTATTATTATTATTATTATTATTATTATTATTGTAGTTTTCCACATCCACCTAAACTGGTGGTTCACTGGAGGCTGAGTGACAACAAGTCTTCCGGACTCTTCCGAGTATTTTAGCTGATCTTAACATTGATGTTGGGATAGTTTCGGTCCTTCTTCGGGTTTCCAATTCTTCTAGACTCTTTTCCAAACACTTGGAAACCGTTCCAAGGACCCCAGTTACAATTAGTACAACCTTCACCTTCATGTTCCACAGCTTTTTCAGCTTTCTGCCCAGGTCAAAGTATTTGTCTATCTTTTCATTTTCTGTCATCTTCCCTCTCTGATCCGCCGAGGCGGCAAAATCCACGAGGGGACGTTTTCTATTTTTTGTTAATTAATACTAAGTCTGGTCTCCTAGTCGGGATTTGGTTATTCGTCTGTACTTTGATATTGCCTGAGATCTACAGAGTATAGGGATTGGCCCCTATATTTTTACGTGCATGTGGAATTGAATAAATTAAAATAATTAAGTTTTCTGAAAAAAGTAATTTTACAATTGAATAAGTTAAGTTTAGAATTATGTAAAGAAAAGATAATCTAATAAATATTAGTTTAGAAATATTTTAGCAACAATAGAAACAATGGTTTAAATTCCATTGAAAATATGTACGCCATCGGAATGTTACATAATCATCCGATATTTACGTCATTAGAAAACAGCTGATATTTGAAAATTCCAATATTAAATTTAACTAAATGATCACGTAGACAATGACAAAAGAAAATTATAAAAAGACCCTTTTAGCTGAAAAACTTCAGTTGGAGCTTACGCTCTCCCCAACTCGACAGAGTCGGAGCGGATGCTCCTAACTTAACAGTTTGGGAGCGGATGCTCTCCCCAACTCGACACAATGGAGAGAGGACGCTGCCCGAAGACATAAAATACGACTTTTTCGTTTCATATTTTCTCTCTCTCTTCTACTCAATACGATACAAGTTTCAATCACAGACATTGTTTTAAAAAACTGCTACAAATTTGACAACTCCAAACAAAATATAAATAATCTTACACTCTAAGCAAACACAACTACCAACAGACACATCAATGAAAGAACAATTGACTATCACTATATTAATTGTAATATTTTGTATATAAAGTTGTTTCTTTTATAAATTTTATCTTCTCCTTTTGTTTTCTACGGAAACTACAATTCCGTAGTCTTATACATTTGAATTGTGGGGATCAAAACTCGGATCTTATTCAACCCATCACAAACACCAAGCAAATCCGCTCCCTACAAACACCAAGCTAATCTGGTCCCTTCAAGAGAAGTAAAAAAAATGAATTTTAATGCACTTTGAACGGTCCTCAGCTGCCTGGAATATAGACTAGAAGAGTCGAGACCATTTAGACCACAGCATCGTTATGATCGGTTAGAATACTGAGAAGAGTCCTGGAAACTTAAGAAGACTTGCTGTCACTCAGACTCCAGTTAAGACTGGTGATTCTAAACCAATTGGAGTACAAAAATGATTGGCAACGCTTTATCTAGAAATAAAAGGAATAAACGATCTATGATGCTCCACGTGAATATTTTGGATGTTATACTAGCATTATGTCGGTGAAGAATTGATTTTTTTGTCATTTCTACAGAAAATTCCCTTGTACAACCATAAACATTTACCGATTCTCTCATAATCTTCGAAATAAAATAAATATTTTCCTTCATCAATATCTGTTCTGAAAATCCAGTACATTTTCGTTTGTTTAAAATATTTTATCTGAGCTTAATATATTTCTATGATAAGGCAAGAGAAATTGATATATTCACTTGTCAAAAGTAATTTAACAAACTGGCTCTTTCTATTTCTTTGTTTTCAGAGTTAAAAAACCTAGAATAACTAAATGTCATTGCGATCCAGTAACATAATTAGTTATGTTATGTAGATCTTGGTGTTACGTAGTGACTTTTTCACTGCACTAATCGTGTAAGTAACGTAGCGGGTATGGTCACAGTACCAAAAGCGATATATGTAGTAAGCTGCTACTACCGGCTACTGGACTTCAATAAACAACAGATACGTATATACAAAAATATGACCCGTCTTTATTTTCTTCGGCTTGTGGGTGGTGAGGGCGGCGTAGAGCTTCACAATGGAAATGCCCGAGGTTGACAATGACTGCTGAATTGGGATGGCTAGCGTTGGTGAGGTAAAGTGGTGGCTAGGTGCGTCTCACAGCCTGTCGGTCGTGACCGGTTGTCGGTTCACTTGTTCTCTGTCCCGAGTCTTCTGTCTGACTAACTCAGTCTCAGCTATTGACTTCATTTATATGTATATAAACCGCCCACGCCTTTTCTTTTGTTATACTTATTTTCTTTGTTCGCGTTAACCGTTTTTCCGGTTTGTCATTTTTGTCGTCTTTTCTTTGTTTTGGTTTAAACGGAAAATCCTACTTCCGCCCGTACGATATGCAACATTGGTTTGGTTTCTCTTATTCTTCTAACGGCATTTCAACTTTTTATGGGTTATTTAATGTTATTTAATCCCACAAACATCGGAGAACTATCACCGGGCACCTTTGAGACTATTTGTTACAATTTTTGTGGCCATCCTTTTAGGCTTCAAGTAACAGCGCTGTCAACGGAGGATCCTTTGTGTTAAACAGAAAGCAATCCTTTCTGAAGAATCCTTTGGTTGTTCCTTGGTGTTTCTCAGTCTTGCAGGTCTTTCGTCAATGATTGGAAATGGACGTCTACCTGTATAAGCGATTAAGTAGTTAACCAGCCCCGTATTCGGGCTGTTCTTTGGCTGAGGTTTAAACGACGTGATCTCGCTTAAACTATAAATTCAAGTGGTGTATAGCAGCACACCTTATATACCAAAACAATTTAAAAAGGAGGCGCGTGGTCCAATGGTTAGAGTCGTAGGAAATGGACTCGTCAACGCGAGTTCAATTCCTGGACGAAGCTGTTGGCATTTCACATGGCGCTAATACCCTTGGGAAAGGTATGAATCCTACTCTCCCTCCAGCTATGGGAAAATAGCAGGGCAGACTGGGCTCTTTAACCGTGGCTAGGTAACCAGTCTAGGGGAAAGAAAACTGAATTTAAACCTGTTAAACTCCGCTTAAGAAATTGACCTTGTGTCGCATCCTGCTCGTGTGGAGGGCTTGGTAAATATATATAAATACCAAAATAATCCAACACTAATCTCCAACCAGACTCCGGAAGAGATTTGCATCATCATTCCACAATCAACAAGGAGGGTATAACTACGATTTTTGGTCACGTACTACGCTTGCCCGAAGAGGATCCAACACTAAAATCCATGGATTTGCTGTAATTAAGGTGAAAAAATTACCGGACACGAAGAGACCGCCACTGCACACACTTGCTTGGTAAGATGTGGGCGCAACCCCACGATGGAAGATTAGGAACACTAAGATCCGGTAAGCGACTAAGGGAGTTAAAACGCCTCGCAAAAAGGAAAGTAGCTTCAAATGAGAAAAGATTCTAAGATATTCCAAACTAAGACATTGACAGAATACGGTACATCATCATCATCATCATCATAATAATAATCATCATTTAATGCCAAAATTTGATTAATTTCTTAATTTTTGGTTGTAATCATAACATTCATCAAAGTTCGATTTCATTAAAGATTTTCTTAGTTGTTTGAACACAATTGAATACTGTCCCATCTATGGCTTAAATAGAAAAATGTATTTATAAAAGAATTGTATTATCCATTAAGAATTGATTTATTTCAAAACTTTATCGGCATTAAATGACCCACTGAGGTTGATATGCCGTAAAACAAACCAAACCAAAAAAAAATTGAATACTAATGTTTTATACATATTTATATGGGTTGAAGTAACTATCACTATCAAATAATCATTATTTTTGCATACTGTTATATGATTTCAACTATTCCTATCTAATAGTTATAATTATGTACAGTTTCAAATAACTACTACTACTACTACTACTACTACTACTACTACTACTACTACTAATAATAATAATAATAATAATAATACTGATTAACAAAAAAAAAAGAGAACGTGTCAACTGGAGGACGTTGCGGTTCCAGCAGATCACAGGGTGAAGCTGAAGGAAAATGAAAAGATGATAAATACCTGGACCTTGCCAGAGAATTGAAAAAGCTGTGGAATATGAGAGTGAAAGTGATACCAATTGTAGTTGGTGCACTTGGAACGGTACCAATAAACTTGGAAAAAAGACTGGAGGATCTAGAAATCATAGGAAGAATAGAGACCATCCAGACTACTGCTTCATCCAGGCTTCAATCGGCGAGAATACTCAGAAGAGTCCTGGAGACCCGAGGAGACTTGTCGTCACTCAGACTCCAGTGAAATACCATCAGGTAACGCTGATGTGAAAAACTCAAAGGGAGTGAAAATAATAATAATAATAATAATAATAATAATAATAATAATAATAATAATAATATCACAAGGTGAAGCTGAAGGAAAATGAAAAAATGGACAAATATCTGGACCTTGCCAGAGAACTGAAAATGTTATTGAATATGAAAGTCAAAGTGATACCAATTGTAGTTGGTGCACTTGGAACGGTCCCAAAAGGATTGGAAAGGGTTTGGAAAATCTGGAAATCAGAGGAAGGATTGATACCAACCAGAACACTGCAATGCTGCAATCTGCCAGAATACTCAGAAGAGTCCTGGAGACCTGAGGAGATTTGCTGTCACTCAGACTCCAGTGAAATACCATCAGCTAACGCTGATGTGAAAACTCAAAAGGAGTGAAGATAATAACAATAATAATAATAATAATAATAATAATAATAATAATAATAATAATAATAATAATATAATCCTTAATACACAATTATAGCTTCAAGTAACTATTATTTATTCAAATCATTTCTACACAGTTTTATTTGCCCATATGTATTTGAAACATTAACAGATACAATCACCCCGTGTCAGAATCGACCTAAAAGCAATGGCAATTAATTGGTACTCCACACTCCCCAGGACTTTACCACCGAATGCAATTTAATGTCTTATCCGTGACACTTTTTCTTTCGAGGTGTTGCTTACTACTCTACAGAGGATTCTCTTGGTGTATTCTAATTAGCTTAGTTAGTCTCTTATCTAAGTATTGGCTAAATTCATCGCTGCTATAATTGTTATATAGCCCGTTACTCGGCTGTATATAGTCGGTGGAGAGTTCATCTGGTATATAATAGAGAGAGTCATCTCGGGTGTATGATAGAGAGAGAGAAAGAGAGGGGGACAGAGATATATATTATAGATGATAGGAGATGATTGTCTTACTTTTAACTCTTTTTACTGTTTACTCTGATTATTGATTCTACCTCGGCCGCCATATAATGTGGTTGACTTCTATTAAGGGCTGGTTTTCTTCCCCGTTGTTCTGTTGTTACTTCTTTGGGCTGGACTTGTCATTGCTTTGAATATTTAATTAACAAACACAACAACTTGGTGTTACTTGATCAGGTTCTATTTCTTAACACATATTGATTCCGACGTGGAGATAGCCCCGAGAGAGCGGACAATCGTGTCTCTCTACTTTGAAACTAGGTCGCAGCTGCTAACTAAAACTATTCTCATGGCGCCCCATCGCGCTTCTTTTAAGGGGTCAAAGGTTATTAACCGCCCACCGGGTGATTTTCCATAGGAGCCCATGATTATTAATCTAACACACTTTAAATCAAATTCCTAGCTACAGATACGTTCACAATTTATGATTGCCCATAAATTCTAACATAATTTCGCTGATCTGAAAGAAAAGGCGTTCTTTCAAGGTGAATTGATCGGAAGTAAACAAATTTTGTTTTCGTTCAAATAATTATGAGCTGCACTTTACATAGCCCTCATAAATATTATACTCTTGAGTCACTTTGTTCAATTCGGAAAGAAACTATGGGAAAACATTTATCTTCTTCTTTTGTTTTTTTACGGAAAATACATTTCCGTAGTTTTATACATTTAAATTGTGGGGATCAAAACTCGGATCTTCTTCAACCCATCACAAACATCCGGTCCCTACAAAAGTAGTAAAAAAATGAATTTTAATGCGATACAAACTGTAATTGGTGCACTTGGAACGGTCCTCAGCTGCCTGGAATATAGACTAGAAGAGTCGAGACCATTTAGACCACAGCATCGTTATGATTGGCTAGAATACTCAGAAGAGTCCTGGAAACTTAAGAAGACTTGCTGTCACTCAGACTCCAGTTAAGACTGGTGAGTCTAAACCAATTGGAGAACAAAAATGATTGGCAACGCTTTATCTAGAAATAAAAGGAATAAAAGATCTACGATACTCCACGTGAATATTTTGGATGTTATACTAGCATTATGTCGGTGAAGAATTGATTTTTTTGTAATTTCTACAGAAAATTCCCTTGTACAACCGTAAATATTTACTTTAAAATATTTTAAATCCAGAAACTTCCTAACATATCAAATCACAAAGTATGACTAAATCAAAATCTTATTAGGTTGATTTTAATTTTCTTAAGAATTGTGTTGCATATCATCCCTATTTTTATCACTTCCGGTCATAGGATCAAAAGCAAAATCCATATTTGTTCAAAAATACTTATGACACGTAATGTATATTGAATGTCAAAAAAAAAAAAATTCAAGAAAAAATGGCATACAGATTAATCCTTGCTGATTAATATGTTCCGTTTTCTTCATGTTTTTTTTTTTGTTTGTTCTTTTTTTTTTTTCAACCAATATTTTAAAAAAATTATATCGACATGACTGAATTGATTAATACCACGCTAGAGTTGATTTCTGTCACCGAACGAGTCGAAAGCTTTTGTGAGAAAAAAATATTATCCGGTTTGTAATTATCGTAAAATTGCCAATATAAATGTTCTTATTCAAGGATAAAAAATATAATTTAAATAAGCTGAGTGGTCAGTTAAAGAAAAAAATGATTTTCCCTGACATCGGCGAAAAATAAATGATGTGCAGTTCATTTAAGTGATGCAAAATTATTTCTTTATCACGATTTCTCGAAGATATTTGACTTTGTTCAACTGAGTGATTTACACTGGGAATCAATTGATATCAAATCTGTTTAATATCTCCAGAAATAAAACTGTGTAGAAATGATTTGAATAAATAATAATTATTGAAGCTATAATTGTGTAATAAGGATTATTATTTACTCCTTTTGAGTTTTCACATCAGTGTTAGCTGATGGTCTTTCACTGGAGTCTGAGTGACAGCAAGTCTCCTCAGGTCTCCAGGACTCTTCTGAGTATTCTGGCAGATTGCAGCAGTGCAGTGTTCTGAATGGTTTCAATCCTTCCTCTGATATCCAAACTTTCCAAACCCTTTTCTAATCCTTTTGGGACTGTTCCAAGTGCACCAACTACAATTGGTATAACTTTCACTTTCATATTCCATAACTTTTTCAGTTCTCTGGCAAGGTCCAGGTATTTGTCCATTTTTTCATTTTCCTTTAGCTTCACCCTGTGATCTGCTGGAACTGCAAAATCCACCAGTTGACAAGTTCTTTCTTTTTTGTTAATCAACAGTAGGTCTGGTCTTCTTGCTGGAATAAGGTGATCGGTTTGTATTTCAAAGTCCCAGAGAAGTTAAAGGCAACCAGCCAAAAAGATAGACTTCAGAAATGAAACGACCACTTACAGAAACTGCTGTGGAACCCCCCTAAAATCATAGAAAATAATACCAAAAAAATAGTAGCCAAGTAGACATTAAACTAGGAGATTTTACTACAGAAGTCCTAAGCAAACTAAGAGATAGAAAAGCTGCAGGTCTTAACGAAATACCCACTGAGTTATAGAAGATGAGAAAGTTCGATGACATACTGCCTAGGCTATGCAATGCAGTATATAGACAAAATATATTAGATAAGTAAAGGAAAGGCTTCATACCCCATTCCCCAAAAAGGGCGACCTCGAAATCGCTAAGAACTACAGATACCATAAATCCTATTGCTATTTGCTGCTAAGTTATATAATGCCCTTCTTCTTACATCGTATCCTACCCCGAAATAGAGAAAATCCTTAGGAAAAACCAAAACGGATTCCGCAAAAATCGATCCAGAACCTCTCAGATCCTGACTATACGTCGGATCCGTAGAAAGAGTTCGGGCAAATAATCTAGAGGGCAACGCTGCTATTCGTAGATTTCTCCAAGGTATTCAATTCCATACACAGATGTAAATAGAACAAATACTACTAGTATATACATATATATATATATATATATATATATATATATATATATATATATATATATAAGGTGTGTCAAAAGAGAGTTTTGTACTTTTTACCACACCTTGTATGCTGGAAAAATTAACGTTCGATTCATTGATCATTTCTATCTTGGTAAATGCAGCTTCAATCTAGATACTTTTATGACACACCTTATATATATATATATATATATATATATATATATATATTAGGGCTGCGCTGGCAAATGTACGTCAGTGACATCGAGGTTCTGGAGCGAGCCAAATGTCAAAGTATAGAATCTCTCATAATCAAACATAGATTGGGATTGAGCGGGCATTTGGTAAGGATGAACGATGGGCGACTTCCTAAACAACTGTTCTATGGGGAACTTATAAACGGCAAGCGTTTGGCTCAAGGGCCCAAGATGAGATACAAGGATTGCCTGAGGTCGACCTTGAAAAAATGTAACATCGATGAGAAGACCTGGGAGACTAAGAGTTTTACAGGAGGGCACAAAAAAGTTTGAGACGAACCGTATACAGCATGAGCAGTTGAAACGAGATATTCGCAAGAATAAAAAAAAGTAGACAATCAAGGGCTTCAAATCAGTCTACTATGTGACCAGTGTGTAAGGCTGGCCTGATCAGTCACCAATCTGTGCATCGGTGGGATGGACTAATAAATTAAGCTGTGCTCCCTGGAAATACCTGTAATTGTGGGAAGATGTGCAAGACTTTGGCATGACCAAAGAGCCACTTTCGTGCAGCTCATTGTTGAACTTTTTGAAGCTCACCATTATATTCTTTGAACTGTTGAACATTTTTTTATTTTTTTATTTTTTATATATATATCAAGCAATGAAAATATTTGAAACCGAGTTATATATATATATATATATATATATATATATGTGTGTGTGTGTTTGTATGTGTCTGTGTATATGTGTGTGTGTCTTCATATATATATATATATATATATACATAATATATAATGAATATATATATATATACACTTATGTGTGTGTATAAATGTGTGGAATACGTGTTATATATATAATATATATATATATATATATATATATATATATATATATATAAATGTATGTGGTATATATATGTGTGTGTGTATACGTGTATATGTACTAATAAGTAAAGACTCTTAGATTGAAATCCGTTTATGCGGATGTGGGTGTGCTTACTTTAACTACACAACATCCCCACCAAAATCAATCTCTCCCTAACACAATAAACTTGCAAAATACAATCACACACATGAGTATCCATACCGACAATTGTCTCAATTTTGAAAAAATACGGGTGTGGGTGTTTCTATAAATGTTTAAATGAAAAAAAAAAGAAGGAAAAAAAAGCAAACTGTGAAAGTAATCTAAAAAGGACATTGTTTAAATAACCCTGATCTGTAACCCTTATCTATTCACGAAATCTGTTTTGATTAGGACAAAAAGCTGAAATACATCATTGACAAGTTGATTTGTTTGTTTGTTTTATTTTGTTTTGTTTTACGGCATATCAACCTCAGTGGGTTATTTAATGCCGATAAAGTTTTGAAATAAATCAATTCTTAATGGATAATAACATTTTTTTATAAACTCATGTTTTTCTATTTAACCCATAGATGGGACTCTAACAAGTACTACCACTCCGGGTCAGAGTGGACCAGGGAGCAATGGTGATGAAGGGGTGCTCCACATTCCCCAAACCTCCAAAACTGGAACCTCACCATCAGATAGAGTTTAACGTCATTACCACGACATGTACACCCGCAGCCACCGCCTTCTAGCACCCATATGATAAAAAGGAGTTGGGGCTTGCCATAAGGGCAATAGGGTTGGAAAAAATCATATAGGTGCTAGGGCTTGACATGACCAGCCGATATCTATAGAATAAATGCAAAGGATATATTTCTTCGAAACAAATACAACTTCTTTCTAATTATTTTCAGCACACGTATACACGACAAATCAATTATGTATGTGTATCACTGTGGTGATTTGTATTGAAAGAGATGTATGTACATCCTATGAAGAGAGTCTCATATTTTCTTTTTATTAGATTGATCTGTGAGAATATATAGGTCGACAGTTTGGTACAAATAGGCGAAAATTGGATTTGTAAATCACCCTTCAGTGAAGTAGCGGAGTAAATTACTAAAAAGACTTATGAGAAATATATACAGATACTCAAACGCATATATCTTCAACATGCACACACACAGACACTAACACACGCGCACACGCACACACACACACAAACACACAGGTATATTTATATATATTATATATATATATATATATATTATATTATATATATACAGAGAGAGATAGAGATAGATAGATAGATATATGAATATATATATATATATATATATATATATATATATATATATATATATATATATATGTATTTAGCCATCGAAATTGTATTTTAGGTGTGCTGCAATACCGATTCAAAAGCTAATATATATATATATTATATATATATATATAATATATATATATATATATATATATATATATA
>CM042143.1:27701441-27733941 GCA_023376005.1 Doryteuthis pealeii
CAGAAGTACTACGTCTGGATGAACCATACGAGGAGATCGATTATCGAGAGACGAAAGAGGAGCGACAGAATTATCCTATATTATAGATGGATAGAGAGATAGATGTGTATTCTTACTTCTTAAACTCTTGCTTTTCTGTCACTCTGCTTCATGTGATTCACCCGGCCGCCAGATATAATTGTAATTGCACTTCTATAACGGCTGGTTCCTAGATCCCCGTTGTTCTGTTGTGTACTTCTTTGGGCGGACTGTCAATGCTTTGAATACTTACATTCAACAAACAACCAACTTCAGTGTGTTACTGTTTGTATCAGGTTCTTATTCTTAACATAACATATGATTCCGACCGGAGATTAAGACCCCGATGAGAGCGACAATCGTTCTCTCTACTTGAAACAGTAGGTATCGGCAGACTTGCTAACTTAAAACGTATTCTCAGTGGCGCCCCAACAGCCGCTTCTTTTAAGGGGTCAAAGCGTTAATGTAAGCCGCCCACCGTAGGTGATTTCTAGTAGGAGACCCTGAATGATTATTAATCTAACACGACCTTAATTCAAATTCCTAGCTACAGATACGTTCCACATAATTTATGGATTGCCCATAAATTCTAACATAAATCTTCGCATTGATCTGAAAGAAAAGGCGTTCTTCGAAAGGTGAATTGATCAGGAGTAAACAAATTTGTTTCATTCAAATAAGTATTATGACTGCACTTTTACATAGCCCTCATAAATACTTATACTCTTGCGTTCACTTTGTTCAATACGGAAGAAAACATCGAGGAAAACACTTATCTTCTTCTTTATGTTTTTTACGGAAAATTACATTTCCGTATAGTTTTATACATTTAAATTGTGGGCGATCAAAACTCGGATCTTCTTCAACCCATCACAATACACCGAGCTAATCGGTCCCTACACAGAGTAGTAAAAAATGAATTTCTAATGACGAGTACAAAACTGTAATTGTGCACTGGACGGGTTCCTCAGCTGCTTGGAATATAGGAGACTAGAAGAATCGAGACCATTCTAGACACAGCATGTATGTCGGCTAGAATACTTCAGAAGAGTCCTGGGAAACTTAAGAAGATTTGCTGTCACTCAGAACCCAGTTAGAAGACTGGATGATTCTAAACCAATGGAGTAAACAAAGACTGGCGAACGCTTATCAAGATAATAAAAGGCAATAAAAGATCTACCCATACGCCACGTTTGAATATTTGGATGTTATTTATACTAGCATCTTAATGTCGATGCAAGAATTGATGTTTTTTGTATTCTCTACAGAAAATTCGCCTGCATAACCGTATAAATTATTTACTCTAAAATTATTTTAAATCCCAGAACTGCTAACATCAAATCTACAAAGTAGACTAAATCCAAAATCTTATTAGGTGATTGTAAATTTTAAAACATTGTGTTGGCATATATTCCTAATTTTATGATCACTTCCCGGTACTATAGGATCAACAAGCAAAAATCCATTATTTGATCAAAATATTAGACACGTAATGTATATTGAATTGTCAAAAAATAAATAAAAATGAAAACAAACAAACAAGAAAGAATAGATACAGATTAATCCCTTACTGATTAACTCATGTATTCCCGTTTTCTTCTATTTTTTGTTTTTTTGTTTTACCAATATTAACAATCATAAAAAAACAATATATATCGACATGACTGAATGATTAAATACCACGCTTGTGAAGTGATTCTGCACGAACAGTCGAAACGCGTTGTGAGAAAAATATATAATGTACTGTCGTTTGTTAATTATCTTTAAATGCTCAAATAAATGTTCTTATTCAAGGCATTAAAAAAAAATATAATTTAAATAAGCTGCGTGAGTGGTCAGTTAAAAGAAAAATGATTTCTCCCTGACATCGGCGAAAAATAAATGATGTGCAGTTCATTTAGAAGTGATGCAAAATTATTTCTTTATCACGACATTTCTCGAAGATATTGACTTCGTTCAACTGAGTGATTACACGGGGAATCAATTGATATTCGAAATCTGTTTAAATATGTCAGAAATAAAAATGTGTAGAAATGATTTGAATTACAAACAAATCAATTATTGAAGAACTATAATTTGTGAATAATGATTATTATTTTACTCCTTTTTGAGTTGTTTCACATCAGTGTTAGCTGATTGGTCTTTCACTGGAGTCTGGAGTGACAGGGCAAGTCTCCTCCAGGTCTTCCAGGACTCTTCTGAGTATTTCTGCAGATCTGCAGCAGTGCAGTGTTCTGAAATGGTTTCAATACCTTCCTCTGATATTCCAAACTTTCCACAACCCTTTTCTAATCCTTTTGGGACTGTTCCAAGTGCACCAACAAACAATTGGGTATAAACTTTCACTTTCATATTCCATTAACTTTCAGTTCTCTGGTCAAGGGTCCAGATTATTATTGATTATTATTTATTATTCATTATTTATTATTATTATTATTATATATTATTACTCCTTTGAGTTCACATCAGTGATCAGCTGATGGTCTTCCACTGGGTATGAGGTGAACAGCCAAGTCTCCTCAGGTCTCCAGGAGTCTTCTGAGTATTCTGGGCAGATTGCAGCAGTACAGTTGTTCTTAATGGTTTCAATTCTTCCTCTTGCATTTTCCAAACTCTCCAAACCCCTTCCAATCCTTTTGGGACCGTTCCAAGGCACCAACTACACAATTGTATCACTTGTCACTTTCATATTCCATACACTTTTTCTCTCTGGCAAAGGTCCAGGTTTTGTCCTTTTTTCAGTTTGGCTGTAAGTCGGTCGTTTCATTTCTGAAGTCTATCTTTTTTGGCTGGTTTGCCGTGTTTAAAATTCTCTGGGACTTTGAAATACAAACCGATCAACCTTATCCCAGCAAAAAAGACCAGACCTCTACTGCTGATTAACAAAAAAGAAAGAACTTGTCAACTGGTGGATTTTGACAGTTCCAGCAAGATAAACGGTAAAGCTGAAGGAAATGAAAAAATTGGGACAAATACCTGGACCTATGCCAGAGAACTGATAAAGAAATATGGAATATTGAAAGTGAAAGTAGATTACCAAGTTGAGTTAGTTGGTTTGCACTTGGAACGGCCCAAAAGGATTGAAAAGGGTTTGGAGATGTTTGGAAATCAGAAGGAAGAATTGAAAACCATTAACGAACACTGTACTGCTTGCAATACTTGCCAGCAGAATGACTCATTAAGACTCCTGGAGACCTGAGGGACTTTCTGATCACTCACTCCAGTGAAAAGACCATCAGCTATCACTGATGTGAAAACTCAAAGGAGAAAATAATATATATAATTAATAATAATAATAATAATAATAAATTTAATAATAATAATAATAATAATCTGGACGCTTGCCAGAGAAAACTGAAAAAAAGTTATGGGAATATGAAAGTGAAAGTCCTATCACCATATTGTAAGTTGTGCACTTGGAACGGTCCCCAAAAGGATTAGAAAGGGTTTGGAAAGTTTGGATATCAGAGGCAAGGATTGAACCATTCAGAACACTGCACTGCTGCAATCTGCCAGGAAATACTCAGAAAGTTCCTGGAGACCTGAGGAGACTTGCTGTCACTCAGATCTCCAGTGAAAACCATCAGCTAACACTGATGTGAAAACTCAAAAGGAGCGAGTAAATAATATTCATTATTACACAATTATAGTTCATATAATTTATTTATTCAAATTGCATTTCTACACAGTTTCTATTTCTGAGATATTAAACAGATTTGCATATCAATTGATTCCCCAGTGTAAATCACTTCAGTTGAAACAAGTCAAATATCATCGAGAAATCGTGATTAAGAAGAATAATTTTTGCATCACTTAAATGAACTGACATCATGTTATTTTTCGGCCGATGTCAGGGAAATCATTTTTTCTTTTAACTGCAACCACCTCAGCTTATTTAAATTATAAATTTTTTTATCCTTGGAATAAGAACATTTTATATTTGTGCACATTTTAAGATACATTACAATCCCGATAAGTATTTTTTTCTCACAAAAGCTTTCGACTCGTCGCTGACTAGAAAATCAACTCTAGCCGTAAAGGTATTTAATCAATTCAGTCATGTCGATATAATTTATTTTATTTTAAATATTTTGGTAAAAAAAACAAAAAAAAAAAAAAAATAGAAGAAACGGAACCATATAACCAGTAAGGATTAATCTGTATGGCTATTTTTCTTGTTTGTTTTTTTCATTTTTATTTCTTTGACATTTCAAATATACATTACGTTTGTCATAAGTATTTTGAACAAATATGGTATTTTGCTTTATCCTATGACCAGGAATTGCATAAAAATAGGAAATGATATGCAACACAATGTTTTTAAAAAAATTACAATCAACCTAATAAATTTTTATTTAGTTCATACTTTGCGTGATTTGTGTTTAGGAGTTTCTGGATTTAAAATATTTTAGATAAATATTTACGTTATGCAAGGAATTTTCTGTAGAAAATTACAAAAATCAAATGTCTCACCACATCAATGCTAGTATAACATTCCAAAATATTCACGTGGCGTATCGTAGATCTTTTTTATTCCTTTTATTTCTAGATAAAGCGTTGCCAGTCATTTGTTTAAAACTCCAAATTGGGTTTAGAATCACCAGTCTTAACTGCGTGTCCTGAGTGACAGCAAGTCTTCTTAGAAGTTTCCAGGCACTTCTTCTGAGTATTCCTAGCGATCATAACGATGCTGTGGTCTAAATGGTTCTCGATTCTTCTAGGTCATATTGTCCCCAAGCAGCTGGAGGACCGTTCCAAGTTGCACCAATTACAGTTTGTTATACCGCATTAAAATTCATTTTTACTACTCTGTAGACCGCATTAGCTCGGTGTTTGTGCATGGCGTTGAAGAAGATCCGAGTTTTGGATGCCCACAATTTAAATGATATAAACTCGTGGAAATGTATATCCGTTAAAAAACAAAAGAAGAAGATAAATGTTTTCCCATAGTTCTTTCCGAATTTGAACAACAGTCGACGCAAGAGTATAATATTTATGAGGGCTATGTAAAGTTTGCAGCTTCATAATTTATTTGAATGACAAACAAAATTTGGTTCTACTTCCTGATCAATCACCTTTGAAAGAACCGCCTTTTCTTCAGATCAGCGAAATTAGTGTTTAAGAATTTATGGGCAATCATAATTTTGGAACGTATCTGTAGCTAGGAATTGAATTAAAGTGTGTTAGATTAATAATTCATGGCTCCTATAGAAAATCACCCGGTGGGCGGTTAATAACCTTTGACCCCTTAAAAGGAAGCGCGGATGGGGCGGCCATGAGAATAGTTTTAGTTGCAGCTGCGACTAGTTTCAAAGTAGGAGAGAAACGATTGCCGCTCTCTCGGGGCTATCTCCACGCGTCGGAATCAATATGTGTTAAGAAATAGAACCTGATCAAGGAACACAAGTTGTTGTGATTTGGGAATTAAATATTCAAAGCCATTGGACAAGTCCAGCCCCAAAGAGTAACAAACAGAACCAACGGGGAAGAAAACCAGCCCTAAAGAAGCAATTACATTAATTAGGCGCCGATGGTAGAATCAAACTAAGCCAGAGTGAACAGTAAGAAGAGTTAAAAAGTAAGACAACTCAATCTCCCTATCATCTATAATATCTATAATCTCTGTCCCCTCTACTTCTCTCTCTCTCTCTCTCTCTCTCTCTCTCCTTCTATCATACACCCGAGAGCACTCTCTCTATCATATACCCAGATTGAACCCTCCACCGACATAGTATACAGCCTGACTTAACGGAGCCTATTATAACAATATATAGGCAGCTGCAGACCTAGCTTTCAGAGTAGAGAGACACGATTGTTGGCTTTCCGTGGCTATCTCCCCTCAACCCCGCGTCGAATCAATATGGTTAAGAAATAAAACCTGATCAAAGTAAACACCATGTGTTGTTTTTTAATTAAAATAATTGGAAAGCAATGACAAGTTTCCAGCCCAAAGAAGTAACACAGAACAACGAGGAATGGAAAACCAGCCCTAAATAGAAGTTCAACCACATTATATGGCGGACGAGAAGGTAGAGTCAAAAAGGCAGCAGTAACACGTAGGAAGAGTTAAAAAGTAAGACTACTCTCCTATTATCTCCTAAATCTATAATCTCTCTCTCTCTCTCTCTCTCTCATCTCTCTCTCTCCTCTCTCTCTCTCCTCTTCATACACCCGACAGATGACTCTCCTATCATTATACCAGATGAACTCTCCACCGGACTATTATCAGCCGGAGCTAACGGGCTAAATTATAACAATTATAGCAGTTGTATGAATTTAGCCAATACTTAGATAAAGGACTAAACTAAGCATCAAAAATAAAATAGAATTTACACCAAGAGAATATCCTCTGTAAGAGTAGTAAGGCAACACCTCGAAGAAAAAGTGTCACGGATAAGACATTAAAATTGGCATTCGGTGCGTAAATCCTGGGGGAGTGTGAATACCAATTAACATTGCCATGCTCATTTAAGGTCGATTTCTGCACGGGTGATTGATCTGTTAATGTTTCAGAATACATAGGGGCAATAAAACTGTGTTAGAAATGATTCTTGGAATTAAATAATAGTTAATTGAACGCTATAATTGTGATTAGGATTAATTATTATTATGATATATTCATTATATTATTATTATTATTATTATTTTCACTCCTTTTGAGTTTTTTCCATCAGGCGTGTAGCTCTGGTATTTACTTGGGGTCTGATTGACATCAAAGTGCTCCTCAGGGTCTCCAGGACTTCTCTGGAGTATTCTGGCAGATTGCAGCAGTGCAGTGTTCGGCTGTATCAGATTCCTTCCTTTTCTGATTTCAGATTTTCCAAACCTTTTCCAATCCTTTTGACCGGTCCAAAGTGCACCAACTACAATTGGTTCAACTTTATCACTTTCCATTTCCACAGCTTTTTTCCAATTCTCTGGCAAGTTCCATGGTATTTATCATTTTTCATTTTTCCTTCCGCTTCACCCTTGAGATCACGCTGGAACTGCAACGCTCCGACCAGTTGGACACGTTCTTCTTTTTTTCGTTACTTCAGATATGGTATGAATTATTATTATTCATTATATAATATTATATATTTATTATTAGTAGTAGAGTAGTAGTAGTAGTAGTAGTAGTAGTAGTAGGTAGTTATTTAAAACTGTACATAATTATAACTCATTAGATAGGAATAGTTGAAATCATATAAACAGATGCAAAAATAATGATTTTGATAGTTGATAGTAACTTCAACCCATATAAATATGTATAAAACATTAGTATTCAATTTTTTTTGGTTTGGATTTTGTTTTAGGGCATTTATCAAACCTCAGTGGGTCATTTAATGCCGATAAAGTTTTGAAATAAATCAATTCTTAAATTGATAATACAATTCTTTTAAATACATTTTTCTATTTAAGCCATAGATGGGACAGTATTCAATTGAGTTCAAACAACTAAGAAAATCTTTAATGAAATCGAACTTTGATGAATGTTATGATTACAACCAAAATTAGAAATTAATCAAATTTTGGCATAAATGATTATTATATTATTATTATATTATGAATTGTACCGTATTCTGTCAATGTCTTAGTTTGGGAATATCTTAGAATCTATTTCTATTTGAAAGCTACTTTCCTTTTTGCGAGGCGTTTTCAACTCCTTAGTCGCTTACCGGATCTTAGTGTTCCTAATCTTCCATCGTGGGGGGTGCGCCCACATCTTACCAAGCAAGTGTGTGCAGTGGCGGTCCTCTTCGTGTCCGGTATTTTTCACCTTAATTACAGCAAATCCATGGATTTATAGTTTGCGATCCTCTTCGGGCAAGGCGTAGTACGTGACCAAAAATTCGTAGTTATACCCTCCTTGTTGATTGTGGAAATGATGATGCAAATCTCTTCCGGAGGTCTGGTTGGAGATTAGTGTTTGGATTATTTTGGTATATAATTAGTTACCAACCCCCCTCCACACGAGCAGGATGCGACACAAGGTCAATTTCTTAAGCGGGCGTTAACAGGTTTAAATTCAGAGTTTTCATTCTCCTAGACTGGTTACCTAGCCCACGGTTAAAGAGCCCAGTCTGCCCTGCACTATTTTCCCATAGCTGAGGGAGAGTAGGATTCATACCTTTCCCAAGGATATTAGAGCCATGTGAAATGCCAACTGCTTCGTCCAGGAATTGAACTCGCGTTGACGAAGTCCATTTCCACGACTCTAACCATTAGAACCACGCGCCTCCTTTTTAAATTGTTTTGGTATATAAGGTGGTGCTGCAAACAGCACTTGAATTTATAGTCTAAGCGAGATCACGTCGTTTAACCTCAGCCAAAGAATAGCCCGAATATGAGTCTGGTTAACTTCTTAATCGCTTATACAGACAGAAGTCCATTTGCAATCATTGACGAAAGTACCTGCTAGACTGAGAAACACCAAGGAACAACCAAAGGATTCTTCACTAAGGATCGCTTTCTGTTTAACACAAAGGATCCTCCCTGGACAGTGCTGTTACTTGAAGCCTAAAAAGATGGCCACAAAAATTGTAACAAATAGTCTGTTTAGCCATCAGTGCCCGGTGATAGTTCTCATATGTTTGTGGGATTAAATAACCTTAAATAACCCATAAAAAGTTGAAATGCCGTTAGAAGAATAAGAGAAACCAAACCAATGTTGCATATCGTACGGGCGGAAGTAGGATTTTCCGTTTAAACCGAAACAAAGAAAAGACGATAAAAATGACAAACCGGAAAAACGGTTAACGTGAACAAAGAAAATAAGTATAACAAAAGAAAAGACGTGGGCGGTTTATATACATATAACTGAAGTCAATAGCTGAGACTGAGTTAGTCAGACAGAAGACTTGGGACAGAGAACAAGTCAACCGACAACCGGTCACGGCCGACAGGCTGTGAGACGCACCTAGCAACCCCTTTACCTCACCAACGCTAGCCATCCCAATTCAGCAGTCATTGTCAACCCTCGGGCTTTTCCATTGTGAAGCTCTACGCCGCCCTCACCACCCACAAGCCGAAGAAAATAAAGACGGGTCATATTTTTGTATATACGTATCTGTTGTTTATTGAAGTTCAGTAGCCGGTAGTAGCAGCTTACTACATATATCGCTTTTGGTACTGTGACCATACCCGCTACGTTAGTTACACGATTAGTGCAGTGAAAAGGTCACTACGTAACACCAAGATCGACATAACATAACTAATTATGTTACTGGATCGCAATGACATTTAGTTATTCTAGGTTTTTAACTCTGAAAACAAAGAAAAGAAAGAGCCGGTTGTTAAATTACTTTTGACAAGTGAATATATCAATTTCTCTTGCCTTATCATAGAAAATATATTAAGCTCAGATAAAATATTTTAAACAAACGAAAATGTACTGGATTTTCAGAACAGATATTGATGAAGGAAAATATTTATTTTATTTCGAAGATTATGAGAGGAATCGGTAAATGTTTTATGGTTGTACAAGGGAATTTTCTGTAGAAATGGACAAAAAAATCAATTCTTCACCGACATAATGCTAGTATAACAATCCAAAATATTCACGTGGAGCATCATAGATCTTTATTCCTTTTATTTCTAGATAAAGCGTTGCCAATCATTTTTGTACTCCAATTGGTTTAGAATCACCAGTCTTAACTGGAGTCTGAGTGACAGCAAGTCTTCTTAAGTTTCCAGGACTCTTCTGAGTATTCTAGCCGATCATAACGATGCCGTGGTCTAAATGGTCTCGACTCTTCTAGTCTATATTCCAGGCAGCTGAGGACCGTTCCAAGTGCACCAATTACAGTTTGGACCGCATTAAAATTCATTTTTTTACTACTCTTGTAGGGACCGGATTAGCTCGGTGTTTGTAGGGACCGAGTTTGTGATGGGTTGAAGAAGATCCGAGTTTTGACCCCCCACAATTCAAATGTATAAGACTATTGAAGTGTAGTTTCCGTAGAAAACTAAAGAAGAAGGTAAAATTTATAAAAGAAACCACTTTATATACAAAATATCACAATTAATATAGTGAAAGTCAATTTTCTTTCATAGTGTCTGTTGGTAGTTGTGTTTGCTGAGAGCGTAAGTTTGTTTATATTTGGTGCATTTGGAGTTGTCAAATTTGTAGCAGTTTTTTTAAAACAATGTCTGTGATTGAAACTTATATCGTATGAGTAGGGAGAGAGAGAGAGAAGAGAGAGAGAGAGAGAGAGAGAGAGAGAGAGAGAGAGAGAGAGAGAAAGAAAGAAAGAAAATATGAAACGAAAAAATAGATGGACTTGTTGAGTCGTATTTTATGTCTTCGGACAGCGTCCTCTCTCCATTGTGTCGAGTTGGGGAGAGCTTCCGCTCCCACTCTGTCGAGTTAGAAGCAATCTGCTCCGACTCTGTCGAGTTGGGGTGAGCGTAAGCTCCAACTGAAGTTTTTCAGCTAAAAGGGTCTTTTTATAATTTTCTTTTGTCATTGTCTACGTGATCATTAAGTTAAATTTAATATTGGAATTTTCAAATATCAGCTGTTTTCTAATGACGTAAATATCGGATGATTATGTAACATTCCGATGGCGTACATATTTTCAATGGAATTTAAACCATTGTTTCTATTGTTGCTAAAATATTTCTAAACTAATATTTATTCGATTATCTTTTGTTTACATAATTCTAAACTTAACTTATACAATTGTAAAATTACTTTTTTCAGAAAACTTAATTATTTTAATTTATTCAATTCCACATGCCGTAAATATATAGGGGCCAATCCCTATACTCTTTAGATTTCAAGCAATATCAAAGTACAGACGAATAACCAAATCCCGACTAGGAGACCAGACTTAGTATTAATTAACAAAAAGAAGAAAACGTCCTCTTGTAGATTTTGCCGCCTCGACGGATCGGAGAGGGAAGATGACAGAAAATGAAAAGATAGACAAATACTTTGACCTGGCCAGAGAGCTGAAAAAGATGTGGAACATGAAGGTGAAGGTTGTGCTAATTGTAACTGGGGTGCTTGGAACGGTTTCCAAGTGTTTGGGAAAAAGTCTAGAAGAATTGGAAATCCGAAGAAGGACCGAAACTATCCCAACATCAATGTTAAGATCAGCTAAAATACTCGGAAGAGTCCGGAAGACTTGTTGTCACTCAGCCTCCAGTGAACCACCAGCTTAGGTGGATGTGGAAAACTACAATAATAATAATAATAATAATAATAATAATAATAATAATAAATAGTCTAGTCTAAGAAAGAAATAAAATAACTAATGCATTATAAAATGCATTCATTGAACACTGAAAATTTCACTAAAGTCGGATAATTCCCTGATTTTTGTTTTTTTTCAAACGGGGTGGGGGTTGGGGGTTAAATTTGTTTTGTAAAACATGTATTTTTCGACTAATTGGGTACACATTATATATATATATATATATATATATATATATATATATATATATATATATAATATTATCTTTCTCTACTATATATACATATAATTATAAATAATAATATATATATATATATATATATACTACATATATAATATATATATATATATATATATATATATATATATATATATACTATATATATATATATATATATATATATATATATATATATATATTCTCCTTCTCTCGCTATATATATACCGAGAAAGAGAGATACAGAGATAGAGATAGAGATAGAGATAGAGATAGAGATAGCTAGAGAAAGAGAGAGATTTTAAAATTGAATCAGCATTCTTGTAGATCGCTATTCGGAAATCCGTTTATATATTAGACGAGGTAGTAAGAAAACGTAATCCATAGGAAAGTGTTTGGCTTGAGGGATGAATCGTTAATCAACTAATTGAGTAAGCAAACTTCACGTTGGTTCTTCGATTCCTATTTATTCCCGACCACCGGGTAACACATCAAATGTGTCAGTCGCTGAAACAAACAACCGCCAATTTTTAACAGCTTAATCAACATTTCCCGCGACGAGACTGAATTCGAGGAAACTGACCAAGACGCATTGGCTACTGTAGTCGCTGAATATTTTTTGGTTTGTTTTTGTTTGTTTTATTTTATGGCATATCAACCTCAGTGGGTCAATTAATGCTGACAAAATATTGAAATGAATTTGTTCTTAATGGATACTCAGTTTCTTTTTATATAAACACATTTTTTAATTTAACCCATAGATGGAATGCTTTTTTTTTGTTTGTTTTAGTTTGTTTTATTTTAAGGCATATCAATCTAAGTGGGTCAATTAATGCCGACAAAATAATGAAATGAATTCATTCTTTATGGATACTCAGTTTCTTTTTATATAAACACATTTTTTAATTTAACCCATAGATGGAATGTCTTTTTTTTGTTTGTTTTAGTTTGTTTTATTTTACGGCATATCAACCTCAGTGGGTCGATTGATGCCGACAAAATATTGAAATGAATTCATTCGTTATGGATACTCAGTTTTTTTTATATAAACACATTTTTGTATTGGATGAAGGAATTTCCAATGAAGAAAGAGAGTATACTTCCTTATCACTTGAGTGAAGGAAATTTAGCATATGAAATTTATATGCAAAAATACCAAGTATTATGGGACAGAGATGATAGAAATAACAGCTATGTCCTATAATAATTATCACATATGATATATGAAATTTATCTGTAAATGTATCAACTATTATGGGACAGATGATAAAAAAATAACAGCTCTGTCCCATAATAATTATGACATTTAGTATCTGAGATTTATATGTAAATGTATCAACTATTTTGGGACAGATAATAAAAAATAAAAGCTCTGTCCCATAATAATTATGGCATTTAGTATCTTAAATTTTTATGTAAATGTATCAACTATTTTGGGACAGATAATAAAAAATAACAACTATGTGCCACAATAATTATGACATTAAACATATGAAATTTTTATGTAAATGTATCAACTATTATGGACAGATGATAAAAAACAGCTCTGTCCCATAATAATTATGACATTTAGTATCTAAAATGTTTATGTAAAGTATCAACTATTATGGGGACAGATGATAAAAAAACAGCTCTGTCCATAATAATTATGACATTAGTATCTAAAATGTTTATTAAATGTATCAACTATTATGGGACAGATAATAAAAAATAACAACTATGTGCCACAATAATTATGACATTAAACATATGAAATTTTTATGTAAATGTATCAACTATTATGGGACAGATGATAAAAAACAGCTCTGTCCCATAATAATTATGACATTTAGTATCTAAAATGTTTATGTAAATGTATCAAACTATTATGGGACAGATGATAAAAAACAGCTCTGCTTCCCATAATAATTATGACATTTTAGTATCTAAAATGTTTATGTAAATGTATCAACTATTATGGACAGATGATAAAAAACAGCTCTGTCCCATAATAATTATGACATTAGTATCTGAAATTTTTATGCAAATGTATTCAACTATTATGGGACAGATGATAAAAAATAACAGCTCTGTCCCATAACAATTTAGACATTTAACATATGAAATTATATGTAAATGTATCAACTATTATGGACAGATGATAAAAATAAAAAGCTCTGTCCCATAAAAATTATGACATTTTGTATATTAAATTTTATGTAAATGTATCAAACTATTATGTGACAGATGACAAAAAAATAACAACACTATCCTATAATAATCATGACATTTACTATCTGAAATTTTTATGTAAATGTATCAACTATTATGGACAGATGATAAAAAATAAAAGATCTGTCCATAAAAATTATGACATTTAGCATTTAATTAAATTTTTATGTAAATGTATCAACTATTATGGGACAGAGGATAAAAAATAACAGCTATGTCCCATAACAATTTAGACATTTAACATATGAAATTTATCTGTAAATGTATCAACTATTATGGGACAGATAATAAAAAATAACAGCTCTGTCCCATAATGATCATGACATTTGGTATACTGAGATTTATATGTAAATGTATCAATGGGACAGAAATGATATGATAAGGGCAACGTTGTCATATTATTTTGCTATTTTCTATTTTCATCGTTACTTTTTTTCTTCTTTCTTTTTTATCCGCCGTTGCCCAATGACGTTTGACATTGTTCAGAAGTTTAGGAGAAAGGTTCAGTGAATCAATAGGACACACCGGGGAAGGTCATTCATAGAAAAGAAATATAGACGAGGACACACGCTTTGTATCTCAAAATGATGTATTCATATACAAAGGCTGAGTCAAAGGTTTCTCTTCATATTTGGCACGTGCTAGTTGGCGGCGCGTATATCACGTGAACGAACTATTTTGTATGGAATTGAACACCGAACGTTGCTTTAGTTGCGCCATCTCTTATCATTCTGTATAGAGCAGCAACTTCTCTCAAACAGATACAATATCGATGAATATATATATATATATATATAATATAATATATATAATATAAAGATAAATCTTAATGAGTCAGACGAACCTACATTAGTTTCGCTTAATGCTCTTCAGGGCTAAGATCTGACTCTAAGTCAGATCTTAGCTACCAATAGATTACTTTTGGTTTGTACGGCTATCATGGTTTTTCTTTTTTCCAAAAAATTTTTTCCCCCCGGTGATGTTTGGTAGATATTTTTTGCAATCAAACTATTTGCTGTTTTTTTTCTCACCGCGAGGATTTACCAAGATGCTGGTATATTAATTATATATATATATATATATATATATATATATATTTATATATATAATTCGGAAAAAAAATTGAAAAAAGAAAGACAAAATATAAAGAAACGGGAAAATTACACCAGAAAGACCGACGGTGAAATAATTAAAAAAAAGAATAACTAAAACAAACCCAGAAATAATGAGATGGATAAGTTGAGATACATTAATTTTCTAAGGGTATATATCCTTTATATATTTATTTACTTATTCATAATACTCCGTATATGTAATATATATATACACAAAAGAGTTTTATTAATTTGCTTGAAGCATTGTGTATAATTGGTAAGAGGTTGATAAAAGGCTATCACAATGATGTTGTGTGTTTAACCTGTATAAATACAGCCGTTAACACGTGTTGCATTCCAGCACTTTAGCCCACTACACCACGGGACTACAAGTAAATTTTAGCTGAACCTGTTCCCATTTTTGTAATCTAGATTTAGCCAGGTTCAAATGTTACATTTCTCATTGATTCAAGGAATGATAATTTAGAACGGAACAATGTATATTTAATAAGAAAAAAACCATTTATTTAATTACGATAGATAAGATATGGTTATTTATACCGAGGTAAATCAAATTTGAGAAAAGACTTATTGACAACATTTTGCCCTTGCCGGTAAAAAATATATCGCTTTCGTTTCACTAGTCTTGAAACCATTCTGATATATCATGAAACTATTATATTATTTTCTGGCTTATTCTCTCCTTTCTTGGTTTCTTAAAAAACCAGTGTGTAAAGATATATGTAATTTGTGCGTGTCATTTTCATCGACTTCTTTCATGCAAATCAATTCGCGTCATTCAAGACATAGAAACAAGAGAGGGTTAGGAAAGCGAAATTAAAATGTCAGACATGAAGCAGAATATGAATAAGAGAAAGAAAGACGTGTATAAGGTAGAAAAGAAAGAAAGAGAGTAGAGGAAACAGAGAAATAGATAAATAGGTATAGCAAGAAAGGGAAGAAAGAAAGAAAGAAAGAAAGAAAGAAAAATAGATATATTTGTTATTTGTTTGATTTGTTTTACGGCATATCAACCTCAGTGATGTCATTTAATGCATAAAGTTTTCAAATAATCGAATTCTTAAATGGATAATTTTTCTATTTCTCTGTTCCTTCTTAACTCTCTTTCTTCTTTTCTACCTTAATACACGTCTTCTTTCCTTATTCATTTCTCTTCATGTCTTGACATTTTATTTCCTTTCCTAACCCTCTCTTGTTCTATGTCTTGAATGACGGAATTGTATTTGCAATGAAAGAAGTCGATGAAAATGACACGCACAATTTAACATATATACTTTACCACACTGCGTTTTCTTTTAAGAAACCAGAAAGGAGAGAAATAAGCAGAAAAATTATAATAGTTCAATGATATATAGAATGGTTATCAAAACTAGTGAAACGAAAGCGATATATTTTTACCGGAGGGCAATGTTTTCAATAAAGTCTTTTCTCAAATTGATTACTCGGTATAATATCATATCTTATCTATCCGTATAAAATAAAAATGTTGTATTTTCATTATAAAATAATTGTTCCGTTCTAAATTATCATTCGCTGATATCAATGAGAAATGTAACATTTGACTGCTAATCTAGATTACAAAATGGGAACAGGTTCAGCTAAATATACTTGTAGTCCCGTCGTGTAGTGGCTAAAGTGCTGGGAATGCAACATGTAGTTAACCTGTATTTATACAGGTTACACACAACCATTCATTGTGTATAGCCTTTTTAACACTCAAACCTCTAACCAATATATACACCAATGCTTCAAAGCAAATTATAAAACTCTTGGTATAATAATATTACACTATACTGGAGATTAGAATAGTAAATAAATATATAAAGGATATATACCCTTAGAAAATAATGTATCCAATTATCCCAATCTATTATTTCTGGTTTGTTTTAGTTATTCTTTTTTTTAAATTATTTCACCGTCGGTCTTTCTGGATGTAATTTCCCGTTTCTAACTATTTTGTCTTTTCTCCTTTTTTCATTTTTTCCGAAAATTAATATATATATATATATATATAATATATATTAATTTTATTTATATTAATAAAATTTTTAAATATTTAAAAAAAACCCCCCCCAAAGGGCCATCTTGTAAAATTTTCCCTTCGGCGGTGAAGAAAAAAAACAGCAAATAGTTTGATTGCAAAAAAATATACTACAAAACATCAAACCGCGGCGAGAAAAAAATTTTTGGAAAACAGAAAAGACCGATGATTAGCCGACAAACCAAAAGTAAATCTATTGTACTAAGATCTGCTTAGAGTCAGATCTTAGCCCTGAAGAGGCATTAAGCGAAAACTTAATAGTAGTTTCGTCGTGAACTCTTAGATTTATCTTATATATATATATATTATTATATAATATATATATATATTATTGATCGATATTGCTATCTGTTTAGAGAGTGCTGCTCTATACAGCGAATGATAAGAGATGGCGCAAGCTAAGCAACGTTCGGTGTTCAATTCCATACAAAAAATAGTGTTCGTCACGTGATATACGGCCGCCAACTAGCACGTTGCCAAAATATGAGAGAAACCTTTGACTCAGCCTTTGTTATGAATACATCATTTGAGATACAAAGCGTGATGTCCCCGTCATATATTTCTTTTCATGAATGACCTACCCGGTGTGTCTATTTGATTCACTTGAACCTTTCTCTGAAACTCTGAACAATGTCAAACGGTCATGGCAACGCGGATAAAAAAAGAAAGAAGAAAAAAGAGTAACGCATGAAAATAGAAAATAGAAAATAATATGATGACACGTTGCCCTATCATATCATTTCTGTCCCATTGATACATTTACATATAAATCTCAGTATACCAAATGTCCATGATCATTTATGCGGACAGAGCTGTTATTTATTGATCTGTCCCATAAAGTTGATTACATTTACAGATAAAATTTCATATGTTAAATGTCTAAATTGTTTGGGACATAGCATGTGATTTTTTATCCTCTTTTTCCCAAATAGTGATACATTACATAAAAATTAATATGCCTAAATTGTCATAATTTTTATGGGACAGATCTTTTATTTTTATCATCTGCCCAAATATTAGATACATTTACATAAAAATTTCAGATAGTAAATGTCATGATTGATATAGGATAGTGTTGTATTTTTTGTCATCTGTCCACATAATTAGTTGATACATTTACATAAAAATTAATTACTAAATTCATAATTTTTATGGGACAGCAGGCTTTTATTTTTTTCATCGTCCCATAATATTGATACATTTACATATAAAATTTCATATGTAAATGCTAAATGGTTATGACAGAGCTGTTATTTTTTGACATCTGTCCCATAATTAGTTGATACATTTGGCAGGTAAAAATTTCAGATTACTAAATGTTCATAATTATTATGGGACAAGCTGTTTTTTATCATTCTGTGTCCCATAATAGTTGATTACATTTACATAAACATTTTTAATACTTAAATTCATAATTATTATGGGGGACAGAGCTGGTTTTTCTATCATCTGTCCCATAATATTGATACATTTACCATAAACATTTAGATACTAAATGTCATAATTATTATGGGACAGAGCGTTTTTTTATCAATCTGTCCCTATAATAGTTGATACATTTACATAAAAAATTTCAGTGTTTAATGTCATAATTATTGTGGCACAATAGTTGTTATTTTTAGTATCTGTCCCATATAGTGAACATTTAACATAAACATTTAATACAAATGTCATAATTATTATGGACAGAGCTGTTTTTATCATCTGTCCCATAATAGTTGAACTTTACATAAACATTTTAGAACTAAATGTCATTAATTAATTATGAGGACAGAGCGTTTTTTTCATCTGCCCAGAATAGTTGATACATTTACATAAAAAATTTCATATGTTTAATGTCATAATTATTGTGGCACATAGTTGTTATTTTTTATTATCTGTCCAAAATTAGTTGATACATTTACATAAAAATTTAAGAGACTAAATGCCATAATTATTATGGACAGAGCTTTTATTTTTATTATCTGTCCCAAAATAGTTGATACATTTACATATAAATCTCAGATACTAAATGTCATAATTATTATGGGACAGAGCTGTTATTTTTTTTATCATCTGTCCCATAATAGGTGATACATTTACAGATAAATTTCATATATCATATGTGATAATTTATTATAGGACATAGCTGTTATTTCTATCATCCTGTCCCATAATACTTGGTTATTTTTGCATATAAATTTCATATGCTAAATTTCCTTCACTCAAGTGATAAGGAAGTATACTCCTTTCTTCATTGGAAATTCCTTCATCCAATACAAAAATGTGTTTATAAAAAAAAACTGAGTATCCATAACGAATGAATTCATTTCAATATTTTTGTCGGCACAATCGACCCACTGAGGTTGATATGCCGTTTAAAATAAAACAAACTAAAACAAACAAAAAAAAAAAAACATTCCATCTATGGGTTAAATTAAAAAAATGTGTTTATAAAAAAGAAACTGAGTATCCATAAAGAATGAATTCATTTCATTATTTTGTCGCATTAATTGACCCACTTAGATTGATATGCCTTTAAAATAAAACAAACTAAAACAAAAAAAAAAAAAAGCATTCCATCTATGGCGTTAAATTAAAAAAAATGTGTTTATATAAAAAAAAGAAACTGAGTATCCATTAAGAACAAATTCATTTCAAATTTTGTCAGCATTAATTGACCCACTGAGGTTGATATGCCATAAAATAAAACAAACAAAAAACAAACCAAAAAATATTCAGCGACTACAGTAGCCAATGGCGTCTTGGTCGTTTTCCTCGAAGTTAGTCTCGTCGCGGGAAATGTTGATTAAGCTGTTAAAAATTGGCGGTTGTTTGTTTCAGCGACTGACACATTGATGTGTTACCCGGTGGTCGGGAATATAGGAATCGAAGAACCAACGTGAAGTTTGCTTACTCAATTAGTTGATTAACGATTCATCCCTCAAGCCAAACACTTTCCTATGGGATTACGTTTTCTTACACTACCTCGTCTAATATATAAACGGATTTCCGGAATAGCTATCTACAAGAATTGCTGAAATTCAATTTTAAAATCTCTCTCTTTCTCTAGCATCCTATCTCTATCTCTATCTCTATCTCTATCTCTGTTATCTCTCTTTCTCGGATATATAATAGCGACGAGAAGGAGAATAATATATATATATATATATATATATTATATATATATATATATATATATATAGGTATATATATACTATATATATATATTATATATATGTATACCCTGTCTGTAGTATATAGATATATATATATATATATATATATTATATATATATATTATGTATGTATAGGAGAGAAAGATAATATATATATATATATATATATAATTATATATATATATATATATATATATTATATGAAATGTGTACCCAATTAGTCGAAAAATACATGTTTTACAAACAAAATTTAACCCCAACCCCCACCCCGGTTTGAAAAAAAAAACAAAAATCAGGGAATTATCCGACTTTAGTGAAATTTTCAGTGGTTCAATGAATGCATTTTTAATGCATAGTTATTTTATTCTTTCTTAACTAGACTATTATTATTATTATTATTATTATTATTATTATTATATATTTTGTAGTTTTCCACATCCACCTAAGCTGGTGGTTCACTGGAGGCTGAGTGACAACAAGTCTTCCGGACTTCTTCCGAGTATTTTAGCTGATCTTAACATTGATGTTGGATAGTTCGGTCCTTCTTCGGATTTCCAATTCTTCATTAAGACTTTTTCCCAAACACTTGGAAAACCGTTTCCAAGCACCCCAGTTACAATTAGCACAACCTTCACCTTCATGTTCCACATCTTTTTCAGCTCTCTGGCCAGGTCAAAGTATTTGTCTATCTTTTCATTTTCTGTCATCTTCCCTCTCCGATCGTCGAGGCGGCAAAAATCTTACAAGAGGACGTTTTCTTCTTTTTGTTAATTAATACTAAGTCTGGTCTTCCTAGTCGGGATTTGGTTATTCGTCTGTACTTTGATATTGCTTGAAATCTAAAGAGTATAGGGATTGGCCCCTATAATATTTACGGCATGTGGAATTGAATAAATTAAAATAAATTAAGTTTTCTGAAAAAAAGTAATTTACAATTGTATAAGTTAAGTTTAGAATTATGTAAACAAAAGATAATCGAATAAATATAGTTTAGAAATATTTTAGCAACAATAGAAACAATGGTTTTAAATTCCATGGAAAATATGTACGCCATCGGAATGTTTACATAATCATCCGAGATTTTTACGTCATACAGAAAACAGCTGATATTTGAAAATTCCAATATTAAATTTAACTTAATGATCACGTAGACAATGACAAAAGGAAAATTATAAAAGACCCTTTTAGCTGAAAAAACTTCAGTTGGCAGCTTACGCTCACCCCAACTCGAAGAAGTCGGAGCAGATGACTTCTAACTCGACAGAGTGGGGAGCGGAAGCTCTCCCCAACTCGACACAAATGGAGAGAGGGACGCTGTCCGAAGACATAAAAATACGACTCAAACAGTCCATCTATTTTTTCGTTTCATTATTCTCTTTCTTTCCTCTCTCTCTCTCCTCTCTCTCTCTCTCTCCTCTCTCTCTCTCTCTCTCTCTCTCTCTCTCTCTCTACTCAATACGGATATAAAGTTTCAATCACAGACATTGTTTTAAAAAAACTGCTACAAATTTGAACAACCCAAATGCACAAATATAAACAAACTTACGCTCTCAGCAAACACAACTACCAACAGAACACATCAATGAAAGAACAATTGACTTTCACTATATTAATTGTGATATTATTGTATATAAAGTGGTTTCTTTTATAAATTTACCTTCTTCTTAGTTTTCTACGGAAACTACACTTCAATAGTCTTATACATTTGAATTGTGGGGGGTCAAAACTCGGATCTTCTTCAACCATCACAAAACTCGGTCCCTACAAACACCGAGCTAATCCGGTCCCTACAAGAGTAGTAAAAAAATGAATTTTAATGCGGATCCAAACTGTAATTGGTGCACTTGGAACGGTCCTCAGCTGCCTGGAATATAGACTAGAAGAGTCGCAGACCATTTAGACCACGGCATCGTTATTGATCGGCTAGAAATACTCAGAAGAGTCCTGGAAACTTAAGAAGACTTGCTGTCCACTCAGACTCCAGTTAAGACTGGTGATTCTAAACCAATTGGAGTACAAAAAATGATTGGCAACGCTTTATCTAGGAAATAAAAGGATAAAAGATCTATGATGCTCCACGTGAATATTTTGGATGTTATACTAGCATTATGTCGGTGAAGAATTGATTTTTTTTGTCATTTCTACAGAAAATTCCCTTGTACAACATAAACATTTACCGATTCTCTCATAATCTTCGAAAATAAAATAAAAAATTTTCCTTCATCAATATCTGTTCTGAAAATCCAGTAACATTTTTCGTTTGTTTAAAAATTTTATCTGAGCTTTAATTAGTTTCTATGATAAGGCAAGAGAAATTATATATTCACTTGTCAAAAGCTAATTTAGACGAAACCGGCTCTTTCGATTTCTTTGTTTTCAGAGTTAAAAAACCTAGAATAACTAAAATGCCATTGCGATCCAGTAACATAATTAGTTATGTTATGTCGATCTTGTGTTACGTAGTTGACCTTTTCACTGCACTAACGTGTAACTAACGTAGGTTATGTCACAGTACCAAAAGCGATATATGTAGTAAGCTGCTACTACCGGCTACTGAACTTCATAAACAACAGATACGTATATACAAAAAAAATATGACCCGTCTTTATTTTCTTCGGCTTGTGGGTGGTGAGGGCGGCGTAGAGCTTCACAATGGAAAAGCCCGAGGTGGACAATGACTGCTGAATTGGATGGCTAGCGTTGGTGAGGTAAAGGGGTTGCTAGGTGCGTCTCACAGCCTGTCGGCCGTGGACCGGTTGTCGGTTGACTTTTCTCTGTCCCAAGTCTTCTGTCTGACTAACTCAGTCTCAGCTATTGACTTCAGTTATAATGTATATAAACCGCCCACCGTTCTTTTCTTTTTTGTTATACTTATTTTCTTTGTTCACGTTAACCGTTTTTCCGGTTGTCATTTTTTATCGTTTTTCTTTGTTTCGGTTTTAAACGGAAAATCCTACTTCCGCCCGTACGATATGCAAACATTGGTTTGGTTTCTCTTATTTTTCTAACGGCATTTCAACTTTTTATGGGTTATTTAAGGTTATTTAATCCCAGCAAAACAATGAAACTATCACCGGGGCACTGATGGCCTAAACAGACTATTTGTTACAATTTTTGTTGGCCATCTTTTTTAGGCTTCAAGTAACAGCACTGTCCAGGAGGATCCTTTGTGTTAAACAGAAAGCGATCCTTAGTGAAGAATCCTTTGGTTGTTCCTTGGTGTTTCTCAGTCTAGCAGGTACTTTCGTCAATGATTGCAAATGGACTTCTGTCTGTATAAGCGATTAAGAAGTTAACCAGACTCATATTCGGGCTATTCTTTGGCTGAGGTTTAAACGACGTGATCTCGCTTAGACTATAAATTCAAGTGCTGTATTGCAGCACACCTTATATACCAAAACAATTTAAAAAGGAGGCGCGTGGTCTAATGGTTAGAGTCGTAGGAAATGGACTCGTCAACGCGAGTTCAATTCCTGGACGAAGCAGTTGGCATTTCACATGGCTCTAATATCCTTGGGAAAGGTATGAATCCTACTCTCCCTCCAGCTATGGGAAAATAGCAGGGCAGACTGGGCTCTTTAACCGTGGCTAGGTAACCAGTCTAGGAGAATGAAAACTCTGAATTTAAACCTGTTAAACGCCGCTTAAGAAATTGACCTTGTGTCGCATCCTGCTCGTGTGGAGGGGTTGGTAACTAAATTATATACCAAAATAATCCAACACTAATCTCCAACCAGACTCCGGAAGAGATTTGCATCATCATTCCACAATCAACAAGGAGGGTATAACTACGATTTTTGGTCACGTACTACGCTTGCCCGAAGAGGATCCAACACTAAAATCCATGGATTTGCTGTAATTAAGGTGAAAAAATTACCGGACACGAAGAGACCGCCACTGCACACACTTGCTTGGTAAGATGTGGGCGCACCCCCCACGATGGAAGATTAGGAACACTAAGATCCGGTAAGCGACTAAGGGAGTTAAAACGCCTCGCAAAAAGGAAAGTAGCTTCAAATGAGAAAAGATTCTAAGATATTCCAAACTAAGACATTGACAGAATACGGTACATCATAATAATAATAATAATAATAATAATCATTTAATGCCAAAATTTGATTAATTTCTTAATTTTTGGTTGTAATCATAACATTCATCAAAGTTCGATTTCATTAAAGATTTTCTTAGTTGTTTGAACTCAATTGAATACTGTCCCATCTATGGCTTAAATAGAAAAATGTATTTATAAAAGAATTGTATTATCAATTAAGAATTGATTTATTTCAAAACTTTATCGGCATTAAATGACCCACTGAGGTTGATATGCCCTAAAACAAACCAAACCAAAAAAAAAATTGAATACTAATGTTTTATACATATTTATATGGGTTGAAGTTACTATCACTATCAAATAATCATTATTTTTGCATACTGTTATATGATTTCAACTATTCCTATCTAATAGTTATAATTATGTACAGTTTTAAATAACTACTACTACTACTACTACTACTACTACTACTACTACTACTACTAATAATAATAATAATAATAATAATAATAATAATAATAATAATAATACTGATTAACAAAAAAAGAGAACGTGTCAACTGGTGGACGTTGCAGTTCCAGCGGATCTCAGGGTGAAGCTGAAGGAAAATGAAAAAATGATAAATACCTGGAACTTGCCAGAGAATTGAAAAAGCTGTGGAATATGAAAGTGAAAGTGATACCAATTGTAGTTGGTGCACTTGGAACGGTCCCAAAAGGATTGGAAAAGGTTTGGAAAATCTGGAAATCAGAGGAAGGATTGATACCAGCCAGAACACTGCACTGCTGCAATCTGCCAGAATACTCAGAAGAGTCCTGGAGACCTGAGGAGACTTGATGTCACTCAGACTCCAGTAAAATACCATCAGCTAACGCTGATGGGAAAAACTCAAAAGGAGTGAAAATAATAATAATAATAATAATAATAATAATAATAATAATAATAATATAATCCTTAATACACAATTATAGCTTCAAGTAACTATTATTTATTCAAATCATTTCTACACAGTTTTATTTGCCCATATGTATTTGAAACATTAACAGATACAATCACCCCGTGTCAGAATCGACCTAAAAGCAATGGCAATTAATTGGTACTCCACACTCCCCAGGACTTTACCACCGAATGCAATTTAATGTCTTATCCGTGACACTTTTTCTTTCGAGGTGTTGCTTACTACTCTACAGAGGATTCTCTTGGTGTATTCTAATTAGCTTAGTTAGTCTCTTATCTAAGTATTGGCTAAATTCATCACTGCTATAATTGTTATATAGCCCGTTACTCGGCTGTATAGTCGGTGGAGAGTTCATCTGGTATATGATAGAGAGAGTCATCTCGGGTGTATGATAGAGAGAGAGAGAGAGAGAGAGAGAGAGAGAGAGAGAGAGAGAGAGAGATTATAGATTATAGGAGATAATAGGAGATGATAGTCTTACTTTTTAACTCTTCCTACTGTTTACTCTGCTTATTGACTCTACCTCGGTCGCCATATAATGTGGTTGACTTCTATTTAGGGCTGGTTTTCTTCCTCGTTGTTCTGTTGTTACTTCTTTGGGCTGGACTTGTCATTGCTTTCAATATTTAATTAACAAAAACAACAACATGGTGTTACTTGATCAGGTTTTATTTCTTAACCCATATTGATTCCGACGCGGGGTTGAGGGGAGATAGCCACGGGAAAGCCAACAATCGTGTCTCTCTACTCTGAAAGCTAGGTCGCAGCTGCTATAATTGTTATATAGCCCGTTACTCGGCTGTATATAGTCGGTGGAGGGTTCATCTGGTATATGATAGAGAGAGTCATCTCGGGTGTATGATAGAGAGAGAGAGAGAGAGAGAGAGAGAGAGAGAGAGAGAGGGGGGGACAGAGATATATATTATAGATGATAGGAGATGATTGTCTTACTTTTTAACTCTTCTTACTGTTCACTCTGCTTATTGATTCTACCTCGGCCGCCATATAATGTAATTGACTTCTATTAAGGGCTGGTTTTCTTCCCCGTTGTTCTGTTGTTACTTCTTTGGGCTGGACTTGTCAATGCTTTGAATATTTAATTAACAAACACAACAACTTGGTGTTACTTGATCAGGTTCTATTTCTTAACACATATTGATTCCGACGTGGAGATAGCCCCGAGAGAGCGGACAATCGTTTCTCTCTACTTTGAAACTAGGTCGCAGCTGCTAACTAAAACTATTCTCATGGCGCCCCATCGCGCTTCTTTTAAGGGGTCAAAGGTTATTAACCGCCCACCGGGTGATTTTCTATAGGAGCCCATGATTATTAATCTAACACACTTTAATTCAAATTCCTAGCTACAGATACGTTCACAAATTATGATTGCCCATAAATTCTAACATAATTTCGCTGATCTGAAAGAAAAGGCGTTCTTTCAAGGTGAATTGATCAGGAGTAAACAAATTTTGTTTTCATTCAAATAATTATGAGCTGCACTTTACATAGCCCTCATAAATATTATACTCTTGCGTCACTTTGTTCAATTCGGAAAGAAACTATGGGAAAACATTTATCTTCTTCTTTTGTTTTTTACGGAAAATACATTTCCGTAGTTTTATACATTTAAATTGTGGGCATCAAAACTCGGATCTTCTTCAACCCATCACAAACACCGAGCTAATCCGGTCCCTACAAGAGTAGTAAAAAATGAATTTTAATGCGGTACAAACTGTAATTGGTGCACTTGGAACGGTCCTCAGCTGCTTGGAATATAGACTAGAAGAATCGAGACCATTTAGACCACAGCATCGTTATGATCGGCTAGAATACTCAGAAGAGTCCTGGAAACTTAAGAAGACTTGCTGTCACTCAGACACCAGTTAAGACTGGTGATTCTAAACCAATTGGAGTAAACAAATGACTGGCAACGCTTTATCTAGAAATAAAAGGAATAAAAGATCTACGATACGCCACGTGAATATTTTGGATGTTATACTAGCATTATGTCGGTGAAGAATTGATGTTTTTTGTAATTTCTACAGAAAATTCCCTTGCATAACCGTAAATATTTACTCTAAAATATTTTAAATCCAGAAACTTCCTAACATCAAATCACAAAGTATGACTAAATCAAAATCTTATTAGGTTGATTGTAAATTTTTAAAACATTGTGTTGCATATCATTCCTATTTTTATCACTTCCGGTCATAGGATCAAAAGCAAAATCCATATTTGTTCAAATACTTATGACACGTAATGTATATTGAATGTCAAAAAATAAAAAAAATGAAAAAAACAAACAAGAAAAATAGCATACAGATTAATCCCTTACTGATTAATATGTTCCGTTTTCTTCTATTTTTTTTTTTTTTTTTTTTTTTACCAATATTAAAAAAAAAAAAATTATATCGACATGACTGAATTGATTAATACCACGCTAGAGTTGATTCTGTCACCGAACGAGTCGAAAGCTTTTGTGAGAAAAAAATAATTATCCGGTTTGTAATTATCTTAAAATTGCCAATATAAATGTTCTTATTCAAGGATAAAAAAAATATAATTTAAATAAGCTGAGTGGTCAGTTAAAAGAAAAATGATTTTCCCTGACATCGGCGAAAAATAAATGATGTGCAGTTCATTTAAGTGATGCAAAATTATTTCTTTATCACGATTTCTCGAAGATATTTGACTTTGTTCAACTGAGTGATTTACACTGGGAATCAATTGATATCAAATCTGTTTAATATCTCAGAAATAAAACTGTGTAGAAATGATTTGAATAAATAATAATTATTGAAGCTATAATTGTGTAATAATGATTATTATTTACTCCTTTTGAGTTTTCACATCAGTGTTAGCTGATGGTCTTTCACTGGAGTCTGAGTGACAGCAAGTCTCCTCAGGTCTCCAGGACTCTTCTGAGTATTCTGGCAGATTGCAGCAGTGCAGTGTTCTGAATGGTTTCAATCCTTCCTCTGATATCCAAACTTTCCAAACCCTTTTCTAATCCTTTTGGGACTGTTCCAAGTGCACCAACTACAATTGGTATAACTTTCACTTTCATATTCCATAACTTTTTCAGTTCTCTGGCAAGGTCCAGATTATTATTATTATTATTATTATTATTATTATTATTATTATTATTATTATTATTATTATTTACTCCTTTTGAGTTTTCACATCAGTGATAGCTGATGGTCTTTCACTGGAGTTTGAGTGACAGCAAGTCTCCTCAGGTCTCCAGGAGTCTTCTGAGTATTCTGGCAGATTGCAGCAGTACAGTGTTCTTAATGGTTTCAATTCTTCCTCTGATTTCCAAACTCTCCAAACCCTTTTCCAATCCTTTTGGGACCGTTCCAAGTGCACCAACTACAATTGGTATCACTTTCACTTTCATATTCCATAACTTTTTCAGTTCTCTGGCAAGGTCCAGGTATTTGTCCATTTTTTCATTTTCCTTCAGCTTTACCGTTATCTGCTGGAACTGCAAAATCCACCAGTTGACAAGTTCTTTCTTTTTTGTTAATCAGCAGTAGGTCTGGTCTTTTTGCTGGGATAAGGTGATCGGTTTGTATTTCAAAGTCCCAGAGAATTTAAAGGCAACCAGCCAAAAAGATAGACTTCAGAAATGAAACGACCACTTACAGAAACTGCTGAGGAACCCCCCTAAAATCATAGAAAATAATACCAAAAAAATAGTAACCAAGTAGACATTAAACTAGGAGATTTTACTACAGAAGAACTCAACGAAGTCCTAAGCAAACTAAGAGATAGAAAAGCTGCAGGTCTTAACGAAATACCCACTGAGGTATGGAAGATGAGAAAGTTCGATGACATACTGCCTAGGCTATGCAATGCAGTATATAGACAAAATATATTAGATAAGTAAAGGAAAGGCTTCATCCCCCATTCCCCAAAAAGGGCGACCTCGAAATCGCTAAGAACTACAGAGACATAAATCATATTGCTATTGCTGCTAAGTTATATAATGCCCTTCTTCTTAATCGTATCCTACCCGAAATAGAGAAAATCCTTAGGAAAAACCAAAACGGATTCCGCAAAAATCGATCCACAACCTCTCAGATCCTGACTATACGTCGGATCGTAGAAAGAGTTCGGGCAAATAATCTAGAGGCAACGCTGCTATTCGTAGATTTCTCCAAGGTATTCAATTCCATACACAGATGTAAAATAGAACAAATACTACTAGTATATATATATATATATATATATATATATATATATATATATATATATATAAGGTGTGTCAAAAGAGAGTTTTGTACTTTTTACCACACCTTGTATGCTGGAAAAATTAACGTTCGATTCATTGATCATTTCTATCTTGGTAAATGCAGCTTCAATCTAGATACTTTTATGACACACCTTATATATATATAATATATATATATATATATATATATATATATATATATATATATATATATATATTAGGGCTGCGCTGGCAAATGTACGTCAGTGACATCGAGGTTCTGGAGCGAGCCAAATGTCAAAGCATAGAATCTCTCATAATCAAACATAGATTGAGATGGAGTGGGCATTTGGTAAGGATGAACGATGGGCGACTTCCTAAACAACTGCTCTATGGGGAACTTATAAACGGCAAGTGTTTAGTTCAAGGGCCCAAAATGAGATACAAGGATTGCCTGAGGTCGACCTTGAAAAAATGTAACATCGATGAAAAGACCTGGGAGACTAAGGCTTTGGACCGTGGGCAGTGGAGAAGAGCTTTACAGGAGGGCACAAAAAAGTTTGAGACCAACCGTATACAACATGAGCAGTTGAAATAAGTAGACAACCAAGGGCTTCAAATCGGTCTACTATGTGACCAGTGTGGAAGGCTATGTGTGAGCAAGTCTGGCCTGATCAGTCACAAATCTGTGCATTGACGGGATGGACTAATTACCTGGAATTACCTGTAAATGTGGGAAGATGTGCAAGACTTTGGCAGGACTAAAGAGCCACTTTTCTGCAGCTCATTGCTGAACTTTTTGAAGCTCACCATTATATTCTTTGAACTGGTGAACATTTTTTTTAAATTTATTTTATATATATATATCAAGCAATGGCAATACTTGAACACGAGATTGCTGCCATCACACACACACACACACACACACACACACACACACACACACATATATATATATGAATATATATATATATATTAATAATATCCAACTATTAATAATATCCAACTCTCAAGATTGGTCCCCTTTTAAAAGAGCTCCTGCAATTTACGCATTCCTGGGTGTGAAAATAGTAAAGACTGAACTTAAATTGTCTCCAAGCCAATGTCAAACACCTTTGACAGTTAAAAACTTATTCATGGAATGTAGGTTTCTTACTCACATCAGAAACCATTATTTTAAAGCAAGCTATATGAAAGATCTCTGAAAATGTCAACATGGAGGAAATCCTCTCTTTTTTTGAGGGAAATAAAAGTATACCATAGAATATAGACATGAAACAAATCAATACCATACAACATAATCCCCAATAATGCTAACACATTTTAAAACCAATTACTAAAAAGTATAAATATATATATTTACCGACCCCTCCGCACGAGCAGGATGTGACACAAGGTCAATTTCTTAAGCGGAGTTCAACAGATTTTAATTCTGAGTTTTCCTTCTCCTAGACCAGTTGCCTAACCAAGGTTAAAGAGCCTAGTCTGCCCTACTATTTATCCATAGTTGGAGGGAGAGTAGGATTCATACCTTTCCCAAGGGTATTAGCGCTAAGTGAAATGCAATTACCACATCCAGGATTTGAAATCGGGGTGATGAGTCCATATCCTATGACTTTAACCATTACACCACGCGCTTCCATATATATATATACTTCCAAAAAGTATAAATATAAATACACGATATGTATAACTTCCTAGCCGTTAGGCATGACATAACCCCAGACGGGTTGATATGCCTTTAAAATCAATAAACAAGCAAACAAACACACATATAATAAATAGATATATCGAAGATGCTTAGCTATCTATAGAATATGTTTGTTTTACGGCATATCAACCTCAGTGGGTCATTTAATGCCGATAAAGTTTTAAAATAAATCAATTCTTAATGGATAATAAAATTTTGTTTATAAACTCATGTTTTTCTATTTATCCCATAGATGGGACTCTAACAAGTACTACCACTCCGGGTCAGAGTGGACCATGGAGCAATGGTGATGAAGGGGTGTTCCACATTCCCCAAACCTCCAAAACTGGAACCTCACCATCAGATAGAGTTTAACGTCATTCCCAGGACATGTAGACCCGCAGCCACCGCCTTCTAGCACCCATATGATAAAAAGGGATTGGGGCTTGCCATAAGGGCAATAGGGTTGGGAAAAATCATATAGGTGCTAGGGCTTGACATGACCAGCCGATATCTATAGAATAAATGCAAAGGATATATTTCTTCGAAACAAATACAACTTCTTTCTAATTATTTTCAGCACACGTATACACGAGAAATCAATTATATATGTGTATCACTGTGGTGATTTGTATTGAAAGAGATGTATGTACATCCTATGAAGAGAGTCTCATATTTTCTTTTTATTAGATTGATCTGTGAGAATATATAGGTCGACAGTTCGGTACAAATAGGCGAAAATTGGATTTGTAAATCACCCTTCAGTGAAGTAGCGGAGTAAATTACTAAAAAGACTTATGAGAAATATATACAGATACACGAACGCATATATCTTCAACATACACACACACACACACGCACACACTAACACACGCGCACACGCACACACACATACAAACGCACAGGTATATATATAATATATATATATATATATATATAGACAGAGAGAGAGACATAGATAGATAGATAGATATATGAATATATATATATATATATATATATATATATATATATATATGTATATATATTATATATATATATATATATATATATATATATATATATATATATATGTATGTATTTAGCCATCGAATTGTATTTTAGGTGTGCTGCAATACCGATTCAAAAGCTAATACATATATATATATATATATATATATATATATATATATATATATATATATATAATTCGCATCTGATGAATCGGGAGAGGTAGACAATTTGTCTAAGCTCCCTGAAATAGACTATAACGCTAAATCTCTAAGTCTTTTGTTATTTCTTTACTTATATATATATATATATATATATATATATATATATATATATATATATATATATATATCGAAATTCAGCCATCGAAATTCAGCCATCGAAATTGTATTTTAGGTTTGCTGGAATACCGATTCAAAAGCTACCATATATATATATATATATATATATATATATATATATTATATATATGTGTGTGTGTGTGTGTGTGTGTTTGTGTGTGTGGTGTGTGTGTGTGTTGTGTGTGTGTGTGTGTGTGTGTGTGTGTGTGTGTGTGTGTGTGTGTATGTGTGTGTGTGTGTGTTTTCAAAAGATTGCAATGGAACGTGTAAAATATAAATATTTATTATTGCAATCAAACAGTTAAATAATAATC
>CM042143.1:27738941-27793941 GCA_023376005.1 Doryteuthis pealeii
CTGTCTCTCTGTCTCTCTGTCTCTCTCTCTCTCTCTCTCTATATATATATAATATATATATATATATATATATATATATATATATATATAATATATATATATATATATATGACTGTATTTCTGCGTATGTAATTGCGTTCAGATTTCCACTTGAGATGATCGAACTGTGAATCGAACCATTTCGGCACTTAGCTTGCCCGTCGGCGCCGTAAATAATCAGGCCATTGCTATTAGGTTATCGATCCAGTGTATAGCTCGTCTCATCCGTCATCGAGTTCTGCAATCATCACACTCATTTGTATTCCGCCAAGCGATTGGTAAGACGCCCAAACTGATTGCAAACTGACTGCAATGTGTTGAAAATGCTTTATTGTTTTCTAATGGGGCACAACTGACTTCTCGATCGTACTATGCCTCGGTCGTTGGCCTGTGTCTGGAGACACATTTTTATTCAAGTCTGCAACGGAATAACTACTCTTGTCGTGGTGCTCGACTAATAATCCCTTGAAATATACAGATTGATACAATTCGGAAAAATAACCAATTGTAGCTTGCCTTTTATCTTTTCTCTGTGATTTATTTTGTCTTTGATTCAATCAGATTATCAGTATAGTTTTAGCTATGGTTAATGACAAAACGACATGTATATATATATATATATATATATATATATATATATATATATATATATATAATGGAAAGGAGTAACCTACTCGAGTTTCATCGATTGATTCTTCAGGGTTACACCAGTTGAATTAATCGAGTTTTCGATTAATCTCAGTTGGTATAATACATGCCCGTTGGAATGGGACTTATCTTATCCAACGGGCATGTATTATACTAACTGAATTTAATTTGAAAACTCGATTAATTCAACTGATGTAACCCTGAAGAATCAATCGATGAAACTAGAGTAGGTTACTCCTTTCCATTGTATTAATAATTTTTTGCTCTACATTGTATTGAGCACTTTGTATTTGTTTTTTCTCAGTCTTAACCACTGGATACTGTGTGCTTCCAACGATCGTACTCATACCCACCGGTAAGCTACTAATCATACATTAACAAATATATATATATATATATATATATATATATTCATGTTGTATTTTAGGGGTCTCCCTATGCTTCGCTCGGTATATATTTTTATGCTTTTTTATGTTGAAGTTGGGCGTTATTATGAAGCATTTAAAAATAAATGAAGGACCTCGATGTTATGAAGTACTGGATTCACTTATTTTTAATTATTTGTTATCATAAATTTTCGGGATCGTTAGATTCCCTTTTTCAAATGAATGTCGCTCCTGTTCAACGGATCATTTGTCTTTGTTGTTATTGACAGCGACAGCGTCTGTAAAATATTTGTAATAACGGAGTATTCCGATATCGGCGTTCAGTCCCCTCACGTGAGTTCCTAGTTTTAAAATCCATTTGGTTTCTGCTTGTTTTCGAGATTGCGGTGTTGGAAATGCATTTGAGTTATTGGAAATGCATTTGAGTTGTTGGAAATGCATTTGAGTATTATAATACATTTGAGGTATGTAAGGTTGTGTGGTGTGGTGTTAAAGTGAAGTGCTATCGTACTATCGTACTATGCGGTGATTTGAGTCGACTATTTTACTCACAAGAAATGTTATTATTGCGTATACATTGTTTTATTAGATAGGGTTACTTGTATCCGTTTAAATGTGTGGAAGTTATTTGCATGAAAGACAGTTACTTGAAACTATAATTCTTTTCAAATTATCATAACTAGTACAAAATAAAAAAAAAACCCTCCGGGCGTTGTAAAAGTAGATTTTTGAAACATATTGCCTGAGGGTGGGAGTTAAAAATTCAATGCCAGCGAGTTTGTACCCTAAGTAAGTAAAATCCTCAAATTCATTAAAGCATTAAAAAATAAAACAATTTGAAATGTAAACTTTAAATATGTATTAAAATAAAACAAACTATATATAGATGTATAATACCAGTCATGTATTTATTAAAACTTGTTTTAAAAACCAATGAGGACAGTCTAATGTTGCATGTTCAAATTTTGAATGTATTTATTCTATGTTATGACGATTTTGGGTAATGTGACGTAAGCAGTGACGTAGTTTTTGTTACAGACAAAAACCGGAAGCGAATCTCCATTATTAATAGATGTGTTACTTGAAACCATATAATTAATCGTAGGTGTGTGGTGTAATGGTTATTGTTGCAGGAAATGGACACGGTAAGTTCACATCCTGGACGAGACTGCTAGCATTTCATATAGCACTAATATCCTTGGGGAAGGTATGAATACAACTTATTCTATCTCCAGCTATGGTAAATAGTAGAGCACACAGAGCTCTTTAATCTTGGTTAGTCAACACACCTAGGAGAGAGAAAAAAATCTGAATTTAAACCTCTTAAATTCCTCTTAAGAAATTGATCTTGTGTCACATCCTACTCTTGAATAAAACGTAAATAGATATTTCCGAACTTTGTTTATAAAAAATCTCGTAAAAAAAAGATCGTACAGGGTTGTTACAAAGAAAAATAGTTAATTCAAAGATCAAATTATCCGATTGGGAAAAATTACATCGTCATCTTAAAAAATAAACAAACCTGCCCGTATTACATGCGAAAGGGTAATTTTCAGACCGTAATATAGACAGAAAAGTTACAAATTATTTCCTTTTTACGATTAACCAGTAAATGTATGGAATGACAATTTGAATATTTTTTCTAAGAGAAAAACTGATAAAATAATCTATTATACTTACTTTTTATTTTAATTATTGAAAAAAGTTAAATAAAATAATTTTTTCACGCTAACACTGTCAGCCTAACAGGAACAAACTTCGGTTACTTAGAAGCGTCTCGTCTCTTTGTAAAACAAATATGTCAGCTATGCTCTTCCGTATATTCTAAGGATCACACATTACTATTCAACAATAAAAAATGCAAATTCTTTTAAAAATATTAATCGAGCTCGTATCGGGCCAATGTTTAGTTCACCTGAATTATAAAATTCATATTCTAAAATATCCGTGAAAAATTCGATTTTTTGACGCAGGAAAAAAAAAACCATTTAATTTATTTCACGCAGAAAATAAAAATATTTTATCACACAAAAGATTGAAAATCTCTTAAAAATTAATTTCTTAAAAAAAAAAAAATTTTTTTGACAATTTAATAGAATATAGTACATACCAATTATAAAAGCAAAAAAAAGTTATATTGGTAAATATATATGTATGATTACTCGCAAAAATACAAGACTGACTTCAGCAGGAAATACCCAAGCACTTGTTGACATACCAGAAAAACAAACACCCACGATTTTCAATTAAACGAATAACTTCAATGATTTTCTTTAGCATATCCGTATTGACGGTCACACAAAATCTTGCCCTTCGGCGGCATTATTAGAAGAAACTTAATAATTGTGTATTTATGGAGGTAATATCAGGTAGCTGGAACCGCAGGTGACTGAAGCCTTGGAAAGTGAAGCCATGGATAAAAGCAGACCACTGTATTCAATTTCGGAGTTCATTCCAACTAAATCAGTCTACGCCATATTTCAACTGCAGACCAGCTAATTAACATACCCCATACTCGCTTCCGAAGAGAGAAAAAGATGTAGGAAAAGCATGGCCGATATTTCTGTTAACCCATACCGTTCATATCTGTTGGAAGAACCGAATCCCATTGACCTTCCAATTAAGCGACTGTTAAACTTATCGACCATGATATTTGTTCACAGCGTCTGGCCATGCTAAAATAAAAGCGAACGAAACAAGTGGAGGCCGTATAATTGCAAATGTAGATTTAATGCAGTTGCTGTTTGCGCTGCCACTAATTAAAAACAAGAAATTCCATGCCCAACCGAACATGGTTAACAAGGAGCTATTTAAAAACAAATAAATGAATAAATACGGATGTGAGGTTTGGTTGCTATTGTCTGGAATGCCATAACTGATATTTTATTTACCAAATCTTTTGTATGGGTTTGGGTCTGTGGCCCTAGTTGTGTTCGCAGTTGAGAACGCTCACTGGTCGGTCGACTAAATTCCTTAAAAATCACTCGAGTAAATAGAAGAAACAAAACGGAAATATATAGAGAAAATCAGGACAAAAGACATGATATTTTCCACGTACCCCACTTGTACGGGTCAGGCACAAGGCCCTATTTATGTGGGACCACCCACAAGCCGAGACTCATGGGGTGGCGGGTGAAAAATTGCGTCGATCCCGTTGGCATTCCCCCTCAAGGGGGGCGCCTCAGGCGCTGGGCAATAAACCCAGCCCTGCCCCTTTAAATCAAGGGGACAGGTGTTGCCTGGGGGGATAGCCCCCTGGGATCGATGCCGTTAATTATAGCAATGGTCCAGAGGCCGAAGCCACTGTTGGCCATACAGGACAAAAGACATGAATAGAGAGACAAGTCTTATATGCATCCACTCATTATACATGTTTATACGCCAGTCTTCTACATTCTTAGTGTAGGTTTATATATATATATATATATATATATATATATATATATATAACAGAGTTTTATCATTTGCTTGAAGCATTGTGTATATATTGGTTTGGAGGTTGATTTTGAAGGCTATCACAATTAGGTGTAAAGAAAAATAATACGGTAACAATGGTGTTGTGTATTAACCTGTATTTCATTCTTTAATATAACTAGCAAATATATGCACCCTCCGGGTGCAAGTATTTAATGTAATAAAAATATTGTATTAAATTAGAAACACTAATTAAACTAAATAAGAATGCTGATAAAAAGATTTGAAACAGGAGAGTATAATCGAAAAATAGAACAACTGAAACTTACACTTCCATCACTCTCGTCGTTCATTGTTATTTTTTCTAATTTAAGTATTTAGTTATAAGAGGAAGTAAAGAATAAAATGACTGTTATTTTTTCTTGTTAATGGATTTCATTTAAGATTCATTGAAGAGATGTTTACTTATATTCATTAAGATAAAACCAAACAATTAGAAATCAATAATACTTAGCACATATTTATTAAAATCACATTTTTAATATCAATATGCAAATTAGCCTTCCCATTCACACTGTAAACCGCTATTTTGTTGTATGTATAAATATAATTGCATGTTGTTAGTATGTTGGTATGGTTAACAGTATTAATAATGTAAAACAATTTTATTAATAATTGAGATTTAAATAAAAATAAAATCATTGAGATTGTGATGTCAATAACAAAGGGAATTATGACTTGAGTAGTAATATAGTTTCGGTTACAGACAGAAAACACACAATCTCCATTATAATAAGATATTATTTCAAGAATAAAATACAGGTTAACACACAACACCATTGTTACCGTATTATTATTTTTTTCTTTACACCTGCATTGTGATAATATATATATTAAGATAAAAGCTTAAAAATCGGCTATTATGCAGTTATGGTAACATTTATACTCATAGGTATCTGAATAAACCCATGGGCCTCATTAGACCGCTATCTTTACTGAAAATGGTATACAAATAAATTATGAGGTTTCTTTTATATATTTTTCTTGATCCCTGTGATGATATCGGGATTCAATTCATCTTATCTTTTTAGGAGGGTGTTATGTTTCTGACCAGGTGAAAGATGTTTATCTGAATGGCTTTTGAAAAAAGGACCAGCTTAGAATCATCATAATACCAAATGACCTGGTAACCCACATAAGTATATATATATATATATATATATATATATATATATATATATATATATATATATATATATATAAGTGTATTTATGCAGCATTTTTTTCTTTTATACAGGTTTCGTTGAATTGAACAGACAATTCCTGTCTGACAAGTCTTTCGTTGATCCGTTCTAATCTTCGGGCCATCCTTCTGGTGTCAGGGTGGAACTGGTATACCAGTCCACCGAATGTTTCGTCACTAGCGCTTTCAGCAATACACTTTGCCATCCTCAGGTGGGAAACGATGGAATAGTTTTCATGTCTCGTTTTTGACGAGAACGAGTAGAAGCAAGGAATTAGTGGGAGGTAATATCAATTGGTAGTGGGAGGTTTTTGGAATGGTAGTAGTTTGAACAAGCAGACCAATATCGTGTATGAATTTAAATGTAACGTAGGAGACTGTCTCTCCAAAATCAATAATACATATATTGGCCACACGACGACTACATTATCACGTAGATTAACCCTACACTTATCAGAATCCAGCTCCATTAATCAACATCTTAAAACACATTCATGCCCCCCTCTACCTACCGCAAAATGTTAACTGAAAATACACACACACTATATAGAGAAAAAAACAAACAAAAACTTCAAATAATTGAAGCTTTATATATAAAACAAAAAAAAAACTACCCTAAACAAAATAAACTTTGAAGTAAGTCATCATATCCTAAAATGCTTATAATTTTCCGCCTATATTACTTCCATTACCCCCCCCTTATCACAACCTGTGCCCCCCCCCCTTCCAAAAAAATCACCACTGCTTTGTTCAAACTACTACCATTCCAAAAACCTCCCACTACCAATTGATATTACCTCCCACTAATTCCTTGCTTCTACTCGTTCTCGTTAAAAACGAGACATGAAAACTATTCCATCGTTTCCCACCTAAGGATGGCAAAGTGTATTGCCGAAAGCGCTAGTGACGAAACATTCGGTGGACTGGTATACCAGTTCCACCCTGACACCAGAAGGATGGCCCGAAGATTAGAACGGATCAACGAAAGACTTGTCAGACAGGAATTGTCTGTTCAATTCAACGAAACCTATATATTATATATATATATATATATATATATATATATATATATATTGAGAATTTCCATCATTGGAGTAAGAACTATATTCAAGTCCTGAAGATGGTCTAATAAGAGACCGAAACGTTGCACCGTCGACAATAAACATCAAGTTTCCACAACATCCCGTGTTTGTCTACTTTTCTCCACATATATATATAAGTAAAGAAATAAGAAAAGTCTAACTCTCCCGACTCATCAGATGCGAATTTTGAAATTTGCATCTGATGTGTCAGGAGAGTTAGACACTTTGTCTAAGCTCCCTGAAATAGACTATAATGCTAAATCTCTAAGTCTTTTCTTATTTCTTTACTTGTATATTTGCTCTGTGACTCTAACATTAAGAGCACACATTGAGCTCTCAAACTGCGACAGGTTTTTTAAATAAAACTCTTGTGTCGTAAGGAAGATTTCTTCTATGGACTTTTGGATTATATATACATATATATAGATATATATATAGAAAGAGAGAGAGAGAGAGAGACAGACAGAGATGGGGGAGAGAGATAAAGAGAGATAGATAGAGAGATAAATGGCCAGATAGATAGATAAGAAAAATATTATTAATGGTGGATGAATAGTTTCATAGATAAACCATGTAGCTGAAAAGGGAACTTACGAATCTGCATTTAAATTACAAATATAAGCCTATAGTAACTTGCATTCATTTTTTGTGAGTTGTTTTTGACGTATCCATTTTTTTCTGATACCTTATTTTTCCCTAGACCCGAAAACCAAATGCTGTCAACGGAACCCAATAAGTGAATAATGTAATTACTAAGAGAAATCTATAGTCACGTAGACAGATAAAGGGGGAAAAAAATAAAAGAACGGGGGAGAGAGAAAGAGAGGAGGGGGGAGAGAAAAGATGAAAAAAAGAGTGAGAGGGATTAGTTAAACGAAAAATTAAACAATATAAAATAAACACAGGCTATCCTAGCAAATATACATAGGTGCTAATACATATAAACATTCACGTAAACACACACACACACACACACTCATATATATATATATATATATATATATATATATATATATATGCATTGAAAAAAACCGGGAAGTTATACCTCGGGATCGAAAACCTATCCTAGCAAATATACATAGGTGCTAATACATATAAACATTCACGTACACACACACACACACACACACACACACACACACACACACACACACATATATATATATATATATATATATATATATATATATATGCATTGAAAAAAACCCGGGAAGTTATACCTCAGGATCGAAAACCTATCCTAGCAAATATACATAGTGCTAATACATATAAACATTCACGTAAACACACACACACACACGTTCAAACACACACACACACTCACACACACACACACACACACACACATATATATATATATATATATATATATGCATTGAAAAAAATCCGGGAAGTTATACCTCGGGATCGAAAACCTATCCTAGCAAATATACATAGGCGCTAATACATATAAACATTCACGTAAATATACACACACACACACACACACACGTTCAAACACACACACACACACACACACACACACACACACACACACACACATATATATATATATATATATATATATATATATATATGTATATATATGCATTGAAAAAAATCCGGGAAGTTATACCTCGGGATCGAAAACCTATCCTAGCAAATATACATAGGTGCTAATACATATAAATATTCACGTAAACACACACACACACACACACACGTTCACACACAAACACACACACACACACACATATATATATATATATATATATATATATATATATATATATACATATATATATGCATTGAAAAAAATCCGGGAAGTTATTCCTCGGATCGAAAACCTATCCTAGCAAATATACATAGGTGCTAATACATATAAACATTCACGTAAACACACACACACACACACACACACACACACACACACACACACACACGCTCACACACACACACACACACACACACACACACACATATATATATATATATATATATATATATATATATATATGCATTGAAAAAAATCCGGGAAGTTATACCTCGGGATCGAAAACCAATCACTTTCATGTATTCCACGCAAATCTGTTTTCATTCACGAGGCTTCCCCGCGGGATGTGTACATGTAATTGGAAATTGCGTCACCAGAGTCAAAATGGCGAATATTAGTGTAACGACTACTGGCATTTTCTTACGTGGATCTATAAAGCACTTCCACATTTATCTGCTCTGGGCGAAGTTCATGACTACTGATCGACCTGCTCAGATTCTGGCGAATGTCTTACACCTCTCCCTCTCTCTCCCTCTCTCCGCCTCTCTCTTACTCTGTCTCCCCCCCTCTCTCTCTCTCTTTTCTGTCTCACTCTCAACTCTCTCTGGGTTTCCCCCCCTCTCTCTCTGTCTCCCCTCTCTCTCTCTGTCCTGTGTCTTTCAGTTTCTGTCTCTCATTCTTAAGACGATCATATCGACTATCGGCCGACGTCGAACACCTTGGATGCGGCATTTGGGAATGTTTTCTCTCATCTTAGTGCCACTGATGTTTGCTTCTAAGTAATTCAAAAGAAAACAAATCGCACCTTTTTACCTGTTCTCTGGATTTATCAAATCACAGGACTTTTTTTTATATTATACGAGAAACCCTTTTATTATTTGTCGATATTTCTGACCAAGTATTCCCTAATATCTGAGAAGGATTGGCGAACTTTTCATTAGACATTAACGAAAAAAAAAAAAAAAGAAAAAAGAAAAGTTAATGTTTCGGTTGTTTTCTGGTGTAGTTTGTTTGGTATCAGAGAATACCGAATATTCTAAAAATATTTGAAATATATAATCTAAAAACATCGTATATAAATAGCCGAGCGAAGCAACTCATAAACTAAAAATAAACATACATTTGAATAATCACCGAAGAAAACTATATATATATATATATATATATATATATATATATATATATATATATATATATATATGGGGGGGGAATATATATATATATATATATATATATATATATATATATATAAGAAAAGCCCAGGCATACAAAGGCGGACAACGTAAATGCGATCTCTGCTTAGAAGAAAAGTTGTGTATATTACAAAATACAAGCAATAACTTGTTAAATAAGAGAAGTGAACTCGTTTCGAAATGTAGGCATTTGAACAAATATTTTTACTGTGTCACTTACCACATGACCCTAATTGATCCCTGAATTTTCGCTCTCCTTTTATTTATTTAAAAAAAAAAAGAATTCATCTGAACACCGCGTGCATTAACACCAATGCAAGTTTGTTTGATTATAATGTTTTTTAAATACAAATTTAACGACATGACATTACATCACGTGAATACTATCCACGTCACATAAACAAGCCACAGTTTAAAAAAAAACAATTTTTAGTTTTATATTCCCCATCGCGGGAAAACGCTTCATATAAACGCTAAAAAATTTAATTTTTAACATCTCAACCATTTCACGACTGGTTTTTAACATCTCAACCACTGATCTCATCTGATGATTGGATCACCATGAAACTTCAAGTTATGAGTGTAAAACAATAATATTACCATTGATTATAAATCTGCTCTGCTTTATTAGCATTGAGCACCTTTCCATGCAAATACTTTTCTCATTTTTTCATTCACTATTCATTATATATATATATATATATATGAAGAAAATATATTCAAAAATATAACAGACACGGGATGTTATGATCAAAGGAACATTTTTTATATGTCTATGTATTTCGGTTTATGATAAACCATCATCAGGATAATGCAAAAGAAATTTTGTAAGGGAGAAAAATGAAAAATATTAAGCGTATGGTGAATGTGTGAATATAATGTTATTTACCGTTATTTTTTATATATGCGTTTATATACGAAATCTGATGACGTGATCATTGCATGTGAAAAAACGGAAAATGAAGATCATAAGATGACGCATGTAGAACGTGAATAGGCCGAGAGGAAATGTTAACATTGATATGACGTATTTCATATGGATATTAATGTTTAAAAAATAGATAAAACGAACGATTTATCGGTTAAATATTTGTCATATTGGTGCGATTGTGATTATTTGACTTTTCAAACATTCAAAACAGTATGGAAAAACTTCTATTTCATGAAGGGAAGCTGATAGCTGCTTATATTAATTACTGTGCATAAAAGTGTTCTGTGCTTTATTTGTTTTTTAACTTCAAAAATATGTTTCTATTGTAGAAGCTTATTTATCATAATGATCAGCATTACATTATATATCATATGGTCAGCATAGCGAGTGGCCAAGTGCGAAAGTGTCACGAGAACCTCGGCTGTTTTGAGCAGAATTTCATGTCTTGAAGTATTTCCAGTTAATAGTGTTACATAATTATGGGATCCCTAATGCGTTTATAAGGTATTGTAGAAATCATAATAGCGATTAGTACAGCTGATGGCCTTGAGGGTGAGTGACGGCGCTTGACCTCGATCTCACCTTGCGTTCTGGGGATGAATCGTGAGAACCGGAACCCCATAGAAGGCCCTCTTCCGGTTAAGGAGTAAGCAACTCAGTTAGTCAGTTAGAACTTAGAAGCCGAGCTAGCAACATGTAAGCCTCATCTGCGCAGGGTTGGGGATCTGGAATAAAGTAACATCAACATAAATCGAAGTCTTGTGTTTATTACTAAAAACTAACAATGACACAAGGCTTCTGATAACGAGAAACCCCAACAGAGACCAGACCCGGAATCCTCAATAGAAGACCAGACGAGACCTTAGAAGATATACCAGACCAAGATAGATGATAGACGATCAGAAGCAAAGCCGACCAGAAGAATAGATAACCACTAGACAGAGTAAGAAAGGTATATAACATTATATGCTGATTGGGTAACTTGAAAAGACCAGTATATAACAATAGCAATAATTCAAAAACAATTATTTGGTCCATAGATAGGACCCTAACAGCTACTGCCACTCCCGGTCAGAGTTTACCTGTAAGTAATGGCAACGAAAATTAGGTGGTTAAATTTTAATAGCATATCAACACCTTATTGGTTATTTAAAGCCAGAATTTTGAATCATTTGTAAATATTTCATAGTAATCATAACTATTTTCTCAATGTTCCGTTGCATTTTTTACTGCAATTTTTTTCATTTATATCTATTAATAATGAAGATTTGGTTCCAGTTTTTTGTCTGTAACAAAAATTACGTCACTGCTTACGTCACATTACCCCAATATCGTCATAACATAGAATAAATACACTCAAAATTTGAACATACAACATTAGACAGTCCTCATTGTTTTTTGAAACAAGTTTTAATAAATACATGACTGGTATTATATATCTATATATAGTTTGTTTTATTTTAATACATATTTAAAGTTTACATTTCAAATTGTTTTATTTTTTAATCCTTTAATGAATTGGATGATTTTACTTACTTAGGGTATAAACTTGCTGACATTGAATTTTTAACTCCCATCCCTCGGGCAATATGTTTCAAAAATCTAATTTTACATCGCCCGGTGGGGTGTTTTTTTATTTGGCTAGTATCTATAATCATTTATTAGCACACATAGTTTCATTCATATTCAATACTAATAATTTTCAAATATATTTATTTGATCCATAGTTTGAGCCCTAACAGGTACTACCACTCGGAGTCAGAGTTGACTTGAGTTTATTGGCAATGAAAGGGTGACCCGCACTCCCTAGATCTCAAACCTTACCACCGGATGCAGTCTAGTGTAATACTCAGGATACCCTTCTTTTTTTTAAAAATTCATTTTTGATAATGGTTGAGGGGCCTTACTCCTCTGCAAGATCTTTATTACGATACAAATACACTGTGCATAGGAGAACAGAGTAGCCTTTTTAGCATGAAGTTTTTGTAGTTTCCAGAAATGATTCTTCACTGTGAGTCCTTTGTCTGCCGGAAAACGTCCCTCTCTGAATAACAAGAGAACGATACCTTTTTTTTTTGATGGTTTAAAAGAAATGTATGTCGTAATTTTGTCCTTGGCATGAAAAATCGTATTCCACCTCGCAGCACAATATTTGTCAACTATCTTATAGCGGAATCCATATTGTTTGTGACGTAATACACGCATGCGCTCAATACTGAATCGTATGTGGCATTCCCAAGAAGTATTGCATGCCTCGTGTCATTTTGTGTTTATAGATTTCACAATGATTTAATACATGAATGATTTATGCTCTATCTATCTGTAACCTGTACTTGATTTGTATGCAATGCTCGTACACCCCTTCTCCCTATCTCCATCCCTCTGTCCCTCTCTTCCTCCCTCTGTCTGTCTCTCTCTCTCTCTCTCTCTGTCTCTCTCTCTCTCTCTCTCTCTCTATATATATATATATATATATATATATATATATATAATATACCAAGCGTATTGGTAAATCCTTGCGGTAAGAAAAAACCAGAAAATAGTTTGATTGTAAAGATATACTACCAAACATCAACCGGGAAGAAAACAATTTTTGAAAAAAAGAAAAGACCAAGATAGTCGTACCAACAAAAAATAATCTATTGGTACAGTATTTGGCCAAAAGAAAAAACAATTTATATGTATATATATGTATATAAGATATATTAATCTTAAAGATATTATTAATATATATTAATCGTCAAATAATCAGTACTAACTATAAAACAACAATACAATACTCTTTCTAACAAAAAAATAAATAAAATAAAATAAAATCTTTTCATTTTTTAAATACCCAATCCCCCCCACACACACACCCAAACTTCCATCTCCTCTCTTAATATAAAACATGAAAATTTATTTTCATGACATCTCTCCTTTACCCCTTACCAATATACACACACACCTCTCCCCTACCTCTTACCAATACACACACACACACACACACACACACACACACACACAACCTTGAGTTTTCACTTCCGCTGTCGTTTATCGCTACAGAAAAAAAAAAATTATACACACACACACACAACCACATACCTAAAAAATGCACAATGTTTCCTTCAATACACACACTAACAGCGCTACATACTCACACCTTAAAATAGAATATTTGATGCCATATTTCAAAACCGTCTCCTTTTTTCAAACTTCAAAACAAATTTTTTTAAACAGACTGAATAAGAAGGATTACCACTCACTTTTTCTCATCATTCTGTGATATATAATTTCTTATCTTATGCCCTGAAGATGATCTATTTAATAGATCGAAACACTGCAGCGTCGGCCAATAAACTCACCACTTAACCCATTTAAACCTGTGTTTTTCAATTTTCTTGATATATTACATATAAGATATAGATATATATATTCATATAAACGCTAGGAGAATAGCTAATAAGTAAAAAAAGTGCTCAATACCTAAGTAGAGCAAATAATAAAGATAAATCTAATGAGTCAGACGAACCTACTATTAGTTTCGCTTAATGCTTTTCAGGCTAAGATCATTAAGCGAAACTAATAATAGGTTCGTCTGACTCATTAGATTTATCTTTATATAATATATATATAATATATATATATATATATATATATATATATATATATATATATATATATATATATATATATATATATATATACAATGACAAACACACACACACATATATATATATATATATATATATATATATATATATAGAGAGAGAGAGAGAGAGAGAGAGAGAGAGTAGTAACCAAATTCATTCGCCCAATGTCGCAAGGATGGAACATTCAATAATGATCGAACTCGCTATTCAATACTAATATATCTGCAAGACTAGATTGCTAACCATTTCACCACGATCTAGAGAGAGAGAGAGAGAGAGAGAGAGAGAGAGAGAGAGAGAGAGAGAGAGAGAGAGAGAGAATTAGATATCTAAATCCTAAAATCTGGTTAATAGACTAGACCTAAAATTAAGAATGATTTTGAAGATAGTCTGTCTATATATCTTTACTCAATACTAATATGTAATAGATGAAACCTAACGGGCAAAACATTGTAAGTATAAATGCTTAATTTCCACAAATTGTTTTTCTTTTACCCGGCATATTTCTTAACCACACACACACACACACACACACACACACACATATATATATATATATATTTATATATATATATATATATATTATATATATATATATATATATATATATATCTTATTATAATGGAGATTGTGTGTTTTTCTGTCTGTAACCGAAACTATATTACTACGCAAATCACAATTCCCTTAGTTATTGACATCACATTCTCAATGATTTTATTTTTATTTTAACCTCAATTATTAATAAAATCGTTTAACATTATTAATACTGTTAACCATATCTACATACTAACAACATGCAATTATGTTTATATATACAACAAAATAGCAGTTTACGGTGTGAACGGGAAGGATAATTTGCATATTGATATTAAAAAATCGAATTTAATAAATATGTGCTCAGTGTTATTGATTTCTAACTTTTTTTTTAATGAATATAAGCAAAAATCTCTTCAATAAATCTTAAATGAAATCCATTAACAAGAAAAAAATAACTGTCATTTTATTCTTTACTTCCTCTTTTAACTAAATACTTAAATAAATAAAAAAACAATGAAAGACGAGAGTGATGGAAGAGTAAGTTTCAGTTGTTTTATTTTTCGATTATACCCCCTCTGTTTCAAATCTTTTTATTTGCATTATTATTTAGTTTCATTAGCCTTTCTAATTTAATATAATATTTTATTACATTTAAACTTAAATACTTGCACCCGGAGGGTGCATATATTTGCTACTATATATAATGTAGAATCATTAGACTTACAGCTTTACTTTCCTTGATCCGGCCTTTTCCTTGAGTCTCATGATTTTAAATCACCTCTGCTACTTTAGATGATCATATTTGTATTCAGCTCATCTGAGCATTTGAATTATACCAGAGTTCGTTTCCATACTATTTATATTATATATAAATCCCCTTCTCTAAGAAAATTGATCTTGTGACACATCCTGCTCGTGCCATATGGATTAGGTCATTTGTACTACAGACAGTAAAGCTTCGAAAACTATAGAACTTACTAAATATCTTAGACTTGTTTTGATTGTTATATTAATGAATGAGGGTCGGTTTAGCTCAGTACAACATACGATAAAGTGGGGTGTGACACTGTATCTCTTACGCAAAAAGTGGTAAGGTGTGACACTGTATCTCATACGCAAAAACTATCTCCCTGGTCTAGGGATAGTGAAAAGGGGATCGACTCTCTCGCCGTCCTGATGATACCGACAATAGCCACACCGACGATTAGTTACTTTCTTTATGTCAAGCAGTTATTAAGAAAGTCCTTTTTGTAGATGAGACAATAAGAAAACCCATAGGTGTAGGCTTATCCGAAATATTGAAATATTTTCTTTATACTTTACAAAGCAAGTATTTATTTTTTAGCAATCTCCTATTAAATATAATCACACAGAACGAACATTATACAATTAAATATTCGACTAATATAAAACCAACCAACCAACCAATCAACCCATAAAGAATTAATAAAACCAAAACGTTTCTCTGAATGTTTGAGATGAGGCTTGAAGATTCGGCCGAGTGGATAAGGCAGTTAGGTTAAGACAGTTCTAAGTGACAGTTATCTCTGGAACCCGAGTTCAATCCTGAGTGAAAGTAGTTAGAAAAATAATTAATTAACACAACTCCTACCCCAGCTATGGTTAGCGGAATGAGAACAGGATACCCCCGTGGAATAAATAAAGGGTTAGGTTCCAAGTTCCGTGATGGCTCCCGAATACGACAAGAAAGATCTCGAGTTCGGAAAGAAGGTTCCCGAGTCCGACAAGAAATACCTGAAGAAGGCCAGAGGGTATATCGGCCGAAACGTTGTACAAATAACAATGAAGATGGGGACAATAGTCCGAATAACGCAGATAATACAAACCAAAACGTCTTCGGCATAAAATAAGCCAATGGGTTGACATGCCGTAAATCACACTGAACAAACATTATAAAATCAAGGTTCCAGATAAATATTCGACTAATATTATCTGATCTTTCTTTTTTTTTTTTTTTTTTTGTTGAGAAAAATAAAATGGTCTATTTTTTAATACTAAATGATACCAATTTGACTTAGGCACTTTTAAAATATCATATATCCATCAGAGTGGACTTTGTACTCAATTTTTTTGTTGTTGGTGCTTAAAATTACATAGTATATACTTGCATTCATTGTGCTCACGGTGTGTGTATTTGTTTATGTGTGTGTGTGTGTGTGTGTGTGTGTGTGTGTGTGATAGATAGATAGATAGATAGATAGATAGAGAGAGAGAGAGAGAGAGAAGAGAGAGAGAGAGAGAGAGAGAGAGAGAGAGAGAGAGAGAGAGAGAATCATAAAAGCGTGTATGTGCACATGAGTCGTCTCACACAACATTTTACAAATATTATGGAAGAAATAGATACATAAAATGCTGGATTTTTGGGTGTGATATCCATAACTGATTCGCAGATGTACTTTTATATTGTCATGCAAAAAATCAATAAAAATCTATAATGATAATAGTAAAAAAATAACATATAAAATGTATATATACACTGATATATATATATATATATATATATATATATATATATATATATATATATATATGCATATATACATACATTTATATGTGAAGAAAGGAAGTAAATCCGACGGTATGTAATATATCAAGAAAAATGAAAAAAACACAGGTTTAAATGGGTTAAGTGGTGAGTTTATTGGCCGACGCTGCAGTGTTTCGATCTATTAATTAGATCATCTTCAGGGCAAGAAATTATTTATCACAGAATAATGAGAAAAGCGAGTGGTAATCCTTGTCATTCAGTCTGTTTAAAAAATTTCTGAAGTTTGAAAAAAGAAGACGGTTTTGAAATACGACATCAAATATTCTATTTTATGGTGTGAGTATGTAGCGCTGTAAGTGTGTGTATTGAAAGGAAACCTTGTGCATTTTTTTAGGTATGTGGTTGTGTGTGTGTGTGTATAATTTTTTTCTGTTGCGATAAACGACAGCGGAAGTGAAAACTCAAGGTTGTGTGTGTGTGTGTGTGTGTGTGTGTGTATATGTATGTGTGTGTGTGTGGTGTGTGTGTTATATATATATACATATATATGTGTATATATATAAACATATATATAAAAATATATATGTATGTATATATAAATATATACATATGTTTGTATATATACATATATATTTGTATATATATATATATATATATATATATATATATATATATATATATATATATATCTGTATGCATACGTATATGTATGCTTATATACATATATATATGTATATATATATATATATATATATATATATATATATATATATATATATATGTATATATATATTTGAAGGAAAATCTTAAGACAACAAGAATAGAATTATTTCACAATAATTTGTCAACTTTTTTTTCCCTATTTATCTTCAGAGGGAAGTAATTATTTTCAAAACATTGATAAACCACAAAAATGCAGCAAAGAATGAAAAAAAAACGGTGGGAATATCCAATATGCTGAACGATGGTTGTTTTATTTTTATACATTCAATTTTTCTATGTCAGTTGCAAGGCGCCTTCGTGCCGAAACCACGTGGCACAGAAAGCAACATGCAAATGCAATGCTCCCAGAAAGGATGTCTACCCGCTCCATTTACACACACACACACTTTCTCTCTCTCTCTCTTCTCTCTCTCTCTCTCTCTCTCTCTCTCTCCCGCCCACACATGTACACATGAATGCACGTTTGTCTATTTAGGCACCAGATTCTCTTTTATGCATGTTTGATTAAATATATTTTATACGCCTTTTGTTTATTCAGTTTTTTTATTTACTTTTCTTGCCAGAGAGTAAGTTGATTTAAATGGCCATCACGTGCTGTACAAAGTATTATATACCCTTTTACTCGCGTGTATATAATCGGATAGTTCGTCTTTGGTATATATAAGGAGAAAGGTAAATAGGTAGTGCGTGGTGTAATGGTTAAAGTCATGAGAAATGGACTCGTCGCCCCGAGTTCAAATCCTGGGCGTGGTAATTGCATTTCACTTATCGCTAATACCCATTGGGAAAGGTATGAATCCTACTCTCCCTCCAGTAAATAGTAGGGCAGACTGGGCTCTTTGATTAGGCAACTGGTCTAGGAGAAGGAAAACTCTGTTATACTCCGCTTAAGAAATTGACATTATTTCATATCCTTCTCGTGCAGAGGGATTGGTATATATATATATATATATATATATATATATATATATATATATATATATATATATATATATGAAATTACGCAAACAGTTGTTTGATGTGGCTATGCCGACAATTTTGGGGAGAATATGTGCTTAATTAGAATGTGATAGACTGGAAGCTGCTTTGTGTTAGGGTTCGAATCACACACAAAGCGGCTTCCAGTCTATAACTCTGCTAATGAGGCATAATATGCTGAAATGTACATACAGGGATTGACTTTTCTCGATTTGTTTACGCTCTACATTTGAACAGATACATTCGCCTCATTCATTAATTATCAACTAATTAATTTTCAAATTAGGTATGACTTCAATTAAGCACATATTCTCCCAAATATATAAATAAAAGTAAAGTCGACGGGGCGGCCTCAAGTCGGTATCAGCCAGTCAGCGAGGGAGTCTATCCCCTTTTCAATAGCGCTAGACCAAGGAGATTGTTTTAGCATCTGAGGTGGAGCACCACACCTACCATCAACTCCTTACTTTACCGCACAGATCCCTGTGCTACTCATACGTTGAGTTGGCGAGGACCGGTATCGAACTAGGACCTTGTGGTTTTTAGCCGAACGCTCTACCGACTGAGCTAACCCGGCCCTATATATATATATGTGTGTGTGTGTATGTGTGTGTGTGTGTCTTCGGGAAATGTATGAACACCCTCATACATCTAACTATGGGGTAATAATTACCACTACTGTTCTTCTATACAAAATGGGTTTTATATTAAATAACCCGCGAAGTCTGAAATGCCATTAAACAAAGAAACCAAACCAAAGCTAGCGAAACATTTCTTCCGAACTAAACAATTACTAATGTCCTCACTTTTTCCGAAATCATGTCCAATAACATTGATTCGATTTCCTTTGTACATATATTGATTTTGTGACCTATTTAATGTAAATTCACTCCAGAATTATCGACAGTTCACGAAAGGCATTTTCCATTTAATAAAAAAGACCTGCCTATACAATATGTGTGCATACCTAACAAATTACTTTCCATGTTGAATTTCAAATGAATTTATTCAGGTGATGGAATGTATTTAATTTTGATGGTGGATAGAAAATGGATGAAATGTATTTCAATTATGTCCATTCAGCATGCAAGGAGTCTGGTCTGCAAAGGTTTTCAATTAGCACTTCTTTTCTTTTTCATTCTTTTTAAAACTTCTTTTTCTTTCATCGAGATTCTTTTTCTTTTTTCACTCTTTTTTTCTTTCCCTTATTTATGTTCTTTTTTAAAGTCAATTTCTTCTTTTATCTTTTTTTATTCTTTTTTATTTATCGTCTTTTCCTTTTCTACTTGAAATTTTACTCCTTCTTCTCTTTATTCCCCTTTTCTTACTGTTCTTTTTTTTCAATTATTTTTATTTCCCTAAATGTCCATTTCATTTATCTTGTTCTTTTCACTGATCTTTTCCTTCTAGAGTTTTTATCTTTTTTATTTCCTCTTCTTATATTTTTCATAGTTCTACTGTGTTCATTTATTCGCTGTTTTTTCTCTTTCTGTTTGTTCTATTTGTTCATGTTTCCCTCATTTCCATTTTCTTTATGTTGTTCTTTTCGCTGATCTTTCCTTCTAGTGTTTTCCTTTTTTTATTCCTCTTCTTATATTTTCATTGTTCTACTTTGTTCCTTATTCGCTTTTTCTTTCTGTTCCTATTTTTATTTCCATTTCCTTTATGTTGTTCTTTTTGCTGATCTTTCCTTCTAGTGTTTCCTTTTTTATTTCCTCTTCTTATATTTTTCATAGTTCTACTGTGTTCATTTATTCGCTTTTTTTTCTTTCTGTTTGTTCTTTTTTTCCGGCTTTCTTTTTCGTTGTGTTCAATTATAGCTTCAAGTAACGATTCTTCATACAAGTAATTTGCATACAGTTAAATGGTTTCGAGTATTGTTATGTAACATTACTAATTATGTTTAATAATAATCATTTGATTACACACAGTTATACGGCATCACGCATTCCCATCGAACATTAATAATTTTAAACATATCTATTTGACCCATAGCTACCACCACCCGGGTCAGAATGAACCTGAGAGTAATGGCAACGAAAGGGTACTCTGCACTCCCTAGGGCTTCACAACTGGAGCGAAAAACACGGATAAAGTTCTTTTTCCCTTATCCTGTTTTAATCTTTAACATTCCCATTCTCCTTCTTATTTTGTTTTAATTACTCTTTTTTAACAATGGAGCAAATAGAATTATGTTCTTGAAAAACAAGATGACAATAAGAGAGATAAGGCCCAACAAATCACTTTCTTCTAAGCTGTGAATGGCACATTGAAAAGAAGATAACGGTGATAATTGGATAATAATAATAATAATAATAATAATAATAATAATAATAATAATAATTGGCATAATAATAAAATAATAATAATAATAATATATTGTTGGCAGACAAATTACTTATGGCGGCCAACAATAGTAGAAATGACAGATGGACAATCAGAAAAACAACAAAGACTAAACGACAAAAATGGGAAGAAAAACAATTATAAGGACGCTTCAAACGACAAATTGAAGAGGTTGCACATGGAAAGACTTGGACATGGTAAAGAAAAGGAAACCTCAAAAGAGAAACAGAATCATTAATAATTGCTGCACAAAATAATGCCATAAGGACAAACTATATCAAAGCGAAAATTGATAAGACCCTACAAAATAGTAAATGTAGACTTTGTGGTGTAAGTGAGAGATTGAGACCGTGTGTGATAAACGCGCGCATATACGTGGGGGCTGCGAATGTGTAGCAATTACCACACGAGAATAGAAAACTAGACACGACTGGGTTGGGAAGGTGATCCCCCGGAATCATGCAAAAAATTAAATTTTGACCACACAACAAAATGTATATGCATAAACCAGAATCTGTTCTTGAGAACGAAACGCATGAAATTCTCTGGGACTTTGAAATAAAAACGGATCACCTTATCCAGCAGAAGACCAGACCTAGTGTTTTTAACAAAAAAGAAAGAACTTGTCAACTGGTGGATTTTGCAGTTCCAGCAGATCACAGCGGTGAAGCTGAAGGAAAATGAAAAAATGGACAAATATCTGGACCTTGCCAGAAAACTGAAAAAGTTATGGAATCTTGAAAGTCAAAGTGATACCAATTGTAGTTGGTGCACTTGGAACGGTCCCAAAGGATTGGAAAAGGGTTTGGAGAGTTGGAAATCAGAGGAAGGATATACCATTCAGAATCCTGCAGTGCTGCAAATACTCAGAAGAGTCCTGGAGACCTGAGGAGACTTGCTGTCACTCAGACTCCAGTGAAAGACAATTAGCTAATGCGTGTTTGAAAACTCAAAAAGAGATATATAATAATAATAATAATAATAATAATAATAATAATAATAATAATCTCGGGATTTTGCCGTCCCGGTCGATCACAGAGTAAAAATAAAAGAAGGAAAGATCGACAAATACTTGGATCTTGCCAAGAGAACTGAAAAAACTGTGGACATGAGGGGTGAATGTACGATATGTAATTGTTGGACCTTCGGAACGATCCCCAAGGTGGGTGAAAGTAGTCCTGAATGATAGTAGTATGGACGAATACAGAGAGAAGGATCGAGACCATCCAGACTACAGCATTATTGAGATCGGCTGGAATACTCAGAAGAGTCCAGGAGACCTGAGAGGACTGCTGTCACTCAGTCCGCAAGTGAACCCTAGCGCAGTTGAAATCTCAATAGTGAATAATAATAATATATAAAATAAATAATAATAATAATAATATAAAAATGGAACAGTCCCAAAGAGATTAGAAAAGGGTTTGGAAGTTTGGATATCAGAGGAAGGATTGAAACCATTCAGAACACTGCACGCTGCACAATCTGCCAGAATACTCAGAAGAGTCTTAGGGACCTGAGGAGACTTGCTGTCACTCAGACTCCAGTGAAAGACCATTAGCTAATGCTGATCTGAAAACTCAAAAGGATAAATAATAATAATAATAAATTAATAATAATAATAATAAGGATAATAATAATAATAATTGGTGCACTTAGGAACAGTCCCAAAAGGATAGAAAGAGGTTTGGAAAGTTTGGAAATCAGAGGAAGGATTGAAACCTTCAAGAACACTGCACTGTTGCAATCTGCCAGACTACTCAGAAAGACTCCTGGGACCTGAGAAGACTTGCTGTCACCCCAAGACTCTAATGAAAGGACCATCAGCTAATGCTGATGTGAAAAATCAAAAGGAATAAATAGGTAATAATATAAAGATGGCCACCTGCACTTTTTGCATCTCATGTTACTCTTCTCATCTTCCCTCTCGATACATGGAAAATCCTGCATTTGCATATTTCATTAGAGATGAATTCATCATGATCTATTATGACCCCGGCAGCCGGTTCCTCCTGATGAAATTTATTTTCTCTATCCCTGTTTTAATTTTTTTGGAAGCATTCCCATTCTTCTTTAATGTTTTGTTTTATTCATCTTTTTTAACACCTTCTCTCTTCTAGCTAACTTCGTCTGTCTGTCTTTTTTTTCTTATCAGTTTCTTCATATTTGCCACAGCTTTGCTGTAAGTCTGTCACGTAGGTCATAGGCTTGCTAAGAGCTTAGCATACTACGGGAAAGTATGCACATTTAACTTAGGTGAACAATTCTAACTGCCACTTAAAGACAATCGCTCTGAAACTTTGGCTCATTTAAGTTTAGAATGTGCTTTATTATATCTGAAGGCTTAGGTTAGATCGTGACAAGGCCAGAAGTATGGTGCACTCGCAGGAGAAGCGGGAAATTTTGGATGAGTGAAGTGCCGTCTCCGGCTCCTGCCTCAGAATGCTTACCGTCGTGATGGTGGTGGACTTATAAAATCAAGCGTCCAGCTATGTTTGTCTCGGCGTTTTACTTAGAAAGGAAAACCCAACTGTAGGGCGTTAAATCCTATTTTAGAGGAGTGTTGGCCTTCTCTTTTATGAACACAATGGAGCATTGGGTGTGATGTAGTTATAGGATAAGTCATTGTAGAATCAAATGAGACAAATTGAGTAGAGTAGATAGATAGACTAGATTTAGATATCCTCTTCATATCTAAACAGAATTTACGACAAATTGTCTATAAATTAAACAAGAATTACGACAGAACTGTTTTTAAAATAAACAAGGAATACGACAAATCTAGTACAATAAATGTTTCTAAACAAATTACGTGTAAATAGAAATAAGAATTACGGACAAAAAATACAGTTAACGCCCTAGTTGGTTGTTTTCTTTCAAGTAACACCACCGAGGACGAACATAGCTGGGGACGTTATTTTATAGTCACCGGGTAGGCATTTGTCTTAGGCAGGAGACCGGCAACACTTCCTCATTGAATTTACCGAGAATCGAACTCACAACAATGGTCTTCAAAGCTAGCTTGCTAACCATTAAGCTACATGAGGTGACCACTAAAGGAAATTATTATAACGTGCTTAACAGTGATGCGTGATAGCTTTTTTTTTAATTTAGTGAGTACTGAGTCACGTATTTGATTCGAATGAGTCCCCGGGAAATTTGATGAGTCCCACTAAAGGTTTCTTAATAAGTTTGTATTTTTTATTTTATTTATGAAATGGAGGGAAGGGACATAAAGATTTCTAGTAATATTTTTCTAAGAAAATATTGAAATGTATTTACAATTAGATTGAAATGGCGAGAGAAGAAAAAGAAAAACACTGGGATGCATGGATACAATTTTATTGCCGGCGCTCTTAGATTTTTATGCTCCAGGGATGCGAAGGACACGTGCCTATCCGCGCATTTCTAGATTATGGTGAAATATTTTTTTTTCTTGCTTTGTTACATACCGACGTTTTCACAGTAACCAAATCATGTATGTTGTATACCCTTTGCTTACTTCTTTACTGTAGTCGTCTTTCTCTTCTGGCCGGCTTTGGGTTCTATCTTCTAACATCTTGCGTCTGTGTTACATAATCATTATGATTACCTAATGATTATAAGGAGGTAAAGAACTCAGTCAGTTAGAGTTAGAACTTAGAAGCGAAGCTAGCAAGATGTGAGTCTCAGCTGCGTGATTGTCTGGTCTGGGGTTCTAACGAATAAAGTGAACCATCATCGTTAAAGTCGAGTATTGTGTTTATTACTAAAAGCTAACAATGACACAGGGCTTCTGATAACAAGAAATCCCTAGCAACAGAAACCCAGACCCGGAAATCCTCCTAATAGAAGACGCGGACGAGAACCTTTAGAAGATATGACCGGGAGACCAAGATAGATGATAGACGGCCAGAAGAACAGACGACAGAGTAAGACGTAAGAGAGGTATATAGACATATAGATATTTAGTGCAGGTAAAGAGAAAGGCAGATGCACATCTGGGAGTTGTCGTGGGAACTTCGGTCTGGTTTTGTGTTAGGGGATTTCTCCTTATCAGGAAGCCCTGTGTCATTTGTTAGTTTTAGGTGTAATAAACACAAGACTTCGATTTACGTTGATGTTACTTTATTTCCAAACACCCGCAACCCAGACACCTCGCAGTTGAGGGACCCGCGTGGTATAACACGACTTGCCCTTCGAGTTCGCTGCTGTCCTTCTAACTGACTTAAACTTACGTTGGCTTCTAACCGGAAACAGGGTCTTCTATGGCCGTTTCGGTCTCACGATTTATCCCCGAAGGCAAGGTGAGAGTGAGGTCAACCATTGACACTCATCCTTCAAGGCCGTGGGCTGCACTAATCGCTATTATGTTTCTACAATGACCTTTATATAGATATTAGGGATCAATAATTTGAGTAACTGCTTATTTGTTGAGGAGAGATTAGTTTATGGGATTATTAATTGGATATTAAATATTGTGCTTCTGTGAATCAGTAGTAGTTGAATCACTGTATATTTAAATATACTTTTCTGAACGCGCTAACTCTTCTCAGCGATGTAATCCATTATAGCTGCTTTATGTCCGCTTTTCCATTTCATAAATTTTAAACAAATCCTACAACTTATTAAGAAACTTTAATTGGGACTGCATCAAATTTCCGGGGACTCATTCGAATCAAATACGCGAGTCTCAGGATACTAAATTAAAAAGCTATCAGTATCACGTGTGATCGCCTTTCGTTATAATTATTTTTTCAATATTTAGAAAACATTGCTCCTTCCATAAGTGGAGGTTGGCATTTTTTTGTTGAAAGAACATTCTAAGACGATATTTTGTTGCAGATTAAGCTATTGTTTCAATTCTTTTTGGCGCGGAAAGAAATCTAAAAAAGACAAGGGAGTTAGGAAACAGAGGATGTTCCAGACAGAAGTACTGGGTATATAAGAAAGAGGAAGAGTGATTAAAATCGGAAGCTTACTGCTGACCGGGTCAAACGAACTGTTCCGGAAAAACAACAATAGCAGGATGACAAAGGACTTCCTATGACTGGTGACAAATCTAGGATTGCAGGTCACGCAGTACAGTTCGGTGGTAATATTGAATAGACCAGAGCATGCTTGGTAAAAAATTGAAAAAGTGACGGTTAGCCGAGAGTTCAGCAGTTGAGATTTGGTAAGCCGCTAACTTCAGTCACTCCCGTCGACTCTCCGAAGAAAGAGCTTGTTATAACTACGGTTCATTTCACCACTCATTCAAGCAGGCGTCTATCACGTCTCACGACCTTTCATCCACGCCAACCGAGGAAAGAAAATAAAGTCCAGCTTTCTTTTGTAATACCTGTGTTGGTTTTTAATCCCAGTGTACTACACACCAGCGCCGTCAATTGATACAGATATATACAATTTGACACCGATAATCACCGTAATCTACAATAAGTCACCGCTTCACGGTCTGATGAGTACATTTAGCATAAAAACCTAAAGATACGGGTGAGTAGGGTCAGAGGTTGCATTGACATGGGTTGTTAAGCCAGCTCTAGCCATTTTTTATAATACTAATGCTGAGAGAATCAATGTTTGTCTCCTAAAGGCTGTTTAGTTTAATGACACGAAAGTTATACTGAATTATTCTTTAGTTTCAGAATTGAGTTATGTTTTGAAAAGGATTCTATTTACTTGGTTTTAATTAGTCGTAATTTGAAATTACTAAAAACTGACGCGTCTTCTTTACATCCGCATTGCTGGCTATGACTTTCCCCGTCTCGTATGTAAATTATGATTACCTCCTCGTTATATATGTCAGTTTGCTCAGTGAGCTTAAAGAAACACACACACACAGAGAACCTGAGAAAGCAGCAAAGAGAGAAGCAGCAGAGAGAGAGAGAGAGAGAGAGAGGAGAGAGAGAGATGGAGAGTTGAATATGTATGTTATGTTACATTACATTTCATAGGCGACCCAACCCGTAGCTTAAATCAGGTCAAACGTTCCCTTTCTCTGGAAATTTACAAAATGATCTTAATCTTGTATTTTTTTTCGCTTTGCAAACTCACTTTTCCCTAATCTCAGTATCTACTCAGAGCTCTATAGGGACCCAACGGGTCACGTTTTGTCTAGTATATATAATATATTATTATATATATATATATATATATATATATATATAATAAGTATAAATATATAAAGGTTTTACATATATCTATTTATTAGGTGACAAGAACATTCACAACCATATTAGTTTCATGCGATGCAATCATCAGGTGAAATTGACATTTGTAAACATCTTCACCTGATGATTGCATCGCAATGAAACCAATATGGTTGTGAAATGTTCCTTTGTCACCCTAATAAATAGATATGTAAAAACCTTATATACATTATTACTTATTATAGTTATATAAACAGCTCTATTTTATTTGAGGCACTCTACCACATAATACTGCTTTGGTACACCATTCCAGCAAAAGCTGAAACAGTGACCATCTCACACTATATGTATGAGTAATATATTATGAACATTTTTAAAACATGTCAAACTGGTAGTTCCTTATCTATAAACAACATACCCTCAGCAATTGCAGGTTGAATTAACGCAGGCCTCATCAAACTCGCAACATTCTTTCTTAATTCCATCTAATTAACAGGGCTGACATTCCCTATGGTTCCACCTTTCTTATCTCTGAACTACTGTGTCATTTATTCTATGAATTAATTCTCCCAATTGGTAATTTACTTCCATGACGTCATACAATTCGGTTATATGCCCAGATATAATCTACTATTGTCGGTTATATAACGTTGTCAATGCCACCTGATGTAGAAATAATGATTATCGAAGCCCGAATTTAGCAGTACATTGTACAGGGACCCCATATTTCTGGCATTTTTCCCCACACAAATCTATGCTTATTAAATAACTATGTAACGTTGAAGTTTATCGTGGAAAAATCCCCGTTTAAACGATTCTCAATAGATATTATTTTTACGACTGTTTTTAATGCTGAGAAATGTTTCTGTATGAATTACAATGGAAACATGTACTGTATGTAGTAAACTAATTAGCAGAACATTGGTAGGTGCACTATACTTCTAGTTTTGTTCCACACACAAGCTAAGCTTAATAAATAACTACTAGCAAATATATGCACCCTCCGGGTGCAACTATTTGAATTTTAATGTTATGAAAATGTTAAATTTGAAATACTTTTGAAACTAAATAAAAATCCAAATAAAATGATTTGAAACAGAGGGGGTATATCGAAGAATAGAACAATTTGAAACTAAGTCTTCCATCATTTTTCATCACTCCCTCCTTTTATTGCTGAATTTTTTTAATTTAACTATTTAGTTAAATTAGGAAGTAAAGAATAAAATTACTGTTATTTCTTTATTATTAAGAGGATTTCTTTTAAGATTACTCCCGAGGTTTTGCTCATATTCTTTAAGAAAAAAACAAAACAATTAGAAATCAATAATACCAAGCGCATATTTAATAAAATTAAACTTTTATATCAATATGCAAATTAGCTTTCCTGTTCACACTGTAACCCGCATTTTGTTGCATATATAAGTACAATTGCATGTTATTAGAATGTAGATAAAGTCAAAAGTATTAATAAGGTATAACAATTTTATCAATAACTGAGGTTTAAATAAAAATAAATTCATGGTGAATGTGACACAAATAACTAAGGAATTATGACTTGAGTAATGATTTAGTTTCGGCTTCAGACAGACAAACACACAATCTCCATTATAATAAGATGTAACGTTGACAGTTGCCGAAGAAAAAAACACCGTTTATCAAAAATATGTTATTTTTAGTATTATTAGTGTTAATCGGACTATTGTCCCCATCTTCATTGTTATTTGTACAACGTTCGGCCGATATGCCCTCCGGCCTTCATCAGGTATTTCTTGTCGGATTCGGGAACCTTCTCGGACTCGGGAACCTTCTTTTCGAACTCGGGAACTTTCTTGTCGTATTCGGGAGCCATCACGGAACTTTGAACCTAACCCTTTATTTATTCCACGGGGGTATCCTGTTCTCATTCCGCTAACCATTAGCTGGGGTAGGAGTTGTGCTAATTAATTATTTTTCTAAACTGCTTTCACAGGACAAGAAATACCTGAGAAGGCCGGAGGGTATATCGGCCGAAACGTTGTACAAATAACATGAGAAAGGACAATAGTCCGATTAACACTAATAATACTAATCTTCAAGCCCATCTCAAAACATTAAGAGAATGTTATTTTTACTACAATTTTTAATGCTGAGAAGTGCTCTGTGTGAATTAAAATTAGTTTGACTACTTTATTTTAGGAAAATAACAATTGTTCTTTTAGTATGACTTCAAGATTTTTCTTTAAGCAAAACCGCGGGTTAATGTCAGATTAATTCCTAATTTTTGGGCGTATCTGTCGGTTTACGAACGATTTCTTTCTGGCTAGTTTCTAGTGTTCTTTTCCTATTTCATTTTTATTTCTTTACTTATTTTTATTGCTTTGTCTGCTTTAATTTCCAATTCACTCTGATATTTTCTTGTGACATTTCAATTGGGGTGAAATCATTTTCCGACGGAAAGGAATCTCATCCAGGAAAATCCCACGGTGTAAATAACACGGGATAAACAAAATAAATAGGCGTGTTATTCTTAAAATAAACAGCAAAACGTTTTTAAAGAAATTATATAAAGTAGGGCGCATTATAAATATTCGGGCCGGGTTAGCTCAGTCGGTAAGCGTTCGGCTAGAAACCACAAGGTTCCTAATTCGATACCGGTCCTCGCCAACTCAGCGTATGAGTAGCACAGGGATTGTGCGGTAAAGTAAGGAGCTGATGGTAGGTTGTGCGCCCCACCTCAGATGCTAAAAAACAATCTCCTTGGTCTAGCGCTATTGAAAAGGGGATAGACTCCCTCGCTGATTGGCTGATGCCGACTTTAGGCCGCCCCGTCGACTTTTCTTCTTTTTTTTATAACATTCTATCAGGTTGAAAAAAAACAACAGCAACCACATTATTTGATGGTTGTTTTGGTGAGACAATGTAATGGAAAAATTCAAATGTTTCTCCAAAAATAAAAGTAAATATATTGACCTCACAACCCAGAGTTGTCGCGCCGTATAAACATTCATATATCTGTACCATCTCTATTTCTTTTAACGCCTAAAACACATGCATGCATCCTCTAATTACAGGAAGATTCTTACTAAAAACACACACATGCTACACAAAGAAAGAAACAAGTAAAATTGTAAAATTCTTGAAGACTTATACATTAACAAAAAAAAAACTTAGATCTTATCATAATGGAGATTGTGTGTTTGTCTGTCTGTAACCCAACCTATATCACTACTCAAGTTTAAATTCCCTTTCTTATTTACGAAAAATAATCTTCATACAATGACTGCTATTTACACAGTAGCATTGCAAACTAACAAAGCCTTCCTCATATAATGACTGAGTTCAGGCATGGTTTCGGGGCCGAAGCATCATTACCACTAACCCAGAGGGCCCCAGCAATATCCCACGATACCACCAGACTTTGTCGGTTTGATGTCACAATGTAGGACTGCCATACCCACGCTGATGCGATTAGAGCTTTCTCCTGAATCTTTTTTAAGTATTTCCTCTTGTCTGGTAGAGAAAGTTCAAGTTTAGACAAAAATGCCGAGGTTGAGTTGGTAATAAATCCCCGACATCAACTTGAATGGGAATACATCTGTTATCCATCCGTTTCTGACGCATTGTTCGCGTAGGTCTTCATATTTTTCCAACTTCCCTGATTGGCCCAATCAACATTCTCCACGATTTTATATTTTATTTAAACCTCAATTATTAATGAAATTGTCTTACATTATTGCTACTGTTGGCCATATCTACATACTAATAACATGTGAAGAAAAGGAAGTGAATCCGACGGTATGTAGTATATTAAGAAAAATGAAAAAACACAGGTTTAAATGGGTTAAGTAGTGAGTTTATTGGCCGACGCTGCAGTGTTTCGATCTATTAATTAGATCATCTTCAGGGCATTTGTTAGTATATGGAAGGTGATAAGAAATTTTTTATCACAGAATAACGAGAAAAGTGAGTGGTAGTCTTTGTTATTAAGTCTGTTTAAGAAATTTTTTTTGTTTGTTTTTTCAAACAAATCTTTTTTTTTTTTTTCAAACCTGAAAAATCTTTTTAAACAGACTGAATACCAAGGACTACCACTCGCTTTTCTCGTTATTCTGTGATAAAAAATTTCTTATCACCTTCCATATACCAACAAATGCCCTGAAGATGATCTAATTAATAGATTGAAACACTGCAGCGTCGGCCAATAAACTCACCACTTAACCAATTTAAACCTATGTTTTTTTCATTTTTCTAATATACTACATACTAATAATATGCAATTGTGAATGTACGAACAGAAGGCTAATTTACATATTGATATTGAAAATTTGATCTTAATAAATATTTGCTTAGTATTATTGATTTCTGATTATTTGTCTTTATCTTAATGAATATGAGCAATGATCTTGGGGATAAATCTTAAAAGAAATCCATTAACAAGAAGAAATAACTGAATTGTATTCTTTTGTATTCTAAATAATTACATTAGGTAAATTTAACGATGAAAGACGGGAGTGATGGAAGAGTAAGTTTCAGTTATTCTATTTTTCAATTATACGTCCCTCTGTTCCAAATCTTTTTATTTGCATTCTTATTTAGCTTCATTTAGCCTTTCGAATATTCTATTACATTAAAACTAAAAATTTGCACCCGGGAGTAGTACCATAGCTAAAATTTAGGTCTGGTTTTTCTTCAAACTAATTACAACTCTGACCTCCACCCCCTAGAGATTTGACTTTCACATTTCTCTTTTTTTGAATAATATTGATACCGTTACAAAGTTACAGTACATTTGGTTTTTGTTGTCCTGGTCGCCTGCCCTAAAATACGCTAGGCGCTGTGTGCTAGTTTTAACCGACTCGCGTTTCAAGGCGTTTTTTTATCGACAAATTAATGCGAAAAGAAAGCGATATTTTACAGCCCCCCTTTTTTTATTGATAAGTAAATGTAAATATTTTGGTAAAGAAGAACAATGTCCTCGTAAATTCCTACCATAAAATAAACTAAACCCTCATTTTATTTCCGTGTTTTTGCAATAAATGTTTTATTTTTCTTGCACTCGTTATTTGCTCGTAAAATCAATTTCGAATAGAGCCATATTCACAAATGTTTGTCATCAATTTCTCTCCTCCTAAACCTCTCACCTTTTTATATTTTTTCCGTGATTTCCCCCTACGACTTGCTACCACTAATACTTATTAATTTAACCCCTTTTCAGTGTTGATATGGAAATCTGAACAAACATTTAATTACATTCATCCCTGAAGATGGCACTTCGTAGTGTCAAAGGTACTCGGGAAGAAAATGCCGGTGCGATTATTGACAAATTCCACCCTGTTAAAAAATATTGGTCCAGGAATTGGAAAGGCTCGAGAAAAAAATTGGTACCGTGTTCATTTCCTACCATGATAACCGTTAGGACACGCGCGCCTCTCTGTCATAGAAAGTATAATAGAATCAGCAAAGTCATCAAGTATTTAAAAGTCTGTAGAAAATCTTTCATTGTTTCTAAAGAAGACATAAGCTACGCCTTCTAAAGGTTTAAGGATAGGAAATATCAAAACACACACACACACACACACAAACACACACACACACATACTCACTCACTGTGAATAGGATTCTATATTCGTTTGTAAGTTGTTGTTTTTTTGTGTGAAATCATTGAAAGTGACTGTGAAAAAATATGGGAGATTTTATCTACCATCTTGATCTTGATGTACATTTCATTTGAAATCTGTAAAGAAGAAATATTTCTGCATCTTTAAGAAAAACAGCTGAAACAATAACTTGCTGCAAAAAGACATACACGCATATATATATATATATATATATATATATATATGAAGTAGTCAAACAGTGTGTTTGAAAATGGCGAAAGCCGACAATTTGTGGGAGAATATGTGCTTAATTAAAGTCATACCTAATTTTGATAATTAATTAATTATAACTAAATGAATTAGGCGTGCATATAGGTTTAAATGTAAAGCATAAACAAATCGAGTTAAACCGATATGCACGCCTAATTCATTTAGTTATAATTAATTATCAAAATTAGGTATGACTTTAATTAAGCACATATTCTCCCCCCCCCACATATATATATGTGTGTGCGTGTGTGTGTGTGTGTGTGTGTGTGTGTGTGTTAAAATGAAAATGGAAGTGAATCCGATGGTATGTTGAAAAGAGAAATAAAGGAAAGAAAGTATAGAATGGATAAAATAGGTTATGATATCCATTTTACTTACACGTGTTTTGGTCTGGAATTTATCCATGTGTACATTATTCAATCATTGTTATTTTTAAATTACAAAATGAAATGAAATAATACATATTTTTTCTATTATTATTATTATTTCATTTCATTTTGTTATTTAAAAATAATAATAGATTGAATAATGTACACTTGGATAAACTCCTGACCGAAACACGTGTAAGTAAAATTGATTAAAATATCCTATTTCATCCATTCTATACTTTCTTTCCTTTATTTCTCTTTTCAACAATTCATACCTTTCCCAAGGGTATTAGTGCTAAAGGAAATGCAATTACCACGTCCAGGGCGACGAGTCAATTTCCTATAACTTTAACCATTACACCACGCGCTTTCTCATATATATATATATATATATATATATATATATATATATATATATACTAGGGTGAGTAAAAAAGTAATGCCATTTTGCTAAGGACGGTTATAATTACATTCACACGAACATGTATCATACATCAAAATGAAACTGATTCTCATTGGATCACATCCCTGTTTCTCCACATAGACACCGTTTCTCCCAATAGCAATTTTCCACCTTCGAATGAGTGCATGTATCCCTGGTGTTGTGTCAGGGTGACTTCTGACAAGAACAGTCCTCTACGGAGATTCTACCGCCACCGAGGGCGGTCCTGAGCCAAATTTTCCCAGCTGGAAGGGCCAATGCCAAAGCACCTGAGATCATTCTTGCAGACATCCTTGAATCGCAGCCTGGGGCGACCAATCTGTCTTTTACCAGACGTAAGTTCTCCATAGAGGATGTCTTTCGGGATTCGTCCATCATCCATCAGACGTACAAGACCCAACCATCGGAGACGACGTTGTCTTAGTAGAGAGTACAAGCTGGGGAGTTGAGGTCTCTCTCTAGAACTGCTGTGTTAGTGATCCTGTCCCTCCAGTGATACCCAGTATAAGTCTAAGGCAGCGAAGGTAGAATTTATTTAGCCACCGCTCTTGGTGGGAGTATAAGGTCCGTGTTATATAAAGTTAGAATAGCGTAGCTACAGAGTCATGCCGCTTGGAGACAGTGCAACAGTAGAAATAATATATTAAAGATAATTGACCAAATAAAGTAACAGAAAGGGGAAAGAGAAAAAGAAAGAAGAAAGTAGAAAGATAATGGATAAAGTGAATGGATAAAGAGAATGGATAAAGAGATGGAAGAAAGGGGAAAGGAGAAAGAGAATGGAAAAAGAGAAGGAAAATGAAGAAAGAGAAGGAAGAAAGGAAGAAGAGAAGAAAGAAAGGAGAAAGAGAAGAAAGAAAGAAGAAAGAAGAAGGAAGAAAGGTGAAAGAGAAGAAAGAAAGGAGAAAGAGAATGGAAAAAGAGAAGGAAAATGAAGAAAGTGAAGGAAGAAAGGAGAAAGAGAAGAAAGAAAGGAGAAAGAAGAAGGAAGAAGGAGAAAGAGAATGAAAGGAGAAAGAGAAGAAAGAAAGGAGAAAGGAATGGAAAAGAGAAGGAAAATGAAGAAAGAGAAGGAAGAAAGGAGAAAGAGAAGAAAGAAAGGAGAAAGAGAAGGAAGAAAGGTGAAAGAGAAGGAAAGAAAGGAAGAAAGAGAAGAAAGAAAGGAGAAAGAGAATGGAAAAAGAGAAGGAAAATGAAGAAAGAGAAGGAAGAAAGGAGAAAGAGAAGAAAGAAAGGAGAAAGAGAATGGAAAAAGAGAAGGAAAATGAAGAAAGAGAAGGAAGAAAGGAGAAAGAGAAGAAAGAAAGGAGAAGAAGAAGGAAGAAAGGAGAAAGAGAAGAAAAAAGAAAGAGAATGGAAAAAGAGAAGGAAAATGAAGAAGAGAAGGAGAAAGGAGAAAGAAGAAGAAAGGAGAAAAAGAAGGAAGAAAGGAGAAAGAAAGAAAGAAAGGAGAAAGAGAAGGAAGAAAGGAGAAAGAAGAAAGAAGGAGAAAAAGAAGGAAGAAAGGAGAAAGAGAAGAAAGAAAGGAGAAAGAGAAGGAAGAAAGGAGAAAGAGAAAGGAAGAAGAGAAAGAGAAGAAAGAAAGGAGAAAGAGAATGGAAAAAGAAAAGGAAAAGAAGAAAGAGAAGGAAGAAAGGAGAAAGAGAAGAAAGAAAGGAGAAAGAGAAAGAAGAAGAAAGAGAAGAAAGAGGAGAAAGAAGAAGAGAAAGAAGAAAAGAAGAGAGAAAGAAAGAAAGAGAAGGAAGAAGGAGAAAGAGAAAATGAAAGGAGAAAGAGAAGAAAGAAGGAGAAAGAGAAAAAAGAAGAGAAAGAAGGAAAGAAAGGAGAAAGAGAAGGAAGAAAGGTGAAAGAGAAAAATGAAAGGAGAAAGAGAAGAAAGAGAAGGAAAATGAAGAAAGAGAAGGAAGAAAGGAGAAAGAGAAGAAAGAAAGGAAGAAAGGAAGAAAGAAAAGAAAAAGGAGAAAGAGAAGAAAGAAGAAAGAGAATGGAAAAGAGAAGGAAAATGAAGAAAGAAGAAGGAAGAAAGGAGAAAGAGAAAAGAAGGAGAAAGAAGAAGGTAGAAGGTGAAAGAGAAATGAAAGGAGAAAGAGAAGAAAGAAGAAAGAGAATGGAAAAGAGAAGGAAATGAAAGAAGAGAAGGAAAAGGAGAAAAGAAGAAGAAGGAGAAAAGAAGGAAGAAAGGTGAAAGAGAAAAATGAAAGGAGAAAGAGAAGAAGAAAGGAGAAAGAGAAAATTAATTTAAAATCATAAATAATCAGGCTCTATAAAATAAACTTCCCACACAACAGTACATAAAGGGTTACCCACCGCGTGGAAACCACTCATATGAACGAATAGTTGAGACATTAGCTATCACCAAAAATCATCTGAAATTTAAAACTCTGTAGAAAACATTTTCCCTTGTTTCTTAAAGAAGAGATAAGCAATTCGTTCTTGAGAGAAAATATCAAATTAACACGCACACATAAACACAAGAGATAAAGAATCTCACTAACGAGGCCGTCTCTTTCTCTAATCTCTGTCTTAGCGGCGACGTGACACTACGATTTACCGCCGATGTTCCTTTGAACGACACTTCTTGACACGTCCTATAGTTTGCCAGCTTAAAAAGAACAGGCAGTCGCAGTTATTTTAAGAACCAGAACTGTTCTTTCTAAACGGGAAGCGAATGTTGTATTTACGGCAAAGACGCCGAGGAAAAAAAAGGCAATTAAGAAAACTATCGGAAATAAAAAGGAAATAAATGAGGTATTCTAGTACTGACCGTTAATGATTTATATAGACTCAGTACAAGTAGACATACTCTCTCTCTCTCTCTCTCTCTCTCTCTCTCTCTCTCTCTCTCTCTCTCTCTCTCTCAAACACACACACACAAACACGCACACACATACACACGAATGACGCCTAGTATTATACTAGTTGAAGTATGCGTCTATTCCGTTTGACTGATAGATTGATTTTAACGATATCTCAAACCATCTACTGCTGCATTATTTGTACTAGTACAAAATAAAAAAAACACCCTCCGGGCGATGTAAAATAGATTTTTGAAACATATTGCCCGAGGGGTGGGAGTAAAAATTCAATGTCAGCGAGTTTGTACCCTAAGTAAGTAAAATCATCAAATTCATTAAAGGATTAAAAAATAAAACAATTTGAAATGTAAACTTTAAATATGTATTAAAATAAAACAAACTATATATAGATATATAATACCAGTCATGTATTTATTAAAACTTGTTTTAAAAAACAATGAGGACTGTCTAATGTTGCATGTTCAAATTTTGAGTGTATTCATTCTATGTGATGACGATTTGGGGTAATGTGACGTAAGCAGTGACGTAATTTTTGTTTCAGACAAAAACCGGAAGCGAATCTCCATTATTAATAGATTTTATCAGATTGTTGTCCTCATCTGTATTGTGGCATGTAAAATCAAACGTTTCGGCCGATGTATCCTCTGGAATTCTTCAAGTGTTCCCTGTCTATCTGAGCACCGCAATGACTAAACCTAGGAAAATCATTTTGAATAGTTTGACTGTTGGTCAAACAAGGAATAGAATAACTTTTGAAAATCTCATTCTTTTGAGATGATATTAAAATAATAGAGGACCGGGTTAGCTCAGTCGGTAAGAGCGTTCGGCTAGAAACTACAAGGTTCCTAATTCGATACCGGTCCTCGCCTACTCAACATATGAGTAGCATAGGGATCTGTGCGGTAAAATAAGGAACTGATGGTAGGTGTGGCGCTCCACCTCAGACGCAAAAACAATCTCCTTCGTCAAGCGCTAGTGAAAAGGGGATAGACTCACTCGCTGATTGGCTGATACCGGCTTTAGGCCACCCCGACAATTTTTTTTTGCATTAGAAAAGAAGAAGTATCAAAGAAGCAGCGCATATTTTGGATTGTAGAAACCTCTTGATTAGACTAAGTATAGCGATTATCACAATATGAGAACCAATAATTAAAACGGCTGGATCAAATTGTTTTTAAAGTAAATTACTATAGAAATAAAAACAAATATCGGAAGATAACTGATGCCATTGGATTTGACCTGTGTAGGAAATGCCAATAAAAAAAAAAAAATTTAAAAAAAGTTTGTGTTGCTTCTCGTGACACATCTCGGATTGATAGGCGTGCAAAAACAATGAAGTTAATATCTGAATCAGATCTTATCCCCTGCCAATAATAATAATAATAATAATAATAATAATAATAATAATAATTAATAATAATAAAAAAGAAAGACTAGAAAACAAAAATGGGAAGAAAAACAATTATATGGACACTTCAAACGACTAGTCGAAGAGGTTGCACATGGAAAGACTTGGACATGTTTAAGAAAAGGAAACCTACAAAGAGAAACAGAATCATTAATAATTGCTGCACATAATAATGCTATATAAAAGCGAAAATTGATAAGACCCAACAAAATAGTAAATGTTGACTTTGTGGTAATAGAGATGAGACTGAAAACCATATACTCTGCGAATGTAGCAAACTAGCACAACGAGAATACAAAACTAGACACGACTGGGTTGGGAAGGTGATCCACTGGGAATTATGCAAAAAATTAAATTTTGAGCATGCAAAAAAATGGTATATGCATAAACCAGAATCTGTTCTTGAGAACGAAACGCATAAAATTCTCTGGGACTTTGAAATAACGGATCAACTTATCCCAGCAAGAAGACCAGACTAGTGTTGATAAACAAAAAAGAAAGAACTTGTCAACTGGTGGATTTTGCAGTGCCAGCAGATCACAGGGTGAAGCTAAAGGAAAATGAAAAAATAGACAAATATATGGATCTTGCCAGAGAACTAAAAAAAGTTATGGAATATGAAAGTGAAGGTGATACCAATTGTAGTGGGTGCACTGGAACAGTCCCAAAAGGATTGGAAAAGGGTTTGGAAAGTTTGGAATTCAGAGGAAGAATTGAAACCATTCAGAACACTGCACTGCTGCAATCTGCCAGAATACTCAGAAGAGTCCTGGAGACCTGAGGAGACTTGCTGTCACTCAGACTCTAGTGAAAGACCATCAGCTAACACTGATGTGAAAACTCAAAAGGAATAATAATAATAATAATAATAATAATAATAATAATAATAATAATAATAATGGTAAAGTTCAGTTATATTATTTATTAAAAACAAACACGCATTCCTTACGTTCGAAGGATAAATACACCGGTAACTTACACGTCCAATAAATACACACATTCACCTGTATCATATATATATATATATATATATATATATATATATATATATATATATATATAAGGTATACCACCGTGTGGGGAACGCCTTGAGACTAATGATCGAATAGTTGAGAAATTGACAGTCTCCAAGAATCCTTGACTATGTCTACGCTTTCCTAATTTGGATATATATGCCCTATCATTGATATTGAGAACTCTTTATACAGCAGAGTATATATATATACATATATATATATATATATATATATATATATATATATATATATATATATATATATATATATATGTGTGTGTGTGTGTGTGTGTGTGTGTGTGTAATTAGGGAATATGAAGTTTATACACATATATACATGTATATGTTACGTATATGTAAGTATTATATGTGAGTGAGTGCGTTTTTTTGTTCATATCATTTTCCTAATCTTATACACACAACACAATGGAAGGGCGTAGTGTAATGGTTAACGTCATGGGAAATGGACTCATCGCCCCAAGTTCAAATCCTGAATGCGGTAATTACATTTCACTTAACGCTAATACCCTTGGGAAAGGTATGAATCCTACTCTCCCTCCAGTTATGGATAAATAGTAGGGCAGACTGGGCTCTTTAACGTTGGTTAGGCAACCGGTCTAGGAGAAGGAAAACTCTGAATTCAAACCTTTTAAACTCCGCTTAAGATATTGACCTTGTGTCAGATCCTGTCGTGCGGAGGGGTTGGTAAATACATATATAGTTTCAAGTAACTAATAATAATAATCCAAAATAAAAACTTTCAGCTTAAAGTAACAATGCAAATAATCTGCTCACAGTTATATGGTATCAAGTATACCAGCCAAATATTAATAATTCTATTTGATAATAATCATTTGTTTGCACACAATTATATGTTTTCATGCATTCCTATCTAGTACTGATAATTTCAAACAGTTCTATTTGAACCACAGATAGGAATATAAAAGTTACTACCACTACAGGTCAAATTGAACCTGCGGAGGGGTTGGTAAATATATATACACACAACACAAACACTCACATAAACAAACTAATGAACACACGCTGTAATATACTTAGATATCAATTAACCTGCTGGATTTTCTGAAAATTGATAGATAAGTATAAACATAATTATAAGAGGAAGATAATGATATATTGATTGTTTTATTTGTATAAATAGTATATTCAAATGTGTATGTTAGTGTATTCTTGTGTGTGTCGGTATGGGTGTTGAATTGTTTTTTGTTTTTTTTTGCGTTCAAGTAGATTTACATCCTTCTATCACTGAAATACATAAACTTGAAAAGCTATAGACTCCTTGAAAAAGATCAGCTGCCCTCGACCAAAGCATTTTGACCTCCCACCAAACAAACTCTCATTTGGTAAAGAAAGAGACAGGCGAAAGCAGAGCACAGAAGCAGAATAAAATATTGTCAGTTGGAATTGAATCTGATAGCACTTGTGAGTAAGACTGCGTCACTGGTTCAAGGTCTAAATGAAGCCAGGTTCAACTTTCTACCTGACCTTATCCGTGCCCCATTTTCCTAAGTAGACGATTCTTCATTTTTTTTATATTAACGTGATGACAGGTTGCAGTGATATATCATGTGCACAAAGATAATATTTTTTTCTTTGGGAATTATACTATGTTCTTTTTTTAATCGGATTGTATTTAGATAAACCATTCATACCTTTCCAAAGTTATTAGCACAATGTGAAACGCAAAAAGTAAGTGAAGGTACCACTGTATTTAGAAAACTGTCGTCACTGGAAGAATGACACAAGGTCAATTTTCAAACGAAATAAAGCTGATTTGAATTCAAAGTTATCCTTCTCCTGGACTAAGATTGAAATGAATATATTTTACTGGTAAAGATTGAAATCTACTCAGCTAAATACCCATATCTGTGATCGGATCATACCTTTCCCAAAGATATTAGCACAATGTGAAACGCAAAAAATAAGTGAAGGTACCACTGTATTTAGAAAACTGTCGTCACGGGAAGTATGACACAAGGTCAATTTTCAAACGGAATAAAGCTGATTTGAATTCAAAGTTATCCTTCTCCTGGACTAAGCATGAAATGAATATATTTTACTTGTAAAGACTGAAGTCTACTCAGCTAAATACCCATATCTGTGATTGGATCATACCTTTCCCAAATATATTAGCACAATGTGAAACGTAAAAAATAAGTGAAGGTACCACTGTATTTAGAAAACTGTCGTCACGGGAAGAAATGACACAAGGTCAATTTTCAAACGGAATAAAGCTGATCTGAATTCAAAGTTATCCTTCTCCTGGACTAAGATTGAAATGAATATATTTTACTGGTAAAGATTGAAGTCTACTCAGCTAATTACCCATATCTGTGACTGGATCATACCTTTCCCAAATATATTAGCACAATGTGAAACGTAAAAAATAAGTGAAGGTACCACTGTATTTAGAAACTGTCGTCACGGGAAGTATGACACAAGGTCAATTTTCAAACGAAATAAAGCTGATTTGAATTCAAAGTTATCCTTCTCCTGGACTAAGATTAAAATGAATATATTTTACTGGTAAAGATTGAAGTCTACTCAGCTAATTACCCATATCTGTGACTGGATCATACCTTTCCAAAGATATTAGCACAATGTGAAACGAAAAAATAAGTGAAGGTACCACTGTATTTAGAAAACTGTCGTCACGGGAAGTATGACACAAGGTCAATTTTCAAACGAAATAAAGCTGATTTGAATCCAAAGTTATCCTTCTCCTGGACTAGTTGACTTTCAGGGAAAATAAATTCATCACTCTTTTTACTGATAATTGTCCATCTATCTCAAAACTTTTTGTTAATATGATTAAAATAACATTCTTCGTATTATGCGTGATAATAATATCCTAACTGGATTTCAAAATACAGTTGAGATATTATTATCACGCCTGATAGAAAGAATGTTATTTTAATCATGTTAACAAAAAGTGTTTCTAAGTATTTTCTTTTAAATTCCATGCTAAAAAATAAAAATAGATAAATGAATAAGTAAATGAATATATGAAAAATGAATATATTTTACTGGAAAAGATTGAAGTCTACTCAGCTAATTACCCATATCTGAGACTGGATCATACCTTTCCCAAGGATATTAGCACAATGTGAGACGCAAAAAATAAGTGAAGGTACCACTGTATTTAGAAAACTGTCGGTTTAGAGAAATGCAAATAATAGTTTTATTTTGGACTATCCTAGCGTACCTTGCGTAGAGACTGAATTCGCTGGTCTAGAACTATTCATACACGACTGTCTGAGAACATGGGAATGATTAGAGAGACTGCTCCAGAGTGCTTCGGCCTCTGGAGTGGCTAGGTAATAAAATTAACAACGTCGATTCCAGGGGCTATCCCCAGGCAATACCTGCCCCCTCGATTTAAAGGGGCAGGGCAGGGTTTATCGCCAAGCGCCTGAGGCGCCCCCTCGAGGGGGAATGCCGACGGGATCGACGCATATAAAAGTTAGCGTCCCATATATAAGCTAAATGGATCCCAAAATGCGTTCTACAAAAATACACCTGTAAAACAAAAATTATTACCAGCTATTATCTCGCACGTGGACAATTTGTTTAGAACCAAATAATTTACGAACAAACTATTCCCATATATAATATATATATATATATATATATATATATATATATATAATATATATAAAGAAAATTTTGAAAAAACAAGTGTTCCGAAAATGGGATAAATTTAATTATCGATGTTTAAACATTTCGGTTACATTGAACCTTCATCAGGATGTATCTTGGGGTGAAGAAAATGATGGATGTTTTTATTGTGACAGGACATGAAAATTTTTTTAGTTATGTAACTGTATTTGATCAGCGATTTATTTTTGAAAGGCAAGTTGCGATCCACGCATGGTTCAACAATACTCAAATATCACAATTACATCATATATCTTATTAAAATGGAGATTGTGTGTTTGTCTGTGTGTAACCGAAACTATATTACTATTCAAGTCACAATTCCCTTAGTTATTGATGTCACATTTACCATGAATTCATTTTTATTTAAACCTCAATTATTGATAAAATTGTTATGCCTTATTAATACTGTTGACCATATCTACGTACTAATAGCATGTAATTGTATTTATATATACAACAAAATAGCGGTTTACAGTGTGAACGAGAAGGCTAATTTGCATATTGATATTTAAAATTTGATTTTAATAATTATATACTTAGTATTATTGATTTCAAATTGTTTGGTTTTCTCTTAACGAATCTGAGCAAAAATCTCGGGGATACATCTTAAAAGAAATCCATAAACAAGACGAAAGAACTGTAATTTTAATAAATACTTCATAGTATAACTAAATAGATAAATTAGGAAAATTGAAAGACGGGAGTGAAAGAAAATGATGGAAGAGTTAAATCTAAAGCTGTTCTATTTTTCGATTATACCCCTCAGTTTATCATTTTCTAAATAGTTTATAATTTGATACAATATCTTATTACATCAAAACTTAAATACTTGCACCCGAAGGGTGCATATATTTGCTAGTATATATAAAGGCTTTAAATAACCCACGCGTTTGATATGCTGTTAAACAAAGCCAAAACAAACTGATTAAAATTGCGTAATATACTAACGCTTTCGGGGAGTTAACTCATACGCCTTTATTTTTCAAGGGAGATAACTCATACATATTCTAAACATGATGTTTAGCAAGTCAGATGGTAACATGAATGCTGTCAGGTCATTAGGTAGTTTATCTAACGTTCGCTCCACTTAGTAGGTAGACTTTATATTACTGCATAACCAAATATCCCAGATTTACAACAATGTAATCTAAGAATGCTTTTCTTGTTCATTATTCGCAGTGAACGAGACGAGGGAATGACGTCATCGCCATTGACTCATGCACTTTGCTTATCTCGAAGTGTGTACTTAGGCTGGTCTCCTGGATGTAACTGTATTCATTATTCTGCACATTGTTACATAATATGTACATGTGTCAGCGTTTGAAGACTAATCATTTGTGTTTAGTTAAGCTATCTACTCTCTCTCTCTCTCTCTCTGTCTGTCTGTCTGTCTCTCTCTCTCTCTCTCTCTCTCTGTCTCTGTATATATCTTATTATAATGGAGATTGTGTGTTTTTCTGTCTGTAACCGAAACTATATTACTACTCAAGTCAGAATTTCCTTAGTTATTTACGTCACATTCTCCATGATTTTATTTTTATTTAAACCTCAATAACTAATAAAACTGTTTGACATTATTAATACTGTTGGTCTTTTCTAAATACTAATAACATGCAATTAAATTTATATATACACAAATAGCGGTTTACAGTGTAAACAGTAAAGCTAATTTGCATATTGATATTAAAAACTTGATTTTAATAAAAATGTGCTTAGTATTATTGATTGCTAATTGTTTGGTTTTATCTTAATGAATATGAGCAAAATTTTCGTGGATAAATCTTAAAAGAAATCAATTAGGAAAAAGAAATAACTGTAATTTTATTTTTTACTTCCTATATCAACTCAATAGTTAAATTAGCAAAATTTAGCATTGAAAAACGGAAGTGATGGAAGAGTAAGTTTCGGTCGTTCTATTTTCCGATTATACCGCCCTCTGTTACAAATGTTTTTATCTACATTCTTATTTAGTTTCAATAGCATTTGTGATTTAATCTAATATTTTATTATATTTAAACTTAAATACTTGCACCCGGAGGGTGCATATATTTGCTAGTATATATATATATTATATATATATATATATATATATATATATGTGTGTGTGTTGTGTGTGTGTGTGTGTGTGTGTGTGTGTTTTGTGTGTCTTTAGTTCAGCTAACCCGGCCTATATATATATATATATATATATAGTATGAACAAAAAGTAATAAGACAAGCAGGAATATTTCTTATATGTTGTTTATTCTCAACTAGTTTCGACCTTAGGTCATCGTCAGAAGAAAAATTTTTATTTGAAGAAATGGCTTATAGATTTTTTTAAAGGGAGCATTATAGAAGAACTATAAAAATTGAAGTGTTTTTTAGGGTTTGACATGCTATTAAAATCCGGGTAGAAGAGTGTGTCAGTAGTAGCATGTCCATTTGTTCTGTGAAGAACCTCTATGAGGTGGGTTATTTTTTTAATGCTCTTATATATGTGAGAGGGGGTTCATGGGAGTTGTGTATATGACTATATGTGTATACATATAAATGTATGTGTGTGTTTACATATATGTGTGTGAATGTGAGTGTGTGTATGTATCTCATATATATATATATATATATATATATATATATATATTGGTAGCATTTTTTCTTTTATACAAGTTTTGTTGAACTGTACAGACAATTCTTGTCGGACAAGTTTTTTGTTGATCCTTTCTAATTTTCAGGCCATCTTTTTAGTGTCACGGTGGAACTGGTGTAACAGTCCACCAAAGGTTTCGATACGAGCACTTTCGGCAATACAGTTTGCCATCATCAGGTAGGAAACGATGGTATGTTTTCGTGTCTCTTTTTTAACGAGAACGAGTAGTAGCGTAGGAATTAGAAGTGGGAGGTAATAACAATTGGTAGTGGGAGGTTGTAGGAATGGTAGTGGTTCGAGCGAGCGATCCAGTAGTGATTTTTTGTGGGAGGGGGGCACAAGTTGTGAGAAGTGGAGGGGTATAGTGGAAGGATATGTATATATATATATATATATATATATATATGTTCATTGTTATTTGTACAACGTTTCGGTCGATATACCCTCCGGCCTTCTTCAGGTATTTCTTGTCGGACTCGGGAACCTTCTCGGACTCGGGAACCTTCTTTTCGAACTCGGGAACTTTCTTGTCGTATTCGGGAGCCATCACGGAATTTTGAACCTAATGGCTCCCGAATACGACAAGAAAGTTCCCGAGTTCGAAAGAAGGTTCCCGAGTCCGAGAAGGTTCCCGAGTCCGACAAGAAATACCTGAAGAAGGCCGGAGGGCATATCGGCCGAAACGTTGTACAAATAACAATGAAGATGGGGACAATAGTCCGAATAACGCAGATAATACTAATACTTATCTCAAACATTCAGAGAGATTTGAATTTTGTTTGGTTTTTAGATATATTTTATTAGGTGTGGCATATGTGTTTCGTATTTTGAAATCCTTTTAAGGCTTAATGTATGTATTTGTATTTTTCCGGATAGTTAGTTTTGCCTGTGTGTAAACATATATAAATATGTGGTGCTGTAATCTCCGAAATCAACTCAATACAAATATGAAAAGAAAACGAGATAGAGAGATAGAATTTTTAGTCGTTAATTAGCGTCTTATTTCAAGAGTGCGTGATATAAGCTTCTCGGTCTCCTATTTCAGATCTTAGCTAGTTATCCATCGTTCTATTTTTAGAATTGTATGACATAAAAAAAGAAAGAAATAATTGTTTTTTTTCTTGTAATTGAAAGTGTATGTATGGTCTTTCTTGTGGGTGATAATGCCGTGTATACTTGTTGTTCTGTGGGTTTGTATTGTAATGTGTGCTTATAGATTTTTTTTAAAGGGTATAATTTGCATTTATATAGGTAACTATTTCCATAATTTACACAAAAATCCCAAACGAAAAAAATGTTTTTGCTCATTTCTATATCTATGTGATATTTTTCTTTCCTTCGAAATCTCCTACTTCGAATAAATAGCGCAAAACCACAGACATAAACATAGACGCAGATACACTATCATACACAACCTCAAGCGTGAACAAACGTGTATATCAGATTATACCTAATTATTAAATTGTATATATATATATATATATATATATATATATATATATATATATATATATATATATATATAATTTGTTGAGTTTCAAAAAAATGCTTATTATAGACAGATTATTGTCTTGCTAAGTCGCAATCAGCTGTCTATAATAAGCATTTATTTTTTTTTTAAAACTCAACAAATTAAATAAATATTAGCTCTCACAATTTGTGATTGAGCACTGTATTTTCTTTGTTTCATCACAAAAAAATTTTGTTTTATATATACCTATATATAAAAAGATATATATATATATATATATATATATATATATATATATATATATATATATATATATATATATATATATATATATATATATACATATATATATATATATATATATATATATATATATATATATATATATATATATATATATATATATATATATATATATATATATATATATATATATATATATATATATATATATATTAAATACGAAATAATAAGGTGCTCAGTGTGGCTCGTAATCACTATTTAATAACCATTGTGGAAGACTAGAAGGATGGAAAGAAAAAACAAGTGACATTAAAAGATATAAATAAACTAAGGAACAGAATAATTGACTAAGATTGTGGGAAAGACAGACATAACAAGATAAATGGAACAATTACTGTCAGTATTCAACAGTGGAAATACGAAGATACTTTTAATTTATGTTCACACAAATAGGCACAGGCGTAGAGACAAGAACAAATATATCGTTATACATGTATGAGTGTGTGTGTTGTGTGTGTGTGTGTGTGGTGTGTGTGTGTGTGAGCGCGCGTGTGTGTTATACGCTTAATTGTGTTTCCACATATTTAATCCACTTTTTTTTTTTAAAGAACGATAACCTTGCAAATTATTTTTCTTCTTTTTTAAACCAGTAATATCAAATGGATTACATTGGAGATTTAGTGACGATAAAAGTTCTTGAGTCATCAGCACCCTCCGCAGTATCGTTGCAATTTTCAGTAATGCTGTTATGATTTCGATTCTTCGTCTGATTTTCTTTTCCTCCGTCATTTTACTTTGTTTTTGTTTTTTGTTTGTTTTTGTTTTTGTTTTGTGCGGGCATTTTCAAAGCTCCAACAAAAATGGCTCCATCTTCCCAAGAGTATTAGCGTGAAGTGTAAAAAGGGACGAAATGAAATGTAATACTCGATTTGCCAATTCCGATTTTCACGCTGATAACCGTTACGCTACCAGGTACCTTCATTACTAAAAAGAAAAGTTTGAGATTTCATCCAATAAAGCCCCTTCCATCTTTGTTATATAACGTATATAACAGAGATTATTATTATTATTATTTACTCCTTTTGAGTTTTCACATCAACATTAGCTGATAGTCTTTCACTGGAGTCTAAGTGACGGCAAGTCCCTCAGGTCTCCAGGACTCTTCTGAGTATTCTGGCAGATTGCAGCAGTGCAGTGTACTGAATGGTTTCAATCCTTCCTCTGATTTCCAAACTTTCAAACCCTTTTCTAATCCTTTTGGGACTGTTCCAAGTGCACCAACTACAATTGGTATCACTTTCACTTTCATGTTCCAAAACTTTTTTCAGTTCTCTGGCAAGGTCCAGGTATTTGTCCATCTTTTCATTTTCCTTAAGCTTCACTCTGTGATCTGCTGGCACTGCAAAATCCACCAGTTGACAAGTTCTTTCTTTTTTGTTTATCAACACTAGGTCTGGTCTTCTTGCTGGGATAAGGGATCCCAGCAAGAAGACCAGATTATTATTATTATTATTATTATTATTATTATTATTATTAGAATTTTTCACATCAGCGTTAGCTGATGGTATTTCCTGGAGTCTGAGTGACAACAAGTTTCCTCAATTCTGATGATTTGAAACAATTTGAAACAATTTTTTCAGCTTACGGAAATAATGAAAATTGTAAACGAAAAACAATGTTTTCATTTTTGCACCGTTAAATCAATTGAAATTTAACGTAAAAAAAAACAAGTTATGACTAGAGGCTTTTAAAAAAAAATTCTATTCGTGCATTCTCTAAAACTGGTGCATTGCATAATTAGCTGTGAACAATTACATCTCAGTGAGTTAGTCCCAATCAGTTTCGGTGGAGTCTCGTGGCCTAGTGGGTAGCGTGCTGGACTGCGACATCGTAATAAGCGATTTCGATCTTCAGTCGAGCTATTACGTTTACTTTCAGACTAATACCCTTGGGAAAGTTATAAACCAATCACAGCTCAGCTAGTATTTAAATAGTAACATTACTAATACAAGACCTGCTGGTGGGGATTTAGAATACACCGACTGCACCTCTGCAGAGAGGTAAGACCCTCCTCCAAATAGAGCCATCTGTTGGTCGTGGGCGGGAACCCGTAATGCTTCAGGACGAAATTCTGGTGGTTGAGCATTCCATAACATGCAAAATTCCACTGGGGCCCTTACTTGGGCTAGACGGCAGTCGAAGAGGCCCCCTCCAATCAACCAGCTGTTCCGTAAGCCCTAGCACCTATATGATGTCCCTGAGGCCCCCTTTGAGGGGCAATGCCGACGGGATCGACGCAATTTTTGTTCTTTCCCGCCCATGAGCTTCGGCTTGTGGGAGGGCCCACGTTAAAACAAGTCCTTGTGCCCAGCCCATACAAGTGGGGTATGAGGCAAATATACCTATATGATTGTCCCAATTTATGGCCTTATGGCAACCCCAACCCTTTTTATCATATATGCTAGAAGGCGGTGACTGAGGGTCATCATGTCCTGCGTATGACGTTAGGCTTTATAAAAATGTATTTAAGACAAACTGAGGGCCCATAAAGAATGAATGAAACCAAACTTCTTCAGCATAAAATAACCCAATGGGTTGACATGCCGTAAAACCCAAACAACCAACCCACTACTTATACAATGGCGGATTTGGCACTGAGTAACCTACAAAGATTAATTATATTATTAAACATATTATTATATTAAAAATATTATTATATTATTAAACAAAAAAAAACTAACTAAACCAAATATAATAATATGATCGCCACTTGTACGCTAGGGAGTTCGGCTTTATTTATACCTTGTGGATATTTGCAGTTTCTGCACAAATTTAATTATTAAAAATGACATATACGGATATTCCTTTCATTTCTAATGATCCTGTGAAGATTTTCTAGAACTACGAAAATTCTGCCAGAATTATAGTAAGTAAAGTCGTCGGAGTGGCCTAAAGTCGGTATCAGCCAATCAGTGAGGGAGTCTATCCCCTTTTCACTGGCGCTAGACTTGTTTTTGCGTCTGTGTTGGAGCGCCACACCTATCATCAGCTCCTTACTTTTCCGCAAAGATCGCTGTGCTACTCATACGTTGAGTTGGCGAGTACCTGTATCGAACTAGGAACCTTGTGGTTTCTAGTCGAACGCTCTAGCAACTGAGCTAACCCGGCCCTTAAAACAAAACGAGATCGCGATTGGCTGATCAAAACACAAAGAATTCTCTGCAATTCTCGGTAATTAATTTGATGCCAAACTTTAAAATTTCGACGAAATCAAAACATACTCAAAAATCTCAAAGGAACGTCCTGTTGATCTTTTTACATTAGATCAATAAATTATGTAGAAATACTGAATTTACTTATATATTATTTTTACAAGAATTAATGAGGGTACACGATTTGTATGACATACCTGAATCCGTGCGTACACAAATTGACGCTGGTAATGTGAATGGTTGGCCAACTTTAAGCGGATTTAGCCTCTCTCTGTCTCTCTCTCTCTCTCTCTCTGTCTGTCTGTCTCTCTCTCTCTCTCTCTCTCTCTCTCTGTCTGTCTCTGTCTCTGTCTCTCTCTCTCTCTCTCTCTGTCCTGTCTCTGTCTCTCTCACTCTCTCTGTCTCTTTCTCTTTCTCTCTCTCTGTCTCTGTCTGTCTCTCTCTCTTCTCTCTCTCTCTCTCTCTCTCTCTCTCTCTCTCTCTCTCTCTCTCTCTCTCTCTCTCTGTCGTTCTCTGTCTCTGTCTCTCACTCTCTCTGTCTGTTTCTGTTTCTCTCTCTCTCTGTATCTCTCTCTCTCTCTCTCTCTTACATTCTCTCTCTCTCTCTGTTCTCTCTCTGTTCTCTCTCTCTGTGTCTGTGTCTCTGTCTCTCTCTCTGTCTCTCTCTCTCTCTCTCTATGTCGTTCTCTGTCTCTGTCTCTCACTCTATCTGTCTCTGTTTCTCTCTCTCTCTCTCTCTCTTCACTCTGTTTTCTCTGTCTGTCTGTCTCTCTCTCTCTCTCTCTCTCTCTCTCTCTCTCTCTCTCTCTCTCTCTCTCTCTCTCTCTCTCTCTCTCTCTATCTCTCTCTTAATTTTGATCTGTGGTCAGTCGGAACAGTGAAATTGACTGTTATATTTATATCCCTTTCTTCATAATTAGATCTAGTCTTCTCATTTGAATTTGAAATCTTTCAGTGAGAAATGGCATTCCCAACACACCATTATTTTTCATCAATATTTTCGCCATTCTTAGTCGAATCAACATCGAATCGCCCATCTAAGAAGTTTAATCTTTCAATGTATTTCCAGCATTTCAAATTTGTGTTTTCAACCACATTTTAATCGATCGAACCTCGTTACCTTGGAAGCCTTATAAAAATACACGTTACTCGCCGGTAAATTTAGTTCACTGGAATCTGTGAAAATAACTTGGAATTAAGAAAACTATACAAATAAAAGAGAATAAGTCTTATTCATTGATTGTCTTTACGGCAGGTCAAACTTTATAGGGTTATTTTATACCAGGATTTTACGGAATTGAGTACATTGTACATTTATATTTACATATTTTGTGAAGTTACTTAAATGATTATAGGTAATTTATGAGAAAGACCATCTCGGTCTCCTGCCTCAAAACTTGCTACCGGTGACTGCTGAAAAACCAACCCCAGCTACGATTGAAGTCCGTAGCCGAAGCAGTGTCGATAAAAACGTTGTTTTATTTCATTTTATTATTTTATTAAGGCATATTGAAAAATAGTTTGTATCTTTCTCTGAAAAGCAGATAAATAGATAGGAACAGAGATAGATGGATAGATAGATATAAACAAAGTAACATAGATAAGAAGAAATTGATATAGATAGATAGATAGATGGATGGTTTTGAATAGACTGATATATAGATAAATAGATAGGTAGATAGATAAAAACAAAGTAATATAGAAATATGAACAAATTGAGATAGATAGATAAATATGAAGATGACTAGTTTTGAATATACTGAGATAGATAGATAGATAGATAGATAAAGAAATAATAATATAGATAGATATGAAGATGACTACATAGATAGATAGTTTCTTTTTATTAAAATATAAAATAATATCTAAATAAACTAGAAATACCGAAAAAAATAAACGTTTTGGATTTTTTATATGTAATTGAATGTCGAAAAAAAAAAACCCCAAATTGGTTGTTTTCTTTCAAGTGACACTGCTTCGGCTACGGACTTCAATCGTAGCTGGGTTGTTTTTTCAGCAGTCACCGGTAGCAAGTTTTGAGGCAGGAGACCAGGACGGTCTTCCTCATAAATTACCCGATTATAGACAATTATATATCAAGTATTCCAATGAAATACTAAAAGATTTGCACCCAAATCAATTTGACCTATAGATGGTACCCCAACTCATTTTTTTGTTTAACATAGATAGGATCATAACTGGTACGACCACTACAGTTCAGTGGGCCTGGGAGTAATGGCGATGATGGGGTACTCCCCACTCCCCAGAGCTCTTGAATTAGAACTTCACCATTAGATGTAGTTTAATGCCATACCCAGGATACTAAGACCGTGAGCCACCACCTTCTAGAATATATAGACCGCCTGTCTAGCCTAGGTAGGATCCAAACTGAATAATAGTAGCAGTATTAGTTTTAATAGTAATTTTTATTATCATCATCTTCAAGTGCTGATAGTACGAATTTCCATGCTCTCTCTCTCTCTCTCTCTCTCTCTCTCTCTCTCTCTCTCTCTCTCTCTCTCTCTTTCTCTCTCTCTCTCTCCTTTCCCGTGTCAATAAGTCATCGCTCTGAATAACTTCATTGCTCTGAATAACTCCCCAGACTTGGGAAGTCATTATCTGATGCAGACTGTGTCATACTTAGATCACTCCCGCTATTTTTGGTGGGGAAGGGTTTATCATCTGAAGAGTGATAGAGCCCCACCAAGAGACAAATAAACAATGAAAGAAAGATTCATAGATAACATATTTTCATCCAAAAAACAAGGACAATGAAAGAGATGAGAAATTTATGCATTACTATCATCAGCGTTATTCGGACTATTGTCCCCATCTTCATTGTTACTTGTACAAGTAACAATGAAGATGGGGACAATAATCCGAATAACGCAGATAATACTAATCTTCAAGACTCATCTCAAACATCCAGAAAAATGTATGCATATATCTACATAGAAATGGGAATAATTGTCAAACGGGAAGGTTGGTTAGTTGATTAGTTGGATTTTATGGCATGTTACCTTTTGACAAATTTATACCCAAGACGTTTTCGTCTCATTCATTCTTGTTGGGAATTCAATTTAAAAAAAAGATTTCTCAAAAATTATTTTTTTATATATTTAACCCATATATATATATTTACCAACCCCTCCGCACGAGCAGGATGCGACACAAGGTCAATTTCTTAAGCGGAGTTTAACAGGTTTTAATTCAGAGTTTTCCTTCTCCTAGACCGGTTGCCTAACCAAGGTTAAAGAGCCCAGTATGCCTACTATTTGCCCATAGCTGGAGGGAGAGTAGGATTCATAGCTTTCCCAAGGGTATTAGCGCTAAGTGAAATGCAATTACCCCGTCCAGGATTTGAACTCGAGGCGACGAGTCCATTTCCCATGACTTTAACCATTACACCATAACAGGTACCAACACTGCTGGTCAGAATTAACCTAAGAGTTATGGCAATAAACGGATATTCCAAACTCCTAGAGGGTTTTGGAGAAACGGGAAGGTGACAGTTTTTCCATATTTATTGGAGTGCCTGTATCAATCACAACTCCGTCAATATATTGTCATTACTTTTGGACAACGTTTTAATAGTCTTTTCCTTCTTACTCCAGTGATTCGCTCAATAAACTCGTTGATTTTTTCTATATTGAAAACGATAACTACCCGGTGTTTTTCTTCCGTATTCTAGAATATTTACAACTGTCTTCTTAAAAATGAATTCTAATTCCTTCCCTTAAAATAGGTTCTACTTCTGCCACCTCAAATGTTTTCTTCTTTCTTCTAAAATACATTCTACTTTTCTCCCCCTAAAATATTCTTAGCTTCTCTCACTCTAAAATACATTCTACTTCTCTCCTCCTATAAATGCTTCTTCTTTCCTCTAGGATATTTTCTACCCGCCCTGTCGGCTGGGGCGTTAGAATGCACCGACTGCACCTCTGCAGAAGGGTAAGACTCCTCCAATGGGGCCACCTGTTGGCCGTGGGTGGCGACGCGTGATGCTTAAGGAGAGACCAGGTGGATGAGCAGTTCATAACATGCAATACTCCACTTTGGCCATATCTTGGGCTAGACGGGCGGTCGGAGAGGCCCCCTCCGATCAATCGGCTGGTCACGTCAAGCCCTAGCACCTATATCATTCTCCCAACCCTATTGCCCTTATGGCAAGCCCCAACCCCTTTTTATCATATGGGTGCTAGAAGGCGGTGACTGAGGGTATACATGTCCTGGGAATGACGTTAAACTCTATCTGATGGTGAGGTTCCAGTTTTGAAGGTTTGGGAAATGTGGAGCACCCCTTCATCACCATTGCTTCCTGGTCCACTCTT
>CM042143.1:27803941-27841441 GCA_023376005.1 Doryteuthis pealeii
TCCATTATTCTTTCTCGATTACTCCATGAATGCAGGCCAAGGGACAGACTAGAAATACAGTCATATGCTGGTATTATACCCCCACCATCGTCCTGTGGTGGTTGCCAGGTTAGGCGACTCTTCATCTTATCATTTCCTACACCATCACCTCACCCGATTCAATATGATTTTTAGCCCCATCTCATCAATATTACTATCATCGTTGTCGTCATCGTCGTCCCTGGCACCATCTTTGACGTCATTAATACCATCAACTATACCCTTCTTGCTGCTATCTGAGAGACACGGCCATTCATCCTGATTACCATTATTGATATTAGTAAAACAAACATTTTTATAAGTTTCGTATATAGAATCATTGTCGTAATCTTTCTGCCTACCACCCATGAGTCTCGGCTTGTGGGTGGTGCCCACATAAAACGGCCTTGTGCCATATCGTGTGAAAGTGGGACATGTAAAAACCAGGCACTCCCAAACCGTCCTTTGGGACGGGGTCCAGTGAGCTTCAACCTCTGGACCGGTGGGATGCTAAATTAATAGCGTCGATCCCAGAGGGCCGTCCCTCCAAGCAATACCTGCCTAATTGCACTTAAAGGGTCAGGGCTGGGTTTATTGCCCAGCGCCTGAGGCGTCCCCCTTGAGGGGGGATGCCGAAGGGATCGACACAATTTTTCTACCTACCACCCCATGAGCCTCGGGTTGTGGGCGGTGCCCACATAAAACGGCCTTGTGCCATATCGTGTGAAAGTGGGACACATGTAAAAACCGTCCTTTGGGACAGGGGTCCAGTGAGCTTCGGAACTCTGGACCGGTGAGGTGCGCTAAATTACTAGCGTCGATTTAAATGTAAATCAGAGGGCAGGCCTTAAAATTGTCTGATTGTATGCTCGTGTAGGGTGTTAATATGCCCCCCACAAAAATAAAGAAGAGTTTCCTGGATATAACATTAAATTGCATGTGTCAAGTATCACTTCATTGGTATTTCTTCCAGGTCTATTCAGACTCCGAGTGGTGATATCTCTCAGAGTCACATCTAGTTTAGGGGTCTTTCAACCAACTCACTTTTTAAGTCCCGGTTCCCGTTAGATCTCCGACGTTAAGCAGTGACGAGTCTCTTCAAAATGTACAGGGGTGACAATTTAGCAAAAACAGGTAATGTAAGAAACCGAGTATGAAAATGACTTGATTCGGCATTTATTGACCAGAGAAGGGTTGATATGCCGTAAAAACCAAACAACCAACCAACCAACTCATCTATGGGTAAATTAGATCTGTTTTAAAATTGTTCGTATTCGAACATTTGCAAAAATACTCTTTAGAAACTACACAAAGATATAAATAAGTAAGTAAAGTCGACGGGGCGGCCTAAAGTCGGTATCAGCCAGTCAGCGAGGGAGTCTAACCCCTGTTCAATAGCGCTAGACCAAGGAGATTGTTTTTAGCATCTGAGGTTGAGCGCCACACCTACCATCAGCTCCTGACTTTACCGCACAGATCCCTGTGCTACTCATACGCTGAGTTGGCGAGGACCGGTATCGAACTAGGAACCTTGTGGTTTCTAGCCGAACGCTCTACCGACTGAGCTAATCCCCGAATTTATAGGCACAAAATAACCCAAGACTGGTTGACATGCCGCTAAAATCAATCAATCATTACCATCATAACTCTTATGTTCCTTAATATTATCAGCATCATCGAGAGACTAAACCTGTAGAACACCATTATTAGCATGTTCATTAAAGGCATCATCTTTACTATCTGAATCTTCATAATCGTGACCATCACTAAGGTGACCATCATTATAATTAAAGCCGCAATCATCATCATCATCATCATAAAGACCAGGATACCCATTATAATTACCATCAGAACCATCATCACATCATCATTAACAACAACATAAGTAATCCCATTATCAGCCTATCGACAATACCGCCATTATTAATCATTATGAAAGCCACCATCTTCATCATTAACATTATCAACTCCAATAGCATCATTTTAATAATTTTTGTCAAAAATTGATTTCAAGACCATCATTCAAATCTGTTATCCTCAACGATATCCCGACAATCATCACCATCAATAATAAGACATTCACTATCATCATCAATGGCCTCTCTACCAACTTCATCATCAGAAATATCAGCATCATGATGACAAAGCAACCACCGTTATCAACATTACCCCCACTATCATGAAAACTATCATCGTTAATGTTGTGAAGTTTTAAGGGGTCAAATAAGAACAAAACGACGGGTAACAAATGTAGAAAAATGTATTAACAGAAAGTAGACAAATAAAATAGAGAAATGTGGAAATTACGTCCGACGAACAGAGTTATTGGCATACTCGCATTGGTTTACTCCTAAGCCACAATTATCCCTGTTATTTATAGTAACCTGTCGGCGCATTCCATTAGTCTTATAGGGTGTATCACCTATAACAGTTAATATCATATTCAAAAGGGTATAAATCAATATAATCAACATCCCTTTTCTTTTAACTATTGTCAGAATGATGACCCGTCATCTTCTTTTGATCATCAGCAACATTATTATCGTATATTGTTTTTCACATCAACATGATCATTATAACTACCGTAAAATATATTAGGCTCTCACATCAGCGTTATCTAGTGTCCTTTCATTGGAGCCTAAGTGATAGCAAGTCGCCTCAGATCTCCAGGATCTTCTTCTTCTTCTAGTAGTAGTAGTTAAAATTTGACATTTCGTTTCTTGCCATGTGCTCATTATAACTACCGTAAAATATATTAGGCTCTCACAAGCATTATCTAGTGTCCTTTCATTGGAGCCTAAGTGACAGCAAGTCGCCTCAGATCTCCAGAATCTCCTTCTTCTTAGTATAGTAGTAGTAGTAGTAGTAGTAGTAAATAAATAAATCAATAAATCATGTTCGTTTTTATTATATCTGTAAAATCGTCCCTTTCTGAATGTCAAATGAGGCAGGTCCTGTTTTATTATTACTTACTCACGTAGCCATGATTTCCAAGCGAATTGACTATTTTCCGCGAAAAGAAAAACAACAAATAATATGCAATATAATTTACAACCTTTTTAGGTATGACTTAAATAATTTTTGAAATGATTGTTGCAATTAGGCTAAAATTGATGTAGTTTTAGGTTTAGGGTGAATTATCATAAGAAGTATGTGTACAAGAAGTTGGTTCATTTTGGAGGGTTAAGAAAAAACAATTATGGCCATTCAGGGGGGGAGGGGGTCATGCCCTGGTCAAATTCCCGTGCATCACTCCACCTTGTCTCATTTCTTCTTCCTCCTTTTCTATAGCAGTCCTCCCAAAACTTAAGACCTTCATAATCTCGTTACAGCTGGGATACGACTTCTATGAGTAAAGCTGGAAATGTGACACTCTGACAGTCCTATTTATTATTATTAATTGTTTTTTGTTTGTTTTGTTTTACGGCATATCAACCTCAGTGGGTCATTTAATGCCGATAAAGTTTTGAAACAAATCAATTCTTAATGGATAATACAATTTGTTTATAAATACATTTTTTAATTTAACCCATAGATGGGACCCTAACAGGTACTACCACTCCGGGTCAGAGTGGAGCAGGGAGCAATGGTGATGAATGGGGTGCTCCACATTCCCCAAACCTCCAAAACTGGAACCTCACCATCAGATAGAGTTTAACGTCATTCCCAGGATATGTAGACCCGCAGCTACCGCCTTCTAGCATCCATATGATAAAAAGGGCTGGGGCTTGCCATAAGGGCAATAGGGTTGGGAAAATCATATAGATGCTAGGGCTTGACGTGACCAGCCGATTGATCGGAGGGGGTCTCTGCGACCGCCCGTCTAGCCGAAGATAGGGCCAAAGTGGAGTATTGCATGTCATGAACTGCTTATCCACCTGGGCTCTATCCTTAAGCATCACGGGTCGCCACCCATTGTGGGAGTCTTACCCCTATGCAGAGGTGCAGTCGGTGCATTCTAATGCCCCAGCCGACAGGGCAGTATTAATATTATAGATTTGAATTTTTATTGCCCTGGTAGCAAAAGTTAGTAAAATTTAAAATAAAATAATTCATAAGTGAAATAAAGTGAAAATCCCCAGACATTTCCTGATAATGTAATGGCTAATTATAGTCAGTAAATCGAGTGATTGCAAAAGCGAAAAGAATAGATTCAAAAAATAATATACTATCCTTTACATTGACAATAAAAGTTCATACAATGTACTTACACTGTTAATTAAATGTCCCAATGATTGTTTATTGATTAAGTAAGTAGTGTTGTGAGCATCAGATTCACTAGTATTATTTCACCTGTCTACCATACTAACCAAGACCCAAATTCGGGCGTTTAAAAATTACCATATATACATGTATGTTGTCTTTGTAGATCACTAATTATAATATATATATATATATATATATATATATATATGAGAGTAAGTAAACAAACAGATGTGTTTATTTGAAATCGCTTTTTTGGCGACAATTTTTGGAGGATATGTGCTTAATTGAAGTCATACCTAATTTTGAAAATTAATTAGTTCAGTCTCCCATGTCTATAACCTTGCTAATGAGACCTAATAAGTCAAAATGTACATTCAGGGATTGACATTTTCTCGATTTGTTTAGCCTTACATTTGAACATATATGCTTGCCTAAATTCATTAATTATTAACTAATTAATTTTCAAAATTAGGTATGACTTCAATCAAGTACATATCCGCCAATATATATATATATATATATATATATATATATATATATATATATATAGTTATCATTATTATAATAGGAAAGTTGCAGAAACACACACAACCTATCAAATATCGGACATATTCTGACAAATTAATAACTCAATGCCTGAAGAAGACAACAGATCAGAAACACGTGTCGCGTATGTAAGATAAAAAGAATTTTAAAATTTCTGAGAACATAATACATTTTTAATATATATATCTTATATAATGGAGATTGTCTGTTTTTTCTGTCTGTAACGAAACTATATTACAACTCAAGTTACAATTCCCTTAGTTATTGACATCGCATTCTCAATGATTTTTATTTTTTATCTAACCTCAATTATTAAAAATTGTTTTACATTATTATTACTGTTGACCATATCTACATACAAAACATGCAATATATTTAATATACAACAAAATATTTACAGTTTGAACAGAAAGGCTAATTTGCATATTGATATTAAAAATGTGATTTTAATAAATATGTGCTTAGTATTATTGATTTCTAACTATTTTAATGAATATAACAATCTCTTCAATGAATCTTAAATGAAATATTAACAAGAAAAAATAACTGTAATTTTATTCGTTACTTATCTTTTAAGTAAATACTTAAATTAGAAAAAATAACAATAAAGACGAGAGAGATAAGAGTAATTCATTGTTCTATCTTTCGATTATACTCCCTCTTTCAAATCTTTTATTATATGTTTAAATCTTTATATATTCTTATTTAGTTTCATTAGCCTTTCTAATTTAATACAAATTTATTACATTAAACTTAAATACTTATATATATATTATATATATATAATGTGGGTCATAATGTATAACAAAAGCAGACAATTAGCTAAATACTATCTTTTTGTGTTTAATAACAAGTACACTGCACAACAAGTTCAAATGCTATCCCAAAATAACGAATGTATTTAATCATGTCTTATGCAGACTGGAAACAATTTTTTTCATTAATTTAATTACACTGCTGAATAAAGTAAGCAATTTTTTATATTCTTCTAAAATCATGTCCACAATACATCTAGACGATTAATCTTATTAAATTAGATTCGCCTAGCTAACGAACAGTATCTTATATAGTCATTATAACAATTACCCTATACAAATTCTAAGTATATTGATGTATATATGTGTGTGGGGGGGCCTTTTGTTATCTCTTTAACAAAATTGATATATCATATGGATAGGTATTAAATAAATCTATAATTAATTTTCCTAGCGAAATGAATTTGGCATACGATCAATTACTCAGACATTAAATATTTAAATAAGCCAATGAATAACCCTGATTAAAGATGAATATTGACGCAACTGGTTGTTACTGCTCATATCCGAGCAGATAAGGCAGTTATGAAAAGGTGGTTATCTAATAGCTAGATTTGTAGAAATGGACTCATCGACCAGAGTTCAAACCTAGACGATGCTGTCTAAATTTCACATAGCTTCTAATAACCTTGGGAAATGTATGAATCCACCTGCTCTCCCTCCAGTTACGGGTAAATATCAAGGCAAACTGTGCCCTTTAACCTTTGTAGGAAACCAGTCTAGTAGAAGGAAATCTCTGAATTCAAGCCTGACAGAAAAGTGGTTTCCTAGTTTGCATTGTCCAAATGTTCCCTTCCTTTCTAAATGGATATTTTTATATATTTTTGTTATACAAAATTAACTATATAGTTAACTATATAGATTATTATAATATAATAAAAATTAACTATATAGATTATTATAATTCAAAACAAATGACATCACGTATTTCTATCGAAGATAAAGCCTTTTAAACAGAACTATTTGACTGATAGAAGGGAAATAACAAATACTGCCACTTCGAGTGGGAATTGACCTGACAGAAAAGTGGGTTCCTAGTTTTCACTGTCTAAACGTCCCCTTCCTTTCTAAATGGGCATTGTCATGAGGTATATTTCGCCACAGAGTTATTACGAATAAATCCGTCGGATTCATTAGAGTATTCCTCTTTGTTCTTATTGGCACTTTAGGCCAACACCGTTCCACTGAATCGGTTAGTTCATTCTAATTAGTCTCAGTGTATGATCTCAAACGCGGCGAGGATCAATACGCAATTAAATGGCAGCACATATTGAGCGTCGATCCGCAATCGGCCCGCCGTGCAAACACGTGATTAATTCAAATACGCATGGATGGCTTAGATCCCGTTGACATGTCATGTCTGATTCCAGCTTTTATCAGTTTGAACTCAGAGGCCGTTCTGACCTTGAATGCGCATGCGTGAATCAAAACAAATCCACTCGCGCGAAATATACGAACCGGGTGACACCGTTTATTCATCGATACACTACTGCACAGAAAGTAGGTGTAAACGTAAAGAAAACTTATGTCATTATTTTGTTTTCCTTGTTTTATTGAGGTGTATTATTGTCGCAATACCTTGGGTCGATATTTTCTTCGACGCCATGAGCAAACAGTACCCAATTAAACATAGAATGTTTAGATATACTGTTTTTTTTTGGGGGGGGGGTCGAGAGTGGCTGAAGAATATCTCAACTTTGTGATTCATAAATAATAATTTAAAAAAAACGAAACTACACTACAAACAAAGAACCACACTACAAACTAAAAACAAAACACATTTTGAAAATCTTATGATCGTAGGTGTTTATCCAAATTTTGAAAATCTTATGATAGTAGGTATTTATCCAAATTTTGAAAATCTTATGATAATAGGTATTTATCCAAATTTCGAAAATCTTATGATCGTAGGTGTTTATCCAAATTTTGAAAATCTTATGATCGTAGGTGTTTATCCAAATATTGAAATTTTAAACTCGATACACCGGATACATTTCCTACGATGAGAAAAGTTATGCCACGTGTGCATCTTGTGATGTAATACTACATCCCACGCTTATGTTGTAATTTTATATATATATATATATAATATATATATATATATTATATATATATATATATAAGATTTTTGGATGTTGTTTTTTTTTTTTTTATAGAAGCAAGTTGAATAGAAATAGCGATGTATACTAACGACTCCCCTCCGACAGGAATCGAAACCGGGACTATATAAATAATAATTTATTCAACTTGCTTCTATAAAAAAAAAAAAAAACAAACATCCAAAAATCTTATTCACTTCGCCGAAGAGCTAAACGGCCGGGTTTGTTTACTAAATAAACGTCTACTTGCCTGCTATGGCAGGGGCGTGTAATGTTTCATCATTGACAAGGTTAATTTCGCAGGGATTGTTCGATATGTACCGGCGGCCGAACGGATATGGTCTCTGACTATGCCTGTGAAGTCCCGGTTTCGATTCCTGTCGGAGGGGAGTCGTTAGTATAAACATCGCTGAAGAGACTTAATAAAGTCGAAACAGTCTGTACGGTGTTCTGCATAGCGAGCCATCCTTTGCGGGATTTTTCTTGTCAAGATTATTTTTCTATAATTATCGAATCTTATTCGATACATGCATTTTATATTACCTTCAAGCAGAAATATAAAATAATTTTATTCAACTTGCTTCTATAAAAAAAAACCCAAACATCCAAAAATCTTATTCACTTCGCCGAAGAGCTAAACGGCCGGGTTTGTTTACTAAATAAACGTCTACTTGCCTGCTATGGCAGGGCGTGTAATGTTTCATCATTGACAAGGTTAATTTCGCAGGGATTGTTCGCTATGTACCGGCGGCCGAACGGATATGGTCTCTGACTATGCCTGTGAAGTCCCGGTTTCGATTCCTGTCGGAGGGGAGTCGTTAGTATACATCGCTGAAGAGACTTAATAAAGTCGAAACAGTCTGTACGGTGTTCTGCATAGCGAGCCATCCTTTGCGGGATTTTCTTGTCAAGATTATTTTCTATAATTATCGAATCTTATTCGATACATGCATTTATAATTGCCTTCAAGCAGAAATATAAATAATATATATATATATATAGTAGTATTGATAATATAGTGAGCTGTATCTATGAGTAAATAGTGGTCACAATCATTGATAGAGTCTGTGTAGCATGGAGCATTGAAATCAATCATAAAACGAGTCTCCCTCCGTATAAAGCAGCACACTACAATCAGTATATGAAGGAAAAAAAACACTCTCATAGGCGAGAAACTGTCAGTTACTTAGCACTGATGATTTTTATATTTGACGCTACTTTACCTTTATGTATATATATATATATATATATATATATATATATATAATATAATAAGATAACTATACAAAGGTTTTACATATCTCTTTATTAGGTGACAAAGGAACATTCACAACCATATTGGTTTCATGCGATGCAATCATCAGGTGAAGATGTTTCAAATCAAAGACATTTGAAACATCTTCACCTGATGATTGCATCGCATGAAACCAATATGGTTGTGAATGTTCCTTTGTCACCTAATAAATAGATATGTAAAACCTTTATATATTTATCTTATTATATTATATAACAGCTCTATTTTATATTGAGCACTCTACCAATAATACTGTACTGTACTTTGGTACACCACTCTAGCAAAAGCTGAAACAGTGACCATCTCTCACTATATATATATATATATATATATATATATATTATATATATATATATATATATATCAACATTGTCTAATCAAACTTATCTATACCTGCAAGATTTGATGAAGATAATATAAATTTAAAAAAGGACACTTCTTTGGCATTCTAATGCAAGACACTTTACACTTTTGAACATCAGCTGTACCCTGAAGAAAAGGGAACTTAAAAAACTTCGACTGCATACTGTGCGAAATACAATGGCAATGTCAATAGTCGATGACGCAGAGTACGAGGAGAAAGAAAAGTATGCAAATGATGAGAAAGCGGAAAAGGCCAATTGGGTTGATTACATTACGAATAAAAAGAAAAGGGGAATAGCAAGAATTGGCGCAATTGAAAGGAGGCAGGGAAATGCAGAGTTGAACAATAACATTGTTTGTATAGGGCAAATACAGGGAGAAAAAAAAGCAAAAAACAAAATTAAAATTGCCATATAAATAAGAAAAACAAGATTGCGAGGGATATTTACATAAAGGATAGATTAACATCTTATTATAATGGAGATTGTGGGTTTGTCTGTCTGTAACCGAAACTATATTACTATACAAATCACAATTCCTTTAGTTATTTACATCATATTCTCCATGATTTTATTTTTATTTAAACCTCAATTATTAATAAAATTGTTTTACATCATTAAGACTTTTGACCATATCTACATACTAATAACATGCAATTGTATTTATATATACAACAAAATAGAGATTTACAGTATGAATGGGAAGGCTAATTTGCATATTGAACTTAAAAAATTGATTTTGATAAATATATGCTTAGTATTATTAATTTCTAATTGTTTGGTTTTATCTTATTGAATATGAGCAAAAATCTCATCAATAAATCTTAAAAGAAATCCCTTAACAAGAAGAAATAACTGTAATATTATTCTTTACTTCCTATTTTAACTAAACAGTTTAATTAGGAAAATTTACCAATGAAAGACGGGAGTAACGAAAAATGATGGAAGAGTTAGTTTCAAAGTTGTTCTATTTTTCAATCATACCCCCTCTGTTCAAAATCTTTTTATCTACATTCTTATTCAGTTTCATTAGCCTTTCTAATTTAATATCATATTTTATTATAAATTTAACTAAAATACTTGCACCCGGAGGGTACATATATTTGCTAGTTTTTATAATATAAATAAGAATCTTGACTATTTCACGAACATTTTTTTATGGATAAGAGCAATACAGAAGTAGATCATTATTCTTATTATAATAAAAAAGCTTTATGATGTTGCAAGAATTATATATAAATCAATAGTCATATTGTTCTTCGTGGTTGACTAGATAGTTGCGTATTTCTCACTGCCTACAAGCGTTAGAGTTCGTTCTCGTAGAAAAGCCAATTGTAACGTAGTGGTATATGGTCACAGTACCAAAAGCGATATATACGTAACGTTCTAATAGCGATATACGTCGTGTAGCGGGTCTTGTCAACGTGCCTCCAAATTCACGACACTAAAAAGGAGTTCGGCACGTGGCGGTCATTTTGTTGATAAAAAAGTACAGCGCGAGAAATGTATCGTCACAGGCTGCTTAGCTTTTATTTCCAGTGCTAGTCTCGTGGGCAGTGTCGGACAGGAAGAAAGGCAGAAAGAGAGAGAGGGGGGGGGACACTGTTAAATTACTGTGATCCCACACACGGGACCCAAGGTCCGGTCCGTACCCTACGACTCTCAAAGCAAAAAGAGGCCGGTATTTTTTCTTCGTCGTTCCACGTCACCACGTGACTTCCGGTTCCGGTCAACACCCGAAACTTCCGGTTGACATTCAATTCTCTATTCGGGGGGTCACGCCCCGGTCAATATCACGACAATCTGTTTTTGTGCTCATCACTTTTTTTAAAATCCTTACTATCTCTTATTTCTTCTTCCTCTCTTTTCTGATAGTAGTTCTTGCAAAACTTCATCTCGCTACACAATACAGTGGTACTTTGACACCACGTGGTGTAATAGCTAGAGTCGTAGGAAATGAACACGTCGACCCGGGTTCAAATCATAGACGATGCTGTCTAAATTTCACATAGCGCTAATAAACTTGGGAAAGGTATGAATCCACCTGCTCTTCCTCCAAATATGGGTAAATAGCTAGGCAGACTGGGCCCTTTAACCTTGGTAGGCAACCCGGCTAGTAAAATGAAAACACTGAATTCAAACCTGTTAAACACCGCCTAAAAATGACTTTGTGTCACATCCTGCTCATGCGGATGGGTTGGTAAACATGTACCTTGACTCCACACTTAACCCAATTTCCTGTGTATCAAATCATTTTTCCCCCATTGAAATAAACTGAAATACCATTAATCCGTCCTGTTACATAATTATTAGATACCTAATATTTATGGCAATAGTGTAGAAATCAAAATGGCCGTTATAAGCTACAGCCCACGGCCTTGAAGGATGAGTGACAAGGCTTGACCTCACTCTCACCTTGCCTTCCGGGAATAAATCGTGAGAACCGGAAGGCATAGAAGACCCTGTCTTCCGGTTTAAGGATAGTAAGTAACTCAGTCAGTTAGAAGGTAGGAGCCAAGCTCATAGGATGTAAGGATCTGCGCATACGTCTGGTTCGGTGATTTAAAAATAAAGGAAGATCAAAGTAAATCGAAGTCTTTTGTTTATTACCTAAAAACTAACAATGACACAAGACTTCTAATAAAGAGAATTCCCTAACAGAAACCAGACCCGAAGTCCCCAAGAAAGTCCAGACCTTAGAAGAGACCAGACCAAGATAGACGATCAGAACCAAAGCCGGACAGAAGAAAATACGACCAGAAGTAAGAAGTAAGAAAGGGTATACAACAGTTCCCCTTAAAAAAAAAAACACCCTAATTTTTTTGTTTAGTTTTTAAATAGGAGAAGTGAGGGTTTTACTATCTGATGCAATTTAGTGTCATAACCTGAAAACCACAATATTTTCAGGGGAAAAGTCACTGTTCTCTCAGCCACTATCAGGCTGTATTTCACTTTGAGATATCTCGGTTGTTCGACACGGGCTCTAGTCTTATAGCCGTTGTTAGCTAATTGTACCCGTGGGATGTTCACGAAGAAACTCAATTCACTGCAATACTAATATATTCTTTATTAATACTAGAACAAAATAAAAAACGCCCTCCAGGCGATGTAAAAATACATTTTTGAAATATATTGCCTGAGGGGATGGGAGCTGAAAATTCAATGTCATAGAGTGTGCACAATAAGTATGTAAAGTAAAAAGTAAAGTCGACGGGGTGGCCTAAAGTCGGCATCAGCCAGTCAGTGAGGGAGTCTATACCCCTTTTCTCTAGCGCTAGACCAAGGAGATTATTTTAGCATCTTAGGTGGAGCGCCACACCTACCATCAGCTCCTTAATTTACCGCACATCAATCAAAGCCTGAAGAAGATACCAGAAGATCTGAAACACGTGTTGCATATGTAAAACAAAAAGAATTAAAAAATTTTTTCTGAGAACAAAATACATTTTGCGGACCTTTTTTTTTTTTTTATAAAATATTGAATTTTCTCCCGTTGGAGCCAGAACAACATATATATATATATATATATATATAATATATATATATATGAAAGGACATTATAAAGTTGGCGATAGTCAGATAATAACAAAATTATCAACGTCAGTGAAAGAGAAAGGAAAATGAGAAAGGGAAATAAAGACGAAGAGTAAAGAAAAATATTAAAAATAGCTAATGGCAAGAAAACAGCAACAAAACTAATGACGATGATAATGAGAGTAGAAAGAAAGAAAGAAAGAAAGAAAAGAAAAAAAGAAGAAAAAAGTAATTGTAGACGGAAAAGTATGGAATGGTAGAACAGGAAAAAGAGCTTAAAAATGAATCCAACTTAATATACAGAATGTGAATTGAAAATGGCAATACATTTCGTGACGATTGTAATGATGATTATGATGACTGAAAAGAGAGAAAGACAATTATTGAAGTCGGGGAAGAAAATAGTTGAACAGGAAAAACAAGAGCTTGAATAATATTTCCCAGTTTATAAATAGAAAGTAGCAAAAGTATTAATGACGATAATAAAGGATTGGGATAACCGGAAAGAAAGAAAAAAAAGATGCTTAAATGCAGTTTAGGAAGAACAACAAAAAAATAGAACAGAAACAAGTGCTTAACGTTTTTAAATGGGAAGTTATCTGGAAAATAGCAATACAATTCATGACAATAATAATGATGATTCGGCTGAACTTGCACAAAGGTGTCAAAATTAAGGTGACCCAGAAAAATCAGAACCCACACATTTTGTAATAAAACTGTGAATTTTAACTATGGGGGTCTATGGTTAGGATTTAGAGTTAGGGTTAGGATTACAGTTAGGGTTAAGGTTGGGGTTTAGGGTTAGTTTAATGGGAAAATGAATAAATAATTTGGGTTCTGTTTTTTTTTGGTCACTCTGTATACCAGTAGCCCAGAAAAAAACAGAACGCACAAATTTTGTAATAAAACTGTTAATTTTAAATAAGGGGGTTTATGGTTAGGGTTAGGGGTTATGGTTAAGCTTAGGGGTTGGGGTTAGTGGTGGGATTGGGGTTGAAGGTTAGTTTAATGGGAAAATGAATAAATAATTTGGGTCCTGTTTTTCTGGGTCACTCTATATACCGGGGACCCAGAAAAAACAGAACCCACAAATTTTGCAATAAAACTGTTAATTTTAAATAAGGGGGTTTAGGGTTAGGGTTAGGTGTTAGGATTAACTTAGGGGTTAGGGTTAGCGTAGGGATTGGGGTTTAAGGTTAGTTTAATGGGAAAATGAATAAATAATTTGGGTCCTATTTTTTCTGGGTCACCCTAATTTTGACACCTTTTTGCAGGTTCAGCACATAATTCTAACAACAGCAAAGAAAGAAAGATAAAAATAAGGAAAAAAAAAGAAAAAGAAAAATTAACTGGAAAAAGAGGTTGAAAAATAAATCTAATTTATAAATAGAAAGTTATCTGAAACTGTTGAGCTTTTTTGTATATGAGGTGTGTGATAGACGCCTGCTTTTACTTATAGACTCAGCAAGAACCATGTGATCTCTCTTGGCCAATCACTGGCAGTGCTCTGCTGCTGAGACAATACTTAAACTGAGCATACTGAGCATACTGGCCATAACTACATTGACACTTGTGGACAGGCACATGGGCAAACTCATCATATAATATATATAATATAAGATGAGTTTGGCCATGTGCCAGTCTAAATAAATATCCGTGGTCTGAAGAAGCTTGTGATCGCTAGATACTCACGAGTGGAAATGGTCCATAACCACTATACCCATGGTATTTAAGGCCTTTTTATTCACAAATAACTTTGCTCTGTTTACAATAATTAAACATTGAACTCCCATACGGAACCTGAACTCTACAACAAACTACTGTTAGAGAATAGGACCAGCCTAGAATCACCTTGTACCAAGAAACTTGGTACCGCACCAAAGTTTATATATATATATATATATATATATATATATATATATATATATATATATATATATATATATATTACAATGAATATGTGAATCATGCATTAATATTCATGCTCAAAATTTTACTAGAGAAGAACATGTTTTTGGGGAGCAGTCATCTGTAAGGCAGATACACTTTTCCTGAATACAGTAGTGGGTTCAGTATTCAGTGGGGATTCTTCAATTTTGATTGCGTACTAAACTAAACTACTATTATTAAATATTTGTCTGACCGGGAGGCAGTATTTAGCAATATAATCTCCTAGAACTTTATGATAGAAGCGACTTTAATTTCCATAGGGTGCTCCATAATTGTTGCCTTCTGGTAAACTAAGATAATCTTATTAAATACTTAATATATTAATAATTGTTTAAAATCTTTCTGAGTGTTGTCTACGAACAATTATGGATGGTATACAGTGTTAGAAAATTGGCATTTGATAGTGTTATATAGCTTTTATTTACACAAAATTAAACTTTCTTTGTTTTTACTCATGTTTTTTAGTTTCACCACGTCTGCCATCAATGTCATTACCTCTCATCCAGCATAGACGGCAATTTCAATAAAACGCAAAATAAAAGACAAAAATGTTTGAAATCAATTAGTTGGAGGCGCGTGGTCTAATGGTTAGAGTCGTAGGAAATGGAATCGTCAAACAGAGTTCAAATCCTGGACGAAGCTACAGTTCACATAGCGCTAATACCCTTGGGAAAGGTATGAATACAACTACTCTCCCTCCAGTTATGGATAAATAGTAAGGTATACTGGGTTCTTTAACCTTGGTTAGACAACCAGTCTAGAAGGAAAAACTCTGATTTCAAACCTGTTAAACCTCGCTTGGGGTTGTCACTATGAGAATAAGCTCAGTCGTAATTAGTGATCTATTTGACTAAAAGGTATTAACACCCAGAACTACAGTGGGATTAGGAGTAATGGCAGTGAAGCCGGGAATTCAATACTCCCCGGGGGCTCCAAAGTTGTTACCTCATCACCAGATGCAGTCAAATGTTAAACTCAGGACACTGATCTCTTTGAGATAAAGTTTAAAATGACTTTGAACTATAAAGCAACATTGACTCTTAAAACATTGATATTACAATTTGGAAAATACATCTTCAAGGTGCGCTGTGATGCATCATCAGTAATTTTTTTTCCTGTGATCATTACCAGTTTCGGATCTTTCAAGATTATACTGGTTCGCACAGGTGACCCAGTCCAAATCTTTTATATTTCACTACCTTAAATTAAAAACAACACATGCGTTCTCAACCCATAAATGTGTTTTACAAATCATTATGATGTCGCTGCAGACACGAATAGTATTTTATATTCTTTCTTTTTTTTTTTCGAAACGCATCAACATGTATTTACCTGATTTTTTTTATTTTCTAATTATTGTTTGATTGGTTTTAACGGTCTAGGTTTTTATCTTTATGCCTAGAGGTTATGAAATTGCGTTCATTCTACGTTTATGCTTACATTTTTTGTCATTGTTTTTAAGGGGTGTTTTTTTACGTTTTTGCTCACGGTCATAACGGCCCCAACCCTAGTGCCCTTATGGCAAGCCCCAACCCCTTTTTATCATATGGGTGCTAGAAGGTGGTGGCTGCGGGTCTAAATGTCCTGGGAATGACGTTAAACTCTATCTGATGGTGAGGTTCCAGTTTAGGAGGTTTGGGGAATGTGGAGCACCCCTTTATCACCATTGCTCCCTGGTCCACTCTGACCCGGAGTGGTAGTACCTGTTAGGGTCCCGTCTATGGGTTACATAGAAAAATGTATTTATAAATAAAATTGTATTATCCATTAAGAATTGATTTATTTCAAACTTTATCGGCATTAAAGGACCCACTGAGGTTGATATGCCGTAAAACAAAACAAACCAAACCAAACGGTCATAACAAATATGATGTTTTTAAGGTAATCGAATTGCTCATATATGAGACCCTAATAGGTATTATATATTTGTGTCAGAGTTTTTCTAATTGTTACACAATTATTAGAATCTTAATATTTATGTACGGTAGTGTAGAAATCAAAATGGCTGTTATAAGTTGCAGCCCACGGCCTTGAAGGATTTGAATGACAAGGCTTGACCTGTCCTGATCTTTCCTTCCGGTGGATACCGTGAGAATCGGTGGAGAAGACCCTCGTCCGATTTAGATTAGAAATAGATTTTAGCAGTCGGCCAAACCCACGACGGTGGTAAGTCGTGTTATACATGCTCTGACTCAATCTGCGCAGGTAGTCTGGTGGGGGATTTCGAGAATAAAATATGATCTAAGTAAATCGAAGTCTTGGGTTATTATCTAAAAACTACCAATGACACAGGGCTTCTGATAAAGAGAAATCCCCAATGGAAGACCAGACACGAAGTCCCCAAGAGAAATGCAGACGCTAGAAGAGATGTTAGAAGAAGACGTAAGATAGAAAAGAAGAACAGGAAAAGAATAGAAGAAAGTAAAGAGGTATGCAACCTAATAATTAGAAACACTGTCATTTTGAGGGCATTATAATGCCCAATCGTCTAGCTGTGATAATAATACCTGATGCACCTGATGTCATCATTATCATGATCATGGCTTGTCTTCGTTAACAAAAATTAAGGGAATATTCCAAACTGGCCAAAGACATGGGCATAGCTGATAAGGTCAAATGCAGAACAGGAAGGCAAGGTCACAGCGGCTCCAGCTGAAGGTTTGATGGCATTTGTTTAGGTTCTTCCTCCATTGGCTATGTCCTTTAGGGTGGTCCTGCGGATATTTTAAAGAAGGTGACATGTTTAGCAGTGAGACACGAGTCATCACGGATCTCAGCTTGGGTGGGTGATTGGCACTGGTTGTGTTGCATAATATATACGGTTGCATAAGATTATTGTCAATCCCCTGTATTTTTAAAGGGATGGCCCTTTTTATATCACGGGCGGGACTTTCCATGGAATAGTACAGAAAGCCCGCGAGATACGTGAAGTCACGTGGGACCTGGTTGAGTCCTCAGTTTTCAGTTGGACGTCAGGCAGAGAAGATGTGCTGCCGTAACTGGAACTCACACTGCATATGCGCGCTATGTTAGTCAGATATTTAGTTACATGAAATGTATAGTTAAGTAAATAAAAGCTTAAGAAAATAACACGATTTTGTGGTTGTTGAATGTCTTGTTAACAAGATTGATATAGAAGAAGAAATGAGTTAAGTGCGACCGACCACCAAGACGCTAGAAGTCCAGACGTTAGAAGAAGACATAAGATGTCAAAGACGCCAGTAGAAAGATAGAAGTAAGAAGTAAAGAAAAGGGTATACAATAGTTGATGTTCCAGGTATCAAGGGATTTTTTCAAGCAGTCCCCATATCGCTTCTTTGGTGCCCCTCTGTTACGATGGTCAATAGATTTTGCCGTTCAGTGTGATATTATTCAGACGATGAATCATAGCTTCACGTAACTGTATCTATTTTATAGTAATACTTTGTTAACAGACATTTATATGGTCTCGGTCGTTGTGCTCTCTGGCCTTCTTCAAGTGTTCTTTGTCTATCCGAGCGTAGCAATGATTCAACTTGGGAAATTATTTTGAATGATTTTTGAAATGATATAAATTATATGATTCAATGATTGCTGGAGAACGTCGGAGGGTATATCGGCTGAAACGTTGTGTTTTTTAAAAATTTTACCAATAAAGATGAGGGCAACAGACCAAACAATCAAAATGATATATTTCTTTCTAATATAAATAATTTTCAAACGGATATATTTGACTAAAGGGTATTAACAGCCAGAACTACAGTGGGATTGGGAGTAATGGCAGTGAAGCCGGGAACTCAATACTCCCCGGGGGCTCCAAAGTTGCTACCTCATCACCAGATGCAGTTAAATGTTAAACTCAGGACACTGATCTCTTTGAGATTAAGTTTAAAATGACTTTGAACTATAAAAAAACATTGACTCTTGAAACATTGATATTACAATTTGGAAAATACATCTTCAAGATGCGCTGGGATGCATCATCATTAATATTTTTTCCTGTGATCATTACCAGTTTCGGGTCTTTCAACATTATACTGGTTCGCAGAGGTGACCCAGTCCAAAATGTTAAAATTTCGGGCTTGCATCCCAGCAATATCCTGCTACTTCATTATGTGGCTTCGCTTTTTGTATATGGCATTTTGTGAGAGTGTTCTTTTATAAGAGATTATTTGGCCATGCCGAGGCTGGGTGGTGGCTTCCCATTGGCCAGTTCTACTTGCTTCGAGTACCGACAGCCAATGGGAATCCAGCTCCCCACCACTGCGTGTGCCATAGTTTTTTAAAAGGCATATATCTTTTTCCTTGGTTTTTCATTTCTGGTCAGTTCAGGAGACCGTCCACAACACCAGGACTGTTGTATATTAAGGTGAGACTTTTTTTCTCGACCCCCTCCCTCCTATTATATTCTGTTACTATTACGGTCTTCATATTGCTATTTTGGTTTAATATTGTGTTTTTTTTTAAACATTTTTTTACCCCCTCCCTAGTATTGTATTCTGTTACTATTACTGGCTTCATATTGCTTGTTTATTTTACTATTGTACATTGACCCCAACTGAAAATATTTATTTTATTCTTTACCTTAATTGAATGTTCGTCATTATGTTGGTATGCTCAAGAAAATGTATTACACTAAGTATTAAGTGTATTTGCAAATGGTATGACCATGATTCCTCATCCTGAAGACGTATGCCGCCTAACGTAGCTGGGAATTAAATAGCATGGCCTCGACGTTGGTAGTGATCTTACAATACTCAATTGCCTAGCTATGGTAATAATATCTGAAGCATCACATGAAATATAATATTTAAAATCCTAACTTGTATTTTACCCATGGGATGAGTAAATAATACCAGATCGTTAATTATTAAACATATTTCAAAGACAGAATTATAATTAACTTTAATAAATCTTGTGTCTAAAACCATCGTTACATTCATTCAATTTCTCCCTTGAATTGCACATGTAGTAATCGTACTGATTACGATATTGACAGATATAATTAAACAGCGTCTGACTAGATTTCTGGGACGGTGTTTGATTAGCTATAGTGTCGTGGCCAGGGCCAAGCGAACTACTTTGATCCTCGGTTAAATTAATTTTTATTAATGCCTAAGAGAAAAGCATTGGATCCTCAACTGACCGGAATCTATTCTCTTGTCTGTGACTTTGACCTAAGCTCATCCGAAACAAAAGGACAGAGCGAAATATTACACAAGTAATCCACAATATCATATAATTCAATCACACGCAATTAGTTCCTAGAGCTGATCAATATCTTTAAAATCAGAAAAACGATTCGCGGTTACTGATGCGAATTATAAACAATGAGCTGATTCTCATCAGCGTAATTGTTAATTGAATTAAGTACAGAACAGGAAGCAAATAGTACCAATAGAATTAATAAGACTCTGCTGCGCCAATCTGACACGTTCAGGAGTTTATGTCTGCTTTATTATGAGCACATAGTTGTATTTAGCACACTTATTTCTTGGCCGGCATGACACTTAGCATTTGCACCTTCTATTCTAGAGAAATATCCAGGTCATTTCGATTTTCTTTTGTTTAAGAATTTCTATAAATAGTTGTCTGGCCGAGGGCCAGTTGTTAGAAAGGTATCTCGGGAGAACTTTATGACAGAAGCGAGTTTAATTACAACTGGGGAATTGTGGGTTTGTGGTGAATTAAGGTAAACTTGTTGACTACTTAATAATATATTGTAATAAGTGTGTATTACACACACACACACCCATGTATGTTCACACATACCACACACACGTACCGCACACATATTATATAGTAAGTAAAATCGTCAGGGCGGCCTAATGTTGGTATCAGCCAGTCAGTGAGAGAGTATATCCCCTTTTCACAAGCGCTAGACCAAGGAGATTATCTTAGCGTATGAGGTGGAGCGCCACACCTACCATCAGCTCCTTACTTTACCGCACAGATCCCTGTGCTACTCATACGCTGAGTCGGCGAGGACAGGTTTCGAACTAGGAACCTTGTGGTTTCTAGCCGAACGCTCTACCGACTGAGCTAACCCGGCCCTTTATAGAGTAGTCTTATTATTTCACATTTGGAATCTCAACCTCAATTCTAATTATTCGAAACGTGAATGTTATAACGGTCTCGCACAGTCACATACATACACAAAAAACATATACTTTCACCTCCATACACATGCACAAGCGTACGAATCCCCATACAACACACACACACACACAAACACGCACGCACACACACCCTTAGTATGTTCTGATCCGTGATCAATGTTCTTATTTCTTATGACACAGACTATTCTGAGAGTCAGAGACTTCACGGGAATAAAACTACTGAATCTTTCCTTAGAGAGACAAAAGGCATTTCAAAACCTTAAAACTATTGTTGTTGTTATGGAAATACCAATGAGGTAGTTTTTTACAATAGTACTGTGGGGATTATCTTCCATTTGCCTGGAAGAGTTATATTCCCTCTGGGTTTACGTCTCGGCCACCAGGAAGTCTGGTATATAAGCGCCTAATTTAAAATTCTCTTCCTCTTTTCTACCTCTCCTCGTAGGTACCCATATGGGTTAAACAATTGTCATTCCCTTCTCGTTGGGGCTTCGGCCCTCAACGCCGGCTACTAGTCACTGTACGTGATTTATACAGCATGGACTATTCTTAGTCACATGTCTGTACCTTTAGATTATGTGTACTTTTATATTATCTTGACAGTGACTTTTATGTATGTATGTTTATGTACACTATACTATTGTACATTACTATTGTTTATGTGTCTTGTTTATTCATGTGCTGTATTATATAAAATGTTTTGTCTCCGTGTCGGAGTTGTATGTTCAATTTTGACTTTGAACCTTACAGTATTAACCGTTTTTAAGCTATTTTTCATGCCAATGTATTATGCTACACATTTGAAATTGTCTGATACTTAAAAACCCAGACCAGGAAGCACTAGTACATGTTTGTCTACGAAGGACACAGCTATTACTCAACGTCTATACACAGTTCTATCGAGATGAAATCACTCCTCTTATTTTAGTTACACTTTTTCCACGTTCTTTGAAGACTTAAAATAAGAAATTAACCTTGTGTCACATCCTAGTTTTGAGGAGAGTTTGGTGAATATGTGTGATATAGAGATAAAACAAATGAAACTCCTCTTACCTCGGGCTAGGAAAAGAAATTACGCCCGAAGGTTGTTTCTTTTTTAAGAGTACAGACCGGAAGTGAGGTGGTTTGTGGGAGAGGAGTGGGGTAATAAATGAGCCGAATTTCTTGGCAGTGTAGCGAGCGACGTGATTGCGAGCAGACGGCGAGCGACGTGATTGCGAGCAGATAGAAAACTTTTGAGTAGAGATTTCACAATATGTATACTCTATTTTCGGTATCGACTGGCGCCCATCTCTTCGCCATATCTCCGTGTCATTAAAGTTGTTCAGTATGTTTGTCAGGCTTTCGTCCTCCATTTTGTTGCTCTTCTTAGCCGTCTTGATAATCAATAAAGATTCCGTGCATCTGATTTTTTTATTACATGGCGGCTTCAATCTTACCGACTGAACTCATTGTCAGGACCGCCCTGTCGGCTGAGGCGTTAGAATACACCGACTGCACCTCTGCAGAGGGGTAAGACTCCCCCAATGGGGCCACCTGTTGGCCGTGGATGGCGACCCGTGATGCTTAAGGATAGAGCCCAGGTGGATGAGCAGTTCATGACATGCAATACTTTACTTTGGCCCTATCTTGGGCTAGACGGGCGGTCGGAGAGGCCCCCTCCGATCAATCGGCTGGTCATGTCAAGCCCTAGCACCTATATGATTTTCCCAACCCTGGCAATCTCCAACCCCTTTTTAATTATGGGTGCTAGAAGGCGGTGGCTGCGGGTCTACATGTCCTGGGAATGACGTTAAACTGATGTTGAGGTTCCAGTTTTGGAGGTTTGGGGAATGTGGAGCACCCCATTCATCACCATTGCTCCCTGGTCCACTCTGATCCGGAGTGGTAGTACCTGTTAGGGTCCCATCGATGGGTTAAATAGAAAAATGTATTTATAAAAAAATCCATTAAGAATTGATTTATTTCAAAACTTTATCGGCATTAAATGACCCACTGAGATTGATATGCCGTAAAACAAAACAAACCAAACCAAATCATTGCCAGGAGTCAAAGGATAGTTTGAACGGATCCTTTCTTTGTGGATAAATTCTTACTGTGAACGATTCTAGTTAATTTTCTAATGTCGATTGATCCCGTGACTTTCTAATCCAATCAAAAGCCACACCGCAAGCGACCCCAAGGTCATCACTCATCAATAAAACTTACCTAACGGTTTTTCCCTGCAGTAATTTTAATTTACTCTACGCTACCTGTCAAGTAATAGATCACTCTAATCCATTATATGAAACATTTAAATTTTCCTTGCAGATATATTCTATAAGTTGCAATGAAGTCAATAATCAATGGTGATTTGAAGTAGCTGCAGGAAAAATCCTAAAGGTAAAGTTTGCGATTTGTATCTTCTTTGAATATCAATCCGTGCAAGTAACGATAAGTGATATTTGGTTGCTATCTATCTGTTTCGGTTGCTCAACAAATTGATTTGATAGTATTAAATCATTGCGATATTCAGCAGTAATATTGGCAGGCCGGCATAAACCTTTAAGTTGAAAGGGTAGCCTTTCATTTAGGGTACACATAAATTCCCGCCAAAATCGTAATGGTGTCACACTGTTCCTATATTCCAATAAAGCATATCCAATCAGAATGAAGAGTTTTTGCTTGATTGCTTTTTCGGGTATTTAAAGTGCCGAACTGGCAATAATATTTATAATATAAATCAACTGATAAAGGCAAGAGAAAATCAATCCACCTACATATGAATATATATCAATATAGATATATATCTATTCAATTATCCTTTCAGATTTATCTATTTATCTATCTATACATTTATATATACAAGTTTGGTGAAAAGCGTATGAGCCGACCAATAAGAGAATGGCATATATTATTTTTCATCATCATCCTCATGTGGCGCTGTTGGCACGGATATGCATGACAATCTCTCTCCATCCGTCCCTATCGCTCATCATTCTCGGGAGGTCCTCTGTGCAGCATCCTGTATCCGCACAAACGTTAGTATATTGCGCAATTTTAATCAGTTTGTTTTGGCCTTGTTTAACAGCATATCAAGCGCGTGGGTTATCTAAATCCTTTATATATATATATATATATATATATATATATATATATATATATAAAATAATAAAATTCGAAGGCAATACAATGCGTAAAAAATAAAGACAAAAAGATGTTTTATATGTTTATAGCTAGACATATAAAACATCTTTTTTTCTTTATTTTTTACGCATTGTATTGCCTTCGAATTTTATTATTTTATAACATACTTAACAATGCTTCAAGCAAATTACCAATTACTTTTATATATAAATATATATATGGGAATAGTTATATATATATATATATATATAGTTATATATATATATATATATAAGGTCATCCACAGACACGTGTTTCGACTTATCAAGTCTCCTCAGTGTGGCTAGACATTTTGTAAGCTACCTACAGCCGGAATTGAAATCCGATCGGTTGGGTGTCAGTCCGGCACCGTAACCATTAGGCTGTCTTCACTTACAGAATGGGAAGGGGATTTTAACTGTTTTAATACACACATCGCTTTTGCGTGTATATATATATATATATATATGGGAATAGTTTGTTCGTAAATTATTTGGTTCTAAACAAATTGTCCATGTGCAAGACAATCATGTCGCGCTGTTGGCACGGATATCCATGACAATCTCTCTCCTTCCGTCCCTATCGCTCATCATTCTCGGGAGGTCCTCTGTGCAGCATCCTGTATCCGCACAGAGCTGATCAATGTACGTCTTTGCTGGTTGTCCCACACTGGCGTGCCCATGTGCTGGCGTCCACAGGAGGACGTCGCTTATGAGTTCGTCCTTGCTTCTCCAGCAGTGTCTCACGTGTCTTGTCCGTCTTACTCGGATGGTTTGGTTGATATGAGGCAGGTGGCCGTACAGCTGCTTTCTCGTGGAGTGCTGTTTCAACATCTTCTTCAGGATCACCAGCAGCATTCTTGTGCAGCTCCCATCTAGTTTATTCTCTAGTCGCTTCGTTAGGGTCCAGGTGGTGCAGTCATACAGCAGCACTGACATTTTTAGGTTTTATTAATTGTTTGATTATGTGGAGTATCCAATACCAATTTTTTATTTTATTTTTTTTATTTGGTCGTATAAACTGATATGAATATTTTATTAACCACATTTGTATTAACAAACGTGTAAAATAATTCTAATTAGTTTGGTTTGTTTTGTTTTACGGCATATCAACCTCAGTGGGTCGTTTAATGCCGATAAAGTTTTGAAATAAATCAATTCTTAATGGATAATACAATTTTTTATGAATAAATTTTTCTATTTAACCCATAGATGGTACCCTAACAGGTACTACCACTCCGGGTCAGAGTGGACCAGGTAGAAATAGTGATGAAGGGGTGCTCCACATTCCCCAAACCTCCAGAACTGGAACCTCACCATCAGATAGAGTTTAACATCATTCCCACGACATGTAGACCCGCAGCCACCGCCTTCTAGCACCCATATGATAAAAAGGGGTTGGGGCTTGCCATAAGGGCAATATATTTGGGAAAATCATATAGGTGCTAGGGCTTGACGTGACCAGCCGATTGATCGGAGGGAGCCTCTCCGACCGCTCGTCTAGCCCAAGATAGGGCCAAAGTGGAGTATTGCAAGTTATGAATTGCTCATCCACCTGGGCTCTATCCTTAAGCATCACGGGTCGCCACCCACGGCCAACAGATGGCGCCATTGGGTGAGTTTTACCCCTCTGCAGACGTGCAGTCGGTGCATTCTAACGTCCCAACCGACAGGGCGGAATTTTAATTACATCGAATTATATATGAATGGTCTCATAAACTAGCATACTTACAACTTTGCCACAGTGACATATATATATGGGTCAACAAGTGTAAAGTACCATGTGTATTAGTAGAAATAATTTTTATGTTGGGTGTTTCATTAACTTCCTGTGTTTCATTAAGGTGGTAAAAAATTTCCATTAACTTGTAAGCATAACAATTTGACTCTTAGATTTAACCCTATCAGGTATTACCACTCCGGGTAAGTGTAGACATAGGAGTGATCGTAATGAATCAGTGCCCATACACGCCATACTCCAAGAAACTAAATTCGTAGAAATACATTATTTCTCTGAATGTTTGAAACGAGGCTTGATGATTAGTATTATCTGCGTTGTTCGGACTATTGTCCTCATCTTCCTTGTCGTAATCAGTACAGAATAAAGGGTTAGGTCTAAAGTTCTGTGATGGCTTCCGATTACGACAAGAACGTTCCCAATTACGACAAAAAAGTTTCCGAATCCGAAAAGAAGGTTCTCGAGTCCGAAAAGAAATACATGAAGAAGGCCGGAGGGCATATCGACCGAAACGTTGTACAGATAACAATGAAGATGAGGACAATAGTCTGAATGACGCAGATAATACTAGAAATACATTATATGATAGATTTTTCATTAACTGCATCGAAATGAACATATTAAATGAAATATGTGATGAAAATGATGTTTATTTAAATGTGACCTAAATATTTTCGGGAAAAAATCCCATTTTCAAAGGTTTGGGAGGTACTTGTGTTTTTTAGTACTTATACTACGGCGCTTGCGTTTGCGCCAGGGCCGTAGTATAAGTACTAAAAAAAAAACCTTTGAAAATGGGATTTTATCCCAAAAATATTTAGGAAATAGGTAAATAAACATCATTTTCAACACCTATTCCATTGCATTGTCAATTGCCTTCTAATTCTATTTTAAACACATACGTACAATGCTTCAAATGAAATATATTTATACGGATTAGCAAAGTTGTGCTTGATCCTCAGCCACCATCATATAGGCTCTATATGATAGAAAAAAGTTTTCAGGTTTGCCATAAAGGCAATTTTACGTATACGCTCGGGACAATCTTATAGGGACCAGGGATCAAAAAAGAACATTCGAAGCCTTCCGGACCGCCCGTATAGCTCAAGCAAGAACCAAACTAGAGTGTTTCATGTCACGGGACTATTTATTACACGAGTCCCGGGCCGTGCAGCCTCAACGATCCCCTCCTCAGGTATTACGGGTCACCATCAAAGGCCAACGGTTGGAAGAGCGTATCCCTATGCGTATTCTACAGCCGCAGTCGACAAGGTGTTAGTTTCATCAAGCTTTTAAAGGGTTAAAATATGTTTGACACACACTATGCCGAGTTGAAGTGCGGAATGAGTCAATTGAATATTAATTATATATATATATATAATATATATAAATATATATGTGTGTGTGTGTGTGTGTGTGTGTGTGTGTGGTGTGTGTGTGTGTGTACAGAAGGGAAATCAAACTGCGTAACCTGACACGTTTAGAAATTAATTTTTACGTATAATAATCGATTTATTTGATTAACAAATATGGTGGTAGGTTGGATGCACTAGGAAAGTGCACATATATATATATATTATATATATATATATATAATATATATATATAATATATATATATATATATATATATATATATATATATATATATCCGTGCAAGTGAGTGAGAGTACATCAATAATTCTGTATAGGAATGTTGGAGAAAATATTTATTTTCATGCAATATCTTTATTTTCCAAATAATCTCCTTGGTTAATGTATTTCAGCCATCGCACATTGATTAAAAATATATATGTGTGTGATTGTAAGGACGCGTTAATAAATATACCTCCTAGCACACCATCAGATTTTTTTATCACAAAATTTCACTATAAAACTTTCAAGGGGAATGTTTAATGGATAAATATTACATTGGATATTGGAAAATATGTAATGAAGTGGTTAGAAATTCAGTCTTACAGAACGATTATTAATTTAGTCCGCCCTGACGGTGGGGCGTTAGAATGCACCGACTGCACCTCTGCAGAGGGGTAAGTCTCCCCCAATGGGGCCACCTGTTGGCCGTGGGTGGCGACCCGTGATGCTTAAGGATAGAGCCCAGGTGGATGAGTAGTTCATGACATGCAATACACCACTTTGGCCCTATCTTGGGCTAGACGGGCGGTCGGAGAAGCCCCCTCCGATCAATCGGCTGGTCACGTCAAGCCCTAGCATCTATATGATTTTCCCAACCCTATTGTCCTTATGCCAAGCCCCAACCCCTTTTTATCATATGGGTGCTAGAAGTCGGTGGCTGCGGGTCTACATGTCCTGGGAATGACGTTAAACTCTATCTGATGGTGAGGTTCTAGTTTTGGAAGTTTGGGGAATGTGGAGCACCCCTTCATCACCATTGCTCCCTGGTCCACTCTGACCCGGTGTGGCAGTACCTGTTAGGGTCCCATCTATGGGTTAAATAGAAAAATGTATTTATAAAAAAATCGTATTATCCATTAAGAATTGATTTATTTCAAAACTTTATCGGCATTAAATGACCCACTGAGGTTGATATGCCGTAAAACAAAACAAAGCAAACCAAAATGAACGTAATAGCATGACTGGAGTTCGAACTCGATTAATACGATGTGGCAGTCTAGCGCACGTCAGCCACTACGTCAACGGTTTTCCACCCAGTATATTGTTCGTAAATATTAGTAAATGTTAATATATAATATACTATATATATATATATATATATATATATATATATATATATATATATATATAGTTATTTGTTAAGCTTAGATGTTGCAAAAGTCAAGAAGTATGCGACAGCCAGTGAGAATCGAAATCTCTATCAATGGTCTGCGAATTTAGCATGCCCAACACCGAACCCCGTGAGTTTCACATATCTGGCTATATAATTCAATGCCTTTTGCAATAATATATATACATATATACATATATATATATACACACACACACACACACACACACATATATATATATATATATATATATATATATATGTGTGTGTGTGTGTGTGTNAAAGAGAGAGATCAAAATCATTATGGTGTCGCTGCAGACACGAATAGTAATTTTATATTCTTTCTTTTTTTTTTTTCTTTTTTTTTTTTTTTTTCGAAACGCATCAACATGGATTTATCTGATTTTTTTATTTTCTAATTATTGTTTGATTGGTTTTAACGGCAGGTCAACCGGTCTAGGTTTTTATCTTTATGCCTAGAGGTTATGAAATTGTGTTCATTCTACGTTTATACTTACATTTTTGTCATTGTTTTTAAGGGGTGTTTTTTGTTTGCTCAGGGTCATTAAGGGATACATTTTTGCTCACGGTCATAACAAATATGATTTTTAAGGAAATCCAATGCTCATATATGAGACCCTAATATGTATTATACATTTGTGTCAGAGTTTTTCTAATAATTAAGAACACTGCCTTTTGAGGGCATTATAATGCCCAATTGTCTAGCTTGATAATAATACCTGATGCACCTGATATCATCATTATCATGATCATGGCTTGCTTCTCGTTAACAAAAATTAAGGGATATTCCACACTGGCCACAGACATGTTAAACTCAGGACACTCTTTGAGATAAAGTTTAAAATGACTTTGAACTATAAAAAAAAACATTGACTCTTAAAACATTGATATTACATTTGGAAAATACATCTTCAAGATGCGCTGCGATGCATCATCAGTAATTTTTTTCCTGTGATCATCCTACGGTTTCGGGTCTTTCAAATTATACTGGTTCGCAGAGGTGACCCAGTCCAAAAATGTTAAATTTCGGGCTTGCATCCCCGCAATATCCTGCTACTTCATTATGTGGCTTCCCTTTTTGTATATGGCATTTTTGTGTCAGTGTTCTTTTATAGAGATTATTTGGCCATGCCGAGGCTGGGTGGTGGCTTCCCATTGGCCAGGCTTACTTGCTTCGAGTACCGACAGCCAATGGGCATCCTCCCCGCCACTGCATGTGCCATAGTTTTTTAAAAGGCAGATATCTTTTTCCTTGTTTTTTCATTTCTGGTCAGTTCAGGAGACTGTCCACAACACCGGGACTATTGTATATTAAGGTGAGACTTTTTTTTCGACCCATCCCTCCTATTATATTCTGTTACTATTACGGTCTTCATATTGCTATTTTGGTTTAAATATTGTGTTTTTTGTTTTTTTACCCCCCTCCCTAGTATTGTATTCTGTTACTATTACTGGCTTTCATGTTGCTTGTTTATTTTACTATTGTATATTAACCCCAACTGAAAAATATTTATTTTATTCTTACCTTAGTTGAATGTTTGTCATAATGTTGGTATGCTCAAGAAAATGCATTACACTAAGTATTAAGTGTATTTGTAAATGGTATGACCATGATTCTCATCCTGAAGACGTATGCCGCCTAACGTAGCTGGGAATTAAATAGCATGGCCTCAACGTTGTAGTGATCTTACCAATACTCAATTGCCTAGCTATGGTAATAATATCTGAAGCATCACATGTATATAATATTTAAAATCCTAACTTGTATTTTACCCATGGGATGAGTAAATATATCGGATCGCTAATTATTAAACATATTTCAAAGACATAATTATAATTAACTTTAATAAATCTTGTGTCTAAAACCATCGTTACATTCATTCAATTTCTCCCTTGAATTGCACATGTAGTAATCGTACTGATTACGATATTGACAGATATAATTAAACAGCGTCTGACTAGATTTTCTGGGACGGTGTTGATTAGCTATAGTGCCGTGGCCAGGGCCAAGCGAACTACTTTGATCCTCGGTTAAATTAATTTTTATTAATGCCTTAAGAGAAAAGCATTGGATCCTCACTGACCGGAATCTATTCTCTTGTCTGTGACTTTGACCTTAGCTCATCCGAAACAAAAGGACAGAGCGAAATATTACACAAGTAATCCACAATATCATATAATTCAATCACACGCAATTAGTTCCTAGAGCTGATCAATATCTTTAAAATCAGAAAAACGATTGCGGTTACTGATGCGAATTATAAACAATGAGCTGATTCTCATCAGCGTATTGTTAATTGAATTAAGTACGAGACAGGAAGCAAATAGGACCAATATAATTAATAAGACTCTGCTGCGCCAATCTGACACGTTAGGAGTTTATGTCTGCTTTATTATGAGCACATAGTTGTATTTAGCACACTTATTTCTTGGCCGGCATGACACTTAGCATTTGCACCTTCTATTCTAGAGAAATATCCAGGTCATTTCGATTTTCTTTTGTTTAAGAATTTCTATAAATAGTTGTCTGGCCGAGGGCCAGTTGTTAGAAAGGTATCTCGGGAGAACTTTATGACAGAAGCGAGTTTAATTACAACTGGGTAATTGTGGGTTTGTGGTGAATTAAGGTAAACTTGTTGACTACTTAATAATATATTGTAATAAGTGTGTATTACACACACACACACATACATGTATGTACACACATACCACACACACGTACCGCGCACATATTATATAGTAAGTAAAATCGTCAGGGCGGCCTAATGTCGGTATCACGCCAGTCAGCGAGAGAGTCTATCCCCTTTTCACAAGCGCTAGACCAAGGAGATTATCTTAGCATCTGAGGTGGAGCGCCACACCTACCCATCAGTTCCTTACTTTACCGCACAGATCCCTGTGCTACTCATACGCTGAGTCGGCGAGGGGTTTCGAGCTAAGAACCTTGTGGTTTCTAGCCGAACGCTCTACCGACTGAGCTAACCGGCCCTTTATAGAGTAGCTTTATTATTTCACATTTGGAATCTCAACCTCAATTCTAATTATTCGGAACGTGAATGTTATAACTGTCTCGCACACTCACATACATACACAAAAAAACATGTACCTTCACCTCCATACACATGCACAAGCGTGCAAATACCCATACAAACACACACACACACACACACATATAATATATTATATATATATATATACCCTTAGTATGTTCTGATCCGTGATCAATGTTCTTATTTTCTTACGACACAGACATTCTGAGAGTCAGAGACATCACGGGAATAAGACAACTGAATCTTTCCTTAGAGAGACAAAAGGCTTTCAAAACCTTAAAACTATTGTTGTTGTTATGGAAATACCACCGAGGTAGTTTTTACAATAGTACTGTGGGGATTATCTTCCCTTTGCCTGGAAGAGTTATCTTCCCTCTGGATTTACGTCCCGGCCACCAGGAAGTCTGGTATATAAGCGCCTAATTTACTACTCTTCCTCTTTTCTACCTTCTCCTCGTAGGTACCCATATGGGCTAAACAATCGTCATTCCCTTCTCGTTGGGGCTTCGGCCCTCAACGCCGGCTACTTGTCACTGTAATTGATTTATACAGCATGGACTATTCTTATTCTCATGTCGGTACCTTTATATTATGTGTACTTTTATATTATCTTGTCAGTGACTTTTATGTATGTATGTTTATGTACACTATACTATTGTACACTTCTATTGTTTATGTATCTTGTTTATTCATGTACTGTATTATATAAAATGTTTTGTCTCCGTGTCGGAGTTGTATGTTCAATTTTGACTTTGAACCTTACAGTATTAACCGTTTTTAAACTATTCTTCATGTCAATGTATTATGCTACACATTTAAAATTGTCTGATACTTAAAAACCCGGACCAGGAAGCACTAGTACATGTTTGTCTACGAAGGACACAGCTATTACTCAACGTCTATACACAGTTATATCGAGATGAAATCACTCCTCTTATTTTAGTTACACTTTTTCCACGTTCTTTGAAGACTTAAAATAAGAAATTAACCCTGTGTCACATCCTAGTTTTCAGGAGAGTTTGGTAAATATGTGTGATATAAAGATTAAACAAATGAAACTCCTCTAACCTCGGGCTAGGAAAAGAAATGGCGCCCGAAGGTTAAGTTTCTTTTATAAGAGTACAGACCGGAAGTGAGGTGGTTTGTGGGAGAGGCGTGGAGTAATAAATGAGCCGAATTTCTTGGCAGTGGAGCGAGCGACGTGATTGCGAGCAGACGGCGAGCGACGTGATTGCGAGCAGATAGAAAACTTTTGAGTAGAGATTTCACAATATGTATACTCTATTTTCGGTATCGACTGGCGCCCATCTCTTCGCCATATCTCCGTGTCATTAAAGTTGTTCAGTATGTTTGTCAGGCTTTCGTCCTCCATTTTGTTGCTCTTCTTAGCCGTCTTGATAATCAATAAAGACAGTTTTCCGTGCATCTGACTTCTTTATTACACGACGGCTTCTATCTTACCGACTGAACTCATTGTCAGGACCACCCTGTCGGCTGAGGCGTTAGAATGCTCCGACTGCACCTCTGCAGAGGGGTAAGACTCCCCCAATGGGGCCACTTGTTTGCCGTGGGTGGCGACCCGTGATGCTTACGTATAGAGCCCAGGTAGATGAGCAGTTCATGACATGCAATACTCCACTTTGGCCCTATCTTGGGCTAGACGGGCGGTCGGAGAGGCCCCCTCCGATCAATCAGCTGGTCATGTCAAGCCCTAGCACCTATATGATTTTCTCAACCCTGGCAATCCCCGACCCCTTTTTAATTATGGGTGCTAGAAGGCGGTGGCTGCGGGTCTACATGTCCTGGGAATGACGTTAAACTCTATCTGATGGTGAGGTTCCAATTTTGGAGGCTTGGGGAATGTGGAGCACCCCTTAATCACCATTGGTCCCTGGTCCACTGTGACCCGGAGTGGTAGTACCTGTTAGGGTCCTATATATGGTTTAAATAGAAAAATGTATTTATAAAAAAAATCCATTAAGAATTGATTTATTTCAAAACTTTATCGGCATTAAATGACCCACTGAGGTTGATATGCCGTAAAACAAAACAAACCATACCAAATCATTGTCAGGAGTCAAAGGATAGTTTGAACGGATCCTTTCTTTGTGGATAAATTCTTACTGTGAACGATTCTAGTTAATTTTCTAATGTCGATTGATCCCGTGACTTTCTAATCCAATCAAAAGCCACACCGCAAGCGACCCCAAGGTCATCACTCATCAATAAAACTTACCTAACGGTTTTTCCCTGCAGTAATTTTAATTTACTCTACGCTACCTGTCAAGTAATAGATCACTCTAATCCATTATATGAAACATTTAAATTTTCCTTGCAGATATATTCTATAAGTTGCAATGAATTCGATAATCAATGGTGATTTGAAGTAGCTGCAGGAAAAATCCTAAAGGTAAAGTTTGCGATGTGTATCTTCTTTGAATATCAATCCGTGCAAGTAACGATAAGTGATATTTGGTTGCTATCTATCTGTTTCGGTTGCTCAACAAATTGATTTGATAGTATTAAATCATTGCGATATTCAGCAGTAATATTGGCAGGCCGGCATAAACCTTTAAGTTGAAAGGGTAGCCTTTCATTTAGGGTACACATAAATTCCCGCCAAAATCGTAATGGTGTCACACTGTTCCTATATTCCAATAAAGCATATCCAATCAGAATGAAGAGTTTTTGCTTGATTGCTTTTTCGGGTATTTAAAGTGCCGAACTGGCAATAATATTTATAATATAAATCAACTGATAAAGGCAAGAGAAAATCAATCCACCTACATATGAATATATATCAATATAGATATATATCTATTCAATTATCCTTTCAGATTTATCTATTTATCTATCTATACATTTATATATACAGCAGTTTGGTGAAAAGCGTATGAGGCTATCAATAAGAAAATGGCATATATTATTTTTCATCATCATCCTCATGTGGCGCTGTTGGCACGGATATGCATGACAATCTCTCTCCATCCATCCCTATGTCTCATCATTCTCAGGAGGTCCTCTATTCAGCATCCTGTATCCGCACAAGCGTTAGTATATTTCGCAATTTTAATCAGTTTGTTTTGGCCTTGTTTAACAGCATATCAAGCGCGTGGGTTATTTAAAGCCTTTATATATATATATATATATATATATATATATATATATATATATATATATATATATATGATTTATATGGGAATAGTTTGTTCGTAAATTATTTGGTTCTAAACATATTGTCCACGTGCGAGACAATCATCATCATCATCATGTCGCGCTTTCAATGTGGATATCCATGACCATCTCTCTCCATCCGTCCCTATCGCTCATCATTCTCGGGAGGTCCTCTGTGCAGCATCATGTATCCGCACAGAGCTGATCAATGTACGTCTTTGCTGGTTGTCCCACACTGGCGTGCCCATGTGCTGGCGTCCACAGGAGGACGTCGCTTATGAGTTCGTCCTTGCTTCTCCAGCAGTGTCCCGCGTGTCTTGTCCGTCTTACTCGGATGGTTTGGGTGATATGAGGCAGGTGGCCGTACAGCTGCTTTCTCGTGGAGTGCTGTTTCCACGTCTTCTTCAGGATCACTCGCAGCATTCTTGTGCAGCTCCCATCTAGTTTATTCTCTAGTCGCTTCGTTAGGGTCCAGGTGGTGCAGCCATACAGCAGCACTGACATTTTTAGGTTTTATTAATTGTTTGGTTATGTGGAGTATCCAATACCAATTTTTTATTTTATTTTTTTTATTTGGTCGTATAAACTGATATGAATATTTTATTAACCATATTTGTATTAACAAACGTGTAAAATAATTCTAATTAGTTTGGTTTGTTTTGTTTTATGGCATATCAACCTCAGTGGTTCGTTGAATGCCGATAAAGTTTTGAAATAAATCAATTCTTAATGGATAATACAATTTTTTATGAATAAATTTTTCTATTTAACCCATAGATGGTTCCATAACAGGTACTACCACTCCGGGTCAGAGTGGACCAGGTAGAAATAGTGATGAAGGGGTGCTCCACATTCCCCAAACCTCCAGAACTGGAACCTCACCATCAGATAGAGTTTAACGTCATTCCCAGGACATGTAGACCCACAGCCACCGCCTTCTAGCACCCATATGATAAAAAGGGGTTGGGGCTTGCCATAAGGGCAATATAGTTGGGAAAATCATATAGGTGCTAGGGCTTGACGTGACCAGCCGATTGATCGGAGGGGGCCTCTCCGACCGCCCGTCTAGCCCAAGATAGGGCCAAAGTGGAGTATTTCAAGTTATGAATTGCTCATCCTCCTGGGCTCTATCCTTAAGCATCACGGGTCTCCACCCTCGGCCAACAGATGGCGCCATTGGGGGAGTCTTACCCCTCTGCAGACGTGCAGTCGGTGCATTCTAACGCCCCAACCGACAGGGCGGAATTTTAATTACATCGAATTATATATGAATGGTCTTATAAACTAGCATACTTACAACTTTGCCACAGTGACATATATATGGGTCAACAAGTGTAAAGTACCATGTGTATTAGTAGAAATAATTTTTATGTTGGGTGTTTCATTAACTTCCTGTGTTTCATTAAGGTGGTAAAAATGTCCATTAGCTTGTAAGCATAACAATTTGACTCTTAGATTTAACCCTATCAGGTATTACCACTCCGGGTAAGTGTAGACATAGGAGTGATCGTAATGAATCAGTACCCATACACGCCATACTCCAAGAAACTAAATTCGTAGAAATACATTATTTCTCTGAATGTTTGAAACGAGGCTTGATGATTAGTATTATCTGCGTTGTTTGGACTATTGTCCTCATCTTCCTTGTCGTAATCAGTACAGAATAAAGGGTTAGGTCTAAAGTTCTGTGATGGCTTCCGATTACGACAAGAAGGTTCCCGATTACGACAAAAAAGTTCCCGAATCCGAAAAGAAGGTTCTCGAGTCCGAAAAGAAATACATGAAGAAGGCCGGAGGGCATATCGACCGAAACGTTGTACAGATAACAATGAAGATGAGGACAATAGTCTGAATGACGCAGATAATACTAGAAATACATTATATGATAGATTTTTCATTAACTGCATCGAAATGAACAAATTAAATGAAATATGTGATGAAAATGATGTTTATTTAAATGTGACCTAAATATTTTTCGGGATAAAATCCCATTTTCAAAGGTTTTGGAGGTACTTGTGTTTTTTTAGTACTTATACTACGGCGCTTGCGTTTGCGCCAGGGCCGTAGTATAAGTACTAAAAAAAAAAAAACCTTTGAAAATGGGATTTTATCCCAAAAATATTTAGGAAACAGGTAAATAAACATCATTTTCAACACCTATTCCATTGCATTGTCAATTGCCTTCTAATTTCTATTTTAAACACATACGTCCAATGCTTCAAACAAACTATAAAACCCTTAAATGAAATATATTTATACGTATTAGCAAAGTAGTGCTTGATCCTCACCCACCATCATATAGGCTCTATACGATAGAAAAAAGGTTTGGAGTTTGCCATAAAGGCAATTTGACGAATACGCTCGGGACAATCTTATAGGTGCCAGGGATTAAAAAGACCAGTCGAAGCCTTCCGGACCGCCCGTATAGCTCAAGCAAGAACCAAACTAGTGTTTCATGTCACGGGACTATTTATTACACGAGTCACAGGCTGTTCAGGCTCTACGATCCTCTCCTCAGGTATTACGGGTCACCATCAAAGGCCAACGGTTGGAAGAGCGTATCCCTATGCGTATTCTACAGGCGCAGTCAACAAGGTGTTAGTTTTATCCAACTTTTAAAGGGTTAAATAGGTTTGACACACACTATGCCGAGTTGAACTACGGAATGAATCAATTGAATATTAATTATATATATATATATATATAT
>CM042143.1:27843941-27871441 GCA_023376005.1 Doryteuthis pealeii
GCACCTATATGATTTTCCCAACCTCATTGCCTATATGGCAAGCCCCAACCCCTTTTTATCATATGGGTGCTAGAAGGCGGTGGCTGTGGGTCTACATGTCCTGGGAATGACGTTAAGCTCTATCTGATGGTGAGGTTCCAGTTTTGGAGGTTTGGGGAATGTGGACCCTTCATCACCATTGCTCCCTGGTCCACTCTGACCTGGAGTGGTAGTACCTGTTAGGGTCCCATCTATGGGTTAAATAGAAAAATGTATTTATAAAAAAACTTTATTATCCATTGAGAATTGATTTATTTCAAAAGTTTATCGGCATTAAATGACCCACTGAGGTTGATATGCCGTAAAACAAAACAAAATCAAATGTTTTTCTGTCTTTGATACTAACTGATTTCCTCTCACTTGTCATTTTGCGTCAATGATAAACTGAACGGTTGACGATTTAGGGTAATGTGACGTAAGCAGTGACGTAATTTTGGTTACAGAAAAAAAAACGGAAGCGAATATCCATTATTGTTGTCCTCATCTGTATTGTGGCATGTAAAATCAAACGTTTCGGCCGATGTATCCTCTGGAATTCTTCAAGTGTTCCCTGTCTATCCGAGCACCGCAATGACTAAACCTAGGAAAATCTTTTTGAATAGTTTGACTGTTGATCAAACAAGGAATAGAATAACTTTTGAAAATTTCATTCTTTTGAGATAATATTAAAATAATAGAGGACCGGATTAACTCAGTCGGTAGAGCGTTCGGCTAGAAACCACAATGTTCCTAGTTCGATACCGGTCCCCGCCAACTCAGCGTATGAGCAGCACAGGAAACTGTGCGGTAAAGTAAGAAGCTGATGGTAGGTGTATCGCTCCACCAAAAACAATCTCATTGGTCTAGCGCTGGTGGAAAGGGGATAGACTTCCTCACTGATTGGCTGATACCGACTTTAGGCCACCCCGACGACTTTACTTTTCTTACAGTGGTACCTTGACTTACAAGTGTGTCAACTTGAGAGTTTTCCGAGTTACGAGCTTTCATTTGGTCGATTTTTTGCGTTGTATTGACAGCTACAATTTGAGGGTCCAGCACGCTTCAGATACGCTTATGTTAATAAGTTTACTAAAAATATTTAAATTTCCAAATTTAATACGCCAAAGAAAAAACATTGATGAAAAAATACATAATAAAACATATAACAGTACATAATATATTACTTTCTATTTTATTAGGTTTTATGCAATACGGTGCATTAAATCTTATTCAAAAAACGTTACAAAATATGTTTTTTTTTGTGTATGGGTGTGCTTGAACGGTTTAATGGTAAATCAGTATCTTTCAATGAGGAAAATTGATTTATATACGAGGAAATTGAATTATGAGTGTAACGAAATACAAAAGACAAGATACTAATATTTCAACCAATGGAGACAACTCTATAAAAAAAGTAGATATTAATAAAGAATAGATTATTATTGCAGAGTATTATACTGAATTCAGTTTCTTAGTAAAGATCCCCCGTGTCCAATTTGCTAACAACAGCTATACGACAAAAGCCCTGGAAGCGCGTGGTGTAATGGTTAAAGTCATGGGAAATGGACTCGTCGCTCCGAGTTCAAATCCTGGTCGTGGTAATTGCATTTCACTTAGCGCTCATACATTTTGGAAAGGTATGAATCCTACTCTCGCTCCAATTATGGGCAAATAGTAGGACAGACTAGGCTCTTTAACCTTGGTTAGGCAACCGATCTAGAAGGAAAACTCTGAATTCAAACCTGTTAAACTCCACTTAAGAAATTGACCTTGTGTCGCATCCTGCTCGTGTGGAGGGGTTGGTAAATATATTATGTTGTTACAAAAATAATGGCCGATTGAAGTACTCGGTTTTGAAATATCATTTTAACATAGAATTTGTTGTTTATGTTAGGTGTGAATTTGTGCATATATAATAATTAATGTGTGCTCAAAAATAAAATTTAATTCATTTTCAGATAGAAAGTATTTTTGAAAAATAGGGGCCTTCAAAGATGAACATGCCTAAACATGACCTTCGCCTTCTTATGTTGCATGAGTTCAAGCTTGGGCACAATACCTCCGAAACTGCTGCCAATATCAACAAAGCATGGGGAGATGAATCCACAATTGATCAGACTGTACGAAGGTGGTTCCAGAAATTCCGCAGTGGAGATGAGAGTCTTGAAAATAAGCTTTGGCGATTGCTTATATTTGAAACTTCCGCATAACTTTTTTGCAACATCAATGTTTTCGTTATAAATTCATATTATTTTCGTCTCCGCTATTGATAAGGCTGGAGTATGAAACAAGCTCTGAAGATGATTTTTATATATCGAAATATTGTTCAATATTAGCTATGAATATCATATAAAATCTTTTCACTTTAACAGCATATTGTGTTGTTTTCATATCCTTTTATCTATACTCATATATTTATATATACTATTAATAGTCAACTCTGTACTTTTGCAATCGAGTACTTTATCTTTATGTGTTTTACGTAGTCATATAGATGAAGAAAGACTTCAATGATTTTGATAAAGAACAAATTGTTACGCTGCGAATATAAGGTCAGGATATTAAGAAAATGCTTTGATATGTACTATGCTCACGAATGGTTTTGATGAGTAACTATCAGAATAGTTTCGAAAAGAAAACATCCCCAGCCGCCTACGAGGCATTATGCGGTCTAGAATTATCGATACAAAGCGAGTTTCTTTTTTTTTTCTTTCGCTTGAATATGAGCAAAGTATAATAACGATCGTGGCATAAACATCAGATTGGTTTCACCAAGTTGAAACCGGAAAAAAAAGTTGCAAAGCTGCAAGTCATTAAGAATATAAAAAAAAAGTTCATCGACATGACTCTCTACTGAAAGCCTTCGAACAGAACCCTGTCAGTGTTATGAAACTGTCTTTTTCGAAGAGTTCTGCTATCTCCTGAATAACTTAAACTGCTGGATATATATATATATATATATATATATATATATATATATATATATATATATATGTTGGTTAGGAAACCAATATATATATATATTATTGGTTTCATTTAATTCATTTTCAGCTCTGAAGATCCCCTGAGTCCAATTTGCTAACAACAGCTATACGACAAAAGCCCTGGAAGCGCGTGGTGTAATGGTTAAAGTCATGGGAAATGGACTCGTCGCTACGAGTTCAAATCCTGGACGTGATAATTGCATTTCACTAAGCGCTTATATTTGAAACTTCCGCATAACTTTTTTGCAACATCATTTTTTTCGTTTTAAATTCATATTATTTTCGTCTCCGCTATTGATAAGGCTGGAGTATAAACAATCTCTGAAGATGATTTTTATAAATCGAAATATTGTTCGTTTTTTCTCCTGACCGTCTTGTTATTACCTTGAAAAAGGGTGATATATATATAAGTAAAAAGTTGTCGGGGTGGCCTAATGTCGGTATCAACCAGGCAGCAAGGGAGTCTATCCCGTTTTCACTAGCGCTAGACCAAGGAGATTATTATATATATATATATATATATATATATATATATATATGTGATAGAAGGCTATCACAATGCAGTTTGGAATAAATAAAAAATAATAATACGGTAACAAAGGTGTTGTGTGTTGACTTGTATTTTTATTATTTCTTGAATTTTCGAGGTAATACCTCTTTATCAAAAGATGAACTGAAGCAGACCAGCTATGGCATTTCTTCCCAAATTAATTTTCAAAAAAAAAATTCACTGGGTTAATAAAAATCGATTTAAAAAGTGCTCAATAAAAAGAGCTAAATATACGTTTTTTAAGCGAATGTTATAACATATTCCAACTGCAGTTTCTTGCCGTAGCAATTCTTCAGGGAATTATTGCTTATTCCAGTCATCTACTTTTATTAATATCCGGGTTGTACCTATTTTTAAGTACGTGGGTGTGCCACCCTACGTAATACTATATACATACATATATATATATATATATATATATATATATATATATATATATATATATATATGTACGTGTGTGTGTGTGTGTGTGTGTGTGTGTGTGTGTCCTTTGGTTTATATCTTTGGTGAAGTATTTTGCATAGAATTCCATATCAGTAGGCTTTCCATATCAGCTGTTTCACAAGAAACAATTTTACGTACCCCTACCTGCTGTTGTTCTGTATAAAACTATGTTCACTAGATGTCAGTTGGGTGGATTCCGAAGCACAAGTCATGGCCGTACCTCCTTGCAAACGCTACGATCAAAGGGAAGCAACTGAGAAGAAGTTCACAACGATGCAGGATTCGATAAAAGATCCTTTCCTTTCTTTTCAGTGACAGAAGCCGAGAGGGGCACATCCTGCCTGCGCTTGTATCGATTTTCCAATAGTCTTTTCGCTGTAAAGTCGCGATTGAACGACTCTTTCGCGAGCAAGATGGTCAGCTTGTCCCTGGCAGAATTAACATTTCTTGAACCCTTTGCTTTGATTTTGAACAAAGAAAAGCCATCTTGTGTCTCAATCCCCGAATCTGTGTGTCGTATTCAATCAGCCTTTTATCACTATTAATATACAACTGGCTACGAGCAAAACGGTATCACTAAAACCAGAACATCTTCATATAGCTTACACTTTACTTTGATCCTGAACGAGCCTAGGATACATCGACTGATATATACGTTTTATCAGAATCCAATGAAGACGGTGATCTCAATAGGCAAAAATAGACAATTTCCTTTGATCCTATCATCTTATTATAATGGAGATTGTGGGTTTGTCTGTCTTTAACCGAAACTATATTACTAAACAAGTCACAATTCCTTTAGTTATTTACATCATATTCTCCATGATTTTATTTTTATTTAAACCTCAATTATTAATAAAATTGTTTTACATTACTTACACTGTTGACCATATCTACATACTAATAACATGCAATTGTATTTATATATACAACAAAATAGAGGTTTACAGTATGAATGGGAAGGCTAATTTGCATATTGATCTTAAAAAATTGATTTTAATAAATATATGCTTAGTATTATTGATTTCAAATTGTTTGGTTTTATCTTATTGAATATGAGCAAAAATCTCTTCAATAGATCTTATAAGAAATCCCTTAACAAGAAGAAATAACTGTAATATTATTCTTTACTTCCTATTTTAACTAAACAGTTTAATTATGAAAATTTACCAATGAAAGACGGGAGTAACGGAAAATGATGGAGGAGTTAGTTTCAAAGTTGTTCTATTTTTCAATCATACCCCCTCTGTTCAAAATCTTTTTATATACATTCTTATTCAGTTTCATTAGCCTTTCTAATTTAATATGATATTTTATTATATTACTAAAATACTTGCACCCGGAGGGTGCATATATTTGCTAGTATATATATATATATATATATATATATATATATATATATAGTAGAAATAAGAGTTAAAAGTCTACTATGGATTCAACCTAAATGATTTCATCAGGACCCTATGCTACGCTCAACTAAGTCGATGTAATTATTTAGTTACACTGTGATAGATTTCATTTCTGATAATAAACGAGTGAACGCAACGGTTTGATACTATCTATCTATCTATCTATCCCCCTCTCTCTCTCTCTCTCTCTCTCTCTGTCTGTCTATATATATATATATATATATATATATATATATATATATAATATAAGTAAAAAGTCGTCGGGGTCGCCTAATGTTGATATTAACCAGGCAGCAAGGGAGTCTATGACGTTTTCACTAGCGCTAGACCAAGGAGATTATTTTAGCATGTGGAGCGCCACACCTACCATCAGCTCCTCACCTTACCGCATATATATATATATATATATATATATATTCATATATATATATATATATATTCATATATATATATATATATATATATATATATATATATATGTATATATATATATATATATGTGTGTGTGTGTGTGTGTGTGTGTGTGCATCTTTTTTTCCCCAGACCGTCTTGTTGTTACCTTGAAAAAGGGTGATGGTTCACCTGAAATATCGGAATAGATTAAACCAGGAACTAAACAACGGTTGAATATATAAACATTCTGATTTTTGTTCTGTTTTCCTTGTTTTTGTCCTTTATTCCAATGCTTCAAAAGACCAAACAAACAACGTTCACAAGAACATAACACATAATTATATATATATATATATATATATATATATATATATATATATATATATATCTTATTATAATGGAGATTGTGTGTTTTTCTGTCTGTAACCGAAACTATATTCCTACTCAAGTCACAATTCTCTTAGTTATTGACATCACATTCTCCATGATTTTATTTTTATCTAAACCCCAATTATTAATAAAATTGTCTTACATTATTAATACTGTTAACTATGTCTACATACTGACAACATGCAATTATATTTATATATACAACAAAAAAGCGGTTTACAGTGTGAACGGGAAGGCTAATTTGCATATTGATATTAAAAAATCGAATTTAATAAATATGTGCTTAGTATTATTGATTTCTAACTGTTTGGTTTTATTTTAATGATTATAAGCAAAAATCTCTTCAATAAATCTTAAATGAAATCCATTAACAAGAAAAAATAACTGTAATTTTATTCTTTACTTCCTCTTATAACTAAATACTTAAATTAGAAAAAATAACAATGAAAGACGAGAGTGATGGAAGAGTAAGTTTCAGTTTTTCCATTTTTTATTATACTCCCTCTGTTTCAAATCTTTTATTATACTCCCTCTGTTTCAAATCATTTTATCTGTATTCTTATTTAGTTTTATTAGCCTTTCTAATTTAATACGATACTTTATTACATTAAAACTTAAATACTTGCACCCGGAGGGTGCATATATTTGCTAGTATATATAATTACGGAAAGAATCATGGCTCTACCACGGTTTCAATTTGTACGATCTCTTCAGAATCCTACATTATTTTAGAATAAGTCGAAGTTATTACTCAGCTGAACTGAGTCGAACGTATTTTGCGATAGTAACGATCGATCGCGATTTTAGTTCACTATTTTAGATTTCTATTACCACGTTTGCAATAATTCTAATTATTTCCTCTACTTATCTCTGTATTGATTTTTACTTAATTCTAATTACAAATAATAGTTAGTGCAGACAGTTAATATTCAAGTATATAATTCTAATTATATTTTAGAATTATTAATTCAAAGTGTTTTCCTATTCTTATCTCAGTATAACTCCTAATAAAAGTTAATAACTATTTCAAAAGATATATTATATTATAATATATATGTTATACTGGTGTATAGATATATTCCCAACCCATTTGCCACGGGTAGGATGTGACATAAGATTACAAGTATGTGGCATCAAGTGGGGATTGAACACGAATACGAGGCTATCTTGACGCTCTTTAATGCCGGATAAGGTACTTTAGGTCGTGTTTTAAACTCTACTTACCGGGAAATTTGGAAATTTGAAGGAAATTTAAAAAAGAAATCCTACTGTATTGCTCAAAACGTCTTAAAAATCAATCTCTCTTGAAATTCCCCCACAGATTCATATTGCAGAATAGCCCTTCTTTGTTCGGCACTAAATCGTATATGTTATATACTGGCATCTTCAAACTCACGCTGAATCGTATACGTTGCTGGTATGTTGCGGGTTTTCACTGTACCCAAAGCGATGTATCTTAGTAGACGCTTAATAAGATCACAACACATGGTATAGTAGTAGTTTTTTTACATTATTTCTTCTTCTCGGCGGTACGTGGTGGGTGGCGAGCGTTGACAAAGGGAACTACTACTGCTGGGATGGTGGAAGGTGGTGGCTGGTGGCGTCTCACCGCCCTTAGCCATGGCGGTGCATGACTGCGTCGGTCCGCCGTCTCTCTCCTGACTGTCCCTACTGACCGCTGACTGTTTAACCCTCTCGCTTTTGTATTGACGACACGCCTACGCATTTGTATCTTTCTCTTTGTCCCTCAGCCGGAAGTTCCATCTTCCGGGCGAGGACAATACAACAATATTACGATATTTTAAACCGAATAGTAGAAAAGACCCCAGGTACTATCATTCGAAAACATTCTGAATAGAAAATATCACTGAATGATGTACGTAAAACATTATATAAACTTTTAAAAAAGAAGAATTTTTGAAATTCGATAGATTATTCCTCTCATTTGATTAAAATATGTTTAAAGGCATATAAAACTCCGTTGGTTATTTAAAGAAAAAGCCATCATTGTAAAATAATCCTTAACGGTACTATTTAATCCGTAGCTGTGGAGATAAGTGGTGTAATACCTCTCCAAAAAGTATTATTTCAAAATTAAGCGTTATGGAGCTACTGGAGTTCGAACGCACTCAGTACGATGTCACAGTCCAGTACGTTAGCCACGAGTATTTCCCCTGTAAAAGATTGTGACGGAGAACGAGAAAGGAAAAAGAGCAAGACACTGTCTTGCCTGCCGGGATCGAACTCACGTCCTCCCGCATGCATAAACAAATGCCTTTTGGGCACTGGACGGACGCGAGGTTCGACTTATGTGCCCGGATGTTTGGCTAGTATGCCCATAAAATAACAAGTGAGTCGAGCGCTGGGCAGTCAGTTCAGTAAAGAAATGGATTTTAGTCGAACAGAAACAAAACTAAATAGGAAATGTGATTTTGAACTGCTAAAGATTATTTTGACTACGACGACGGATTTTCCAGCTGCTAGACGAAGAATGTGTTGACCATGTGAGAAGACGGAGAACTCGCTTGTTTTTGGTTCCCCCACGGCGGGAGCTTGTTGATTCGAAGGTCTATTTCGCCCCATATATTCCCCCCTACTATAAAGATGTAAATACTTTTATATACGCTGTGTTTTGTGCCTTTAGTGATTGTGATATTAGTTTACTTTTAAATCTCCGTTATCTGCTAATCCCTCTGCTTTCATATTACTATTATAAAATACCAATACTATTCTGTAGTGTCGACATTACGACCAGTTTTTATAATTATATAATAATCATATATATATTTTTTATATATATAATTATATATTATATTATATATTATAATATATCATTATATAGTTATTAAATACTTATTAAATATTTGTAATACTTTATTATAATTATTATTACTTGATGAATTTCTTTCAGTTTATGAACATTGTTTATATTGACATGAAGTCGATGATCTTGGAATTTTCGAATGCATTTTACTGAATACACAGAGTATTGCCTTTTTCAATTTATAACACACATCAGTGCGTGAACCCTCGACTGTGACACGTTACAATTAGACTTTTAGCCGTACGTCAAGAATGTTAATGGAGTATTACCTCCAACTTTGTCAAAAGGTGCTCTAACAGACAAATATGAATCAGAAAATTTGTGTGTGTAAGATCAAAGGAAAAATGCACAGAAATGTAGAATATTGCGATGTCAATATCGGTTTTTCAGGTTTATATAAAGCTGTTGGCCTTGAATTTCTTGTAAGATGGGTTTCTCTATCGCCAAAGGTTAGATGGTTGGATTAGAAGTCTGTTAGCCGACATTTCGGTGCAAGTCAGGTACGCACTGACACTTTTCAGCACACGACAAATCCGGCTTTATGAAATATTTATTTTCTTTCGGAAAGGTATACAGTCGCTCAAATTTTGAACAAATGGGGAATTTGGCCCCCTATTTACGTTCCTCTTGTAACAACAGTTTACGAGGATATTGAAGATTTTTTAGAAGTGAAGTAATTTATGATATTCGGACCGAATGAAGACTTCACAAAATTGTCATTTATTTGTAAATTGGACAGGAAATTGCAATGTTCTGAATAATTAAAGCTGTTACATAATCTATGCGGTTGCATAAGATTATTGTCAATCCCCTGTATTTCTAAAGGGATGGCCCTTTTCATATCACGGGCGGGACTTTCCATGGAATAGTACAGAAAGCCCGCGATATACGTGAAGTCACGTGGGACCTGGTTGGGTCCTGAGTTTTCAGTTGGACGTCAGGCAGTGAACATGTCCTGCCTTAACTGGAACTCACTCTGCATACGCGCGCTATGTTAGTCAGATATTTAGTTATATGAAATGTATAGTTTAAGGAAATAAAAAGCTTAAGAAAAAATAACATGGTCTTGTGATTAATGGGTGTCTTGGTAAAAGGACTGATTGGAAGAAGAAATGAGCCAAGTGCGACCGACCACCAAGACGAAGTCACCAAGACGAAGTCACCTAGAAGAAGAACCTAAGATAGAAGATGAACATAAAAAGAAGTAAGAAGTAAGAAGAAGGGCATGCAACAAAGCATTTTAACGTTGTTTCTCTGATCCAAATCTCTCTATGGTGTGCCGTTTTTTTCTACTTTATGGTTATATACAAATAAAATAAGACTTCTAGAAATACATACTTATAGGATTTTTTTTCTTCTGGTATGTGGATGCCAATTATTTTCTAAATGCCTAAAATGAATCTTGTTATAAGTGTCAGTTGTGAACTTTGAACTTGCGAAAATAGAAATCTTATACCAGGCATATGTCAGCTGAGCTCGGAAGTTAAAGCGATTTTTATTTTTATATTTTATATTTTTTGTAAATAAGAATGCGCCGATGAACGAGCCATTTTTAAATTCAACTGAACCAGATACTGAGTTCACTTAGAACAATTTTTGAAATATCGATATCTGCTATATTATTCCGTATTCTGAAAATTCAGACTTACAACATATATTTAAAGGGAATTAGTTTTGATCAACTCTCTCTTTCAAGTACTAAAAGGCGTTGTTTTTTTATAATAATGTAATACATGTACAGCAGGGCATCCCATCATGATATAATGGTTAGCAAGTTAGTCACGCAGATCCATTACTCCTAAGAAGCAAGCACGATCCGCACTGACTGACACACACTTGGGACTTAGTGTCACATTTATGGGGAGTTTGGCCCCCTATTTACGTGCATGTGGAATTGGATACATTAAAATAATTAATTTTTCTGGAACAAGTAATTTTACAATTGTATGAGTTAAGTTTAGAATTATGTAAACAAAAGATAATCGAATAAATATTAGTTTAGAAATATTTTAGCAACAATATAAACAATGGTTTAAATTCCATTGAAAATATGTACGCCATCGGAATGTAAAAAAATCATCCGATAATTTATGTCATCAGAATTCCACAGATACCAAAATCATTCGATATTGTATCATTGCAAATCACCTGATATTTGATGAATATTTTAGCTTAAGGAACACGTAGACACTTACGAAACAATTATAAAAAGACCCATTTAGCTGAAAAGCTTCAGTTAGGGCGAATGCCCCCTAACTCGACAGACGGAGCGAAAGCTCTCCCTAACTCAACACAATTGGGAGAAGTCGCTGTCCAAAAACACAAAATATAGTATATCAGGTCTGTCTCTTATTTTCGTTTCCTATTTTCTCTCTCTCCCTCTCAACACAGCAAGTTTCAATCACAGACATTGTTTTATCAAAACTGCTACAAATTTGACAAGTCTAAACGCACAAATATAAACAATACAGACACATACAATCGGCAACATTGCTAAAAAGATAATTGAATATACCAATTATAAATTAATGTATATAAAGTTGTTTATTGTATACATTTTATCTTCTTCTTTTGTTTTCTACGGAAACTACATTTCTGTAGTCTTATACATTTAAATTGTGGAGATCAAAACTCGGATCTTCTTCACACACACAACCACCAAGCAAATCCGGTCCGTACACACCCCAAAGCATGTCGGTCCCTACAAACACAACCTAATTCATCATTTTTCAATGTTATAGAAAAATAAATAATCTAATGAAATATAGTTTCGTTTGTATGGTTATTATTCCTTAAGTATAAGGCCAAATGGAGTAGGGGTCCCCATGGTGTAGTGGCTTTTGTACTGGACTATGAAATCGTAGTAAGCAAGTTCGAACCCCAGACGCGCTATTACGTTCACATTCGGACTAATACCTTCGGGAAAGGTATGAACACACTCATTACCCAGCTATGGGGTAAATAGTGAAATTGCCGTTCTTCTTCAGGGATGGCTTGAAAAATAATTTCACAAAAAACAAATGTATTAGTGTATATCATAGTTTTTACTGAGGGGGTCACCGTGGCGTAGTGGCTAACGTGCTGGAATGTGACATCATAGTAAGGACTATTACATTCACTTTCGAACTAATGCCCTTGGGAAACGTATGAACATTCTCACCTCACCAGCTATAAGCTAAATAGTACCAACAGTGTTTAACAAAAATGGCGTCGACATTAAATAACCCATGAAGATTGATATGCCATTATAGAAGGAAACCAAACCAAAAGGAAACGCACTATCATCAGAGCATACATATGCATGACAAATTCAAAAATATTCACCGACAAACTAATCGCTTTAAATCATTCATACAAAAAACAAGATGTGGCATTAAATAATACACAAGTGTTGATACGTCGATAAACACCAACCAACTAAAATGTACATGATAGTCTTTTGTTGATTAATTCTAGGTCTAGTCGTCTGGCTGGGATTGGGTGATCCGTTTGTATCACCAGGTTCAGAAAAATGTAATATGTCTAATTTTCTAAGATATATGCTGGTGTTTGCGTGTACCATTTGTCTATATGATCACATTTTATCCGTTAACACAATACCCAGCTGATCACATTTTCCAACAAGTCGTGCCTAGTCCTACATTACTTTTGTTACAATTTGATGTATTCGCTTTTTATGTCATTAACTGTTTCATCTCTGTCAAACCTGAACATATATATATATAATATAAAAAAAATATTATAATAAACTATAAATATTTGTTTCATATATGTTAATATTATTTTGAAAAATATTATAATATAAAAAATATTATTTATAATAAAAAAATAAAAAATAAAAAAAATAGATATATTCATTATTTATAATTTTATTATTTAAATAAATTTATTATTTATAATTATTATTTAGATAAATTTATTATAAATTTATAATAAATTTGTAAATTAATTTTCTGTGTGGAAAAGAAAAACTCGTGGTGAATACAGTGGAATCGGGCATTTTGTAGGGTTAATGTTTTCTTTTCCACTGATATATTGTGTATTTCTTCATTTGCTTTTCTTATTTATTTTTCAACGATTATATTTCTAAACATCATTCTGTAATGAATATCACTTCCCACAAGTTTCAGCTCAGACAGATGTTTCAGGAGTGTCTTGTCTATAATGACATCTGCAAAAGATAATACAACGTCTACCAACAATGACGAGTTTATTGTTAGTCATACTACTACTACTACTCCTGCTGCAGCTACTACTACTACTACTACTACTACTACTTCTAATAATGATAATAATAATAATAATGATCTGGGATTTTGAAATATAAACGGATCCCCAATCCCCGGACAGAACCAGACCTAGTAAATTTAACAAAAAATGACTCGTCATATTGTACATCTTGCTGTGCTAGTGGACCACAGAGTAAAAATGAAAGAAAGCAAAAGATATATGAATACTTGGGTCTTGCCAGTGAGCTCAGGAAACTGTGGAACATGAAATTGACGATAATACCAAGTGAAGTTTGTCACTTGGAACTGTTTCTAAAGACTTTGAAAAGAAACTGAAAATTTGAGGAAAAATCGAGACACTACAGAGCACAACATTGTTAAGGTTAAGGATAAATACTCAGAATTTCTTAAGCGGATTTTAACAGGCTTGAATTCAGAGTTTTCCTTCTCCTAGACCTGTTGCATAACCAAGGTTAAAGAGCCCAGTCTGCCCTACTATTTACCCATAGCTGGAGGGAGAGTAAGATACATACCTTTCCCAAGGTTATAGTGAAATGCAATTACCACGTCCAGGATTTGAACTCGTTGCGACGAATGCATTTCCCATGATTTAACCATTACACCACGCGCTTCCGGCGTTATCTACACTTATAAGGTTTCGCCTATAAGCCTTATCTAATTCACGATTATTCTAATGTTTAATTGTTCACCTTGTGCTTCTCATTCAATACTTTATGTCTCTTAGCAACTCTCATCATTCTAACATTTGCAAACATATGGTGGACATTTACCTTATGCTGTTCGGGAAATCAGCTTTGCGCAGGCGCAAATCCAAATGCAGGATGTCTACAGCAGCCAATGGGACGACGTTTTGCTTTATGTCGATCAGCTCTCAAAAACCGTGCCGTCTAATTCAAAGCGAATGGTCTTGTGTTGGGGGGGGGGGTACCTTAGCTTGCGATGTATTTTCTTGCACATTCACTTTGGCAGTGAATCTGTTTTGTTCGTGCAAACCGAACGAAACAAATTGCAAGGGGGTTGAATGCAAGAAAAGCAAAGGTGGGCGAGCATCAGTGGGTAGGTGCACGTTTGAAAGAACTTAACACATACGCACTATACATGTCGGACACACCAGATCAACACACGTGCGTATGACACTTGCACTCAGACAACACACACACACCACAGACACACACAGCAGCACACACGTATACACACACAGGTACACTCACGCACGGGCACGACACACACACTCACACTTACACGCACTCACACACTCGCACACAGATCACATACACACACATACACACATATACACAACATACACACGCACTCTCTCTCTCTCAAATACACGCGCACACAGAGACATAACACACACGACACTACCGGCACAACACACATATAACAACACACACTGCGGCACGCCCGACACCACATTCGCGCACCACACAGAGAAAACATACACACTCACCATTACAGGCACGCACACACACACTTAAACACACACACACCGCACATACGACAGACACACACACAAAGCAAAACTCACTCACGGCCACACACACGCACAACAACATACACTACACATACACACAAGAACGTACAACAGCAGAACATTACACTGCTGCATACAATAGCTAGCACATCTATAATGAGTATGACGGTCGTCGATTAATTCACACGCACGCCCCGGCCGACACACACATCACACACACATAGCGCCGGCACACTACATTCACACTGTCACTCACACACACAGCGGTACACAACGCATCACACCACACGTACACACACATCGCAACCGCACCCATATACACAGCACACTCACTCATCGCGCACACACACATAGTATACGTCAATACACAACACACGATTGCACAACACTCACACGCACATGCACACACATACACACATCAGTGGCGCATAGTGAATATAAGTTCGACACACACACAGCACAGCTCGTCACAGATCACGCACATACACAGGCTACATGTTATAAACACACCACACACAACACACACTACATGCGCGTGGCGGATACTTTCTCTGCATAGTGGAGTAAATATATAATTCTTTACTCTTGTTGAACTCCTCCTTCTCTCTCTCTCTCTCTCTCTCTTCTTCTCTTCTCTCTCTCGCTCTCTCTCACACACACACACACACACACACACACACAAGTACAAAACACACAGACGCTTATACACATTATATTATATACGAAGCTGTTTTGCATTTCACATGGCGCTTATAGCTTTGGGAAAGCGGGTAGTGTAATGGTTAAGGGACATGGGAAATGGACTCGTCGCCCCGAGTTCAAATCCTACACGTGGTAATTGCATTTCACTTAGCGCTAATACCCCTGGGAAAGGTATGAATCCTACTCTCCCTCCAGCTATGGGTAAATAGTACAGATGTATTTATTTAAAACAATTAAAACACCGCTTCTTAACGGCAGCTGGCGATGGCCTAGAGATTAACGGATCGGGTAGACGTAAAGTCAGTTAGGATTCGCTTCTGGTCACAGTTAGTTGCTGTGTCTAGCCACACTGATCAGACGTGAAACGTCGAAACACGGTGTGTGGATGACGCACACACACACACACACACAAGGCACACACACACACATATATATATATGTTATGTGTGTGTGTGTGTGTGTGTGTGTGTGTTATACTACACTACTAATGATAGATCCATTAGCTAAAGACTTCGGTCATTCAAAGATCTCAAAATTAAAACAAGGATACAGGAATATATATATATATATATATATATATATATATATATGTGTGTGTGTGTGTGTGTGTGTGTTGTGTGTGTGTGTGTGTGTGTGTCTATCTGTATGTGTGCTTTTTTAGTTTGTTATAATCATAGATCAACGTGTAAATCAATGATAAGCATATATTATATATATAATATATATATATATATATATATATATAGAGTGGAGCCTTTTTGAATCGAAAGTCAGGGTTCCTTCGCAACGAATATTTTAATGCAATGAGCATACATGTGCAATCGACTGCTATTAATCGGTGTCTCGATTTATTCAGAAGATATTTATGGTGAAACTCGAGTAGGTTATCTCTTGTACCCATTTTATAATGAATTTGCTCTACTTAGTATTGAGCACTTTGTATTTGTTATATAGCTGACTCCCCCCCCCCTGAATTCCACACCTACTAACCATCGTGACCAAATTCACCGCATGTCACCTTTTCCTTTATATATATATATATATATATATATATATATATATATATATATATATATATAAGAGTTAGGATAGTGTAGGAATAGTCAACGGCACTGGTGACTGTCATTTTCTCGCCGATGTGACGATCGCACGTGGTATAACTTATATATGTAAAAAACTTTCGAATGTTATGTTTCCCATATACGAGAGAATGTGGGGAAGATAGTGAAAGTAAATATCAAATTATTGCAAAATGTTTAGAATTAATACGCGACTCAATTATGTATACATGTGTCTGTCTGTCCTGAATATGTTCTGAGTTCCTATTCAATTAAATATGACACACTCACACACACTTATATACACACACATACACACACGCACACACACACACACACACACATATATATATATATATATCCAGCTATGAGTTAAATAGTAGGTCAGACTGGGCCTTCAGCCCTTGGGTAGGTAACCAGTCTAGGAGATGTATAACTCTGAATTCAAAATTCCTGAGGTCAGTCGTTGATTGGGTTCGTGGCATTCCTTGATGCACCAATTCTTTCCTATCGACTGTGCCAAAAGTGTGGAATGGTCCTACACAAGCCTTCACCACTATAAACAAATCAGTGTTGGTTGTTCACTGGATGACACTCATGCGTCGAAAATCGACGAGAGAGTCCTTTATATATAATATATATATATATATAATAATATATAATATTATATATATGTGTGTGTGTGTGTGTGTGTGTGTGTGGTGAAGAGAAATGGAAGTGAATCGACGGTATGTAGTATAGTGTGAAATTACATCCGCTAAGGTGTATTAAAAAGATTTTTCTTTTATATAGTTTCAACAAAAAGTATATTTTCAAACTAAATTTTATTTTAATCGTGGTTACAGAGTTTCAATGTTGTGCAGTGTTGCAACGCATATATTCAGTTACAGAGAAAAGTCAGAAGAAAACACAACGATTATTTTAGGTAAGGACATGTTTACTACCCAAGATACGGTGAACGAGTAATCAGTACCTACCAGGTTGCATCACAAGTTTATTGTAGGTAGTGATGTCGACGTTGTAACGTTTCGGTCTGTTAGACCTTCTTCAGGACTTTGGATTCTGTTCTTGCTTCAATGGGTAACATTTTCATACTGGTGAACCAGGAGGTCGTGAATAAGGGGAGGGTGGTCGGTTGTTGTGTATACTTGCGCGTGCATGTGCATGCCCACATGGACGGGTGTGAATGGGCATGCGTATACGCCCGCGCACGAACGTGTGTGCATGCGCATTCAAAGCTGATTATTTATAGAAAACACATGATTTCATTGCCCTCTCTTAGGTATTATATAATATACAGTTTGGTGACACATAAAATCTAATATTATATATTTTAATCACATAATTTCCGCTTAGATATAATAAAATACAAGTACATTCGGTTTAAAAAAAAATGAACTCATTAAAAAGTGGTCACTATAGTTGGGATCGAACTCACAACACTAGCAAATTTGTCTTCGAAATTCTTATTCAAGGTAACTAATACTTACGCCAGCGTATACCGTCCTATAATGAATATGTATGCACAGATGTATCGTAATTTGTAATCACGCGCACATATAAATGCGTGTAGTCTGCAACTTTACTGGGATAATTATAGTTCGAATAATACGAGTGTCACACAGTTTTGACAGTCAGACGATATCGACAATAAAGTTCTCGCGTCCTCGTTACAATGCAGAACAGATCAAAGTACCACAGGAGTGGCGCAGACAAACATCGGCAATATCCAATCATGCACAGTCTAACTTGAGTGGCATGGAAAGTCCGAGACATCGAACAGCTGTGTAAGCATCGTGCCTGACTCCAATCGCTAGTCTGAGATCTGTCTTCCCACCGCAAATGTGTTTACTGTTGTTTCGCCAAGCCTTTTGTCTTCCGCAATTTACCCTCAAGTAAGATAGCTGGTAGATAATGTTATTATGGCTACTCGTACAAAATAAAAAAACACCCTCCGGGCGATGTAAAATAGATTTTTGAAACATATTGTAAGTTTGTAAATTGAAAGACAAAATACAGAAAGCTGACTTTAAGAAAACTCAGATTTAATCAGTTTACCTACAGATAATATCTCTTATTATAATGGAGATTGTGTGTTTTTCTGTCTGTAACCGAAACTATATTCTTACTCAAGTCACAATTCTCTTAGTTATTGACATCACATTCTCCATGATTTTTATTTTTATCTAAACCTCAATTATTAATAAAATTGTCTTACATTATTAATACTGTTAACTATGTCCACATACTGACAACATGCAATTATATTTATATATACAACAAAATAGCGGTTTACAGTGTGAACGGGAAGGCTAATTTGCATATTAATATTAAAAAATCGAATTTAATAAATATGTGCTTAGTATTATTGATTTTTAACTGTTTGGTTTTATTTTAATGAATATGAGCAAAAATCTCTTCAATGAATCTTAAATGAAATCCATTAACAAGAAAAGATAACTGTCATTTTATTCTTTACTTCCTCTTATAACTAAATACTTAAATTAGAAAAAATAACAATGAAAGACGAGAGTGATGGAAGAGTAAGTTTCAGTTGTTCCATTTTTTATTATACTCCCTCTGTTTCAAATCTTTTATTATACTCCCTCTGTTTCAAATCTTTTATTATACTCCCTCTGTTTCAAATCTTTTTATCTGTATTCTTATTTAGTTTCATTAGCCTTTCTAATTTAATACGATATTTTATTACATTAAAACTTAAATACTTGCACCCGGAGGGTGCATATATTTGCTAGTATATTTAAAAAAAATGTCTAGCTGTTTGTAATAAAAATGCACAAATAGTTCAACCTCAATTCTATGTAGATTGTGCAGAGTAAAAGAGTATCACAATTCACTATAGAAAAACAATTAAAAATATCAACTAGGAAGGGTATTCATATTCTAAGTCCGCCAGCAGGTGGGGGTGTATTTTTTTTTAGTGTAAATGTTTCACGGACAATTCTGTATTTCCTTGCTTCGGTTTCATAATACAATCATCATATAATTTTGGCCAAGCTATTAAGTTTATTAATTCTGGCAAAAAGCAATTAATTCATGTACTAATAAATTTACCACACATATACACACATTAACTGCTACCCTCCTCCTAAATAATATTAGACATATCAATTTAACCCATAGATTTACCCTAACAATCACTACTAATCCGGGTCAGAGTAGACCCAGCAGTAATGACAATGATGGGGGAATCTATTCTCCCAATATCTTCAGAATTTGAGACTCACCAATAGATGCAGATTAGTATCCTACCCAGGACAGTACCTTTTTTTTCTTCGAGGGGGAGGCATTACTCTTTTGCGGGGTATTCAGTCAGTGTATTCTAAAGCAGTGAGGAAAGTTCGATATATACTTCGACATATATAATCAAAGAAAGAGCACTGAGAAGATTAATTTTCATACCTAAGCCATTAGTCAACCGAGATCAATGTACAAACAATTTTTCAATTACAGACTTTTCATTTAAGGTAAATCCTTATTGTTACTAACACTTAAATATAATGTTGCATACCTCTTTACTTCTTTCTTACTGCTTCTGTTCTTCTATCTTACGTCTTCTTCTAACATCTCTTCTAGCGTCTTTGACATCTTAAGTTCTTCTAGGTCTATTCTAGTGTCTGGACTTCATCTTGGGGACTTGTGTCTGGTCTTCCATTGGGGATTTCTCTTTATCAGAAGCCTGTGTCATTGGTAGTTTGTAGATAATAACACAAGACTTCGATTTACTTAGATTATATTTTATTCGAAATCCCTACCAGACTACCTGCGCAGATCGAGTGGAGCGTGTAACACGAATCACCACAGTCGTGGTTTCTCTCTGACTGACTAAAATATATTTCTAATCTCAACCGGAAGAGGGTCTCCACCGATTCTCACGGTATCCACCGAAAGATCAGGATGAGGTCAAGCCTTGTCACTCATCCTTCAAGGCCGTGGGCTGCAACTTATTATCAGCCATTTTGATTTCTACACCATTGCACATAAATATTAGGTATCTAATAATTATGTAACAATAAGAATTCAAAAGACTTTTGTATGAGAATTATTTACCTGGATATTGCTGAGCAAGCAATATGCATTCATATTTCAAACATTTAAATAAACCACAGAGGCAAATGAAAGGCAATTCTATTCATATTAAGAATTCTATTTAAACTAATTTATTATTATTACATCTTAAAAGCGGAAACGAATTAGAAGTTATTTAGATATTCACCGACATACTAAAATAAATTGTAATTAATATTTCGGAAGTAGCACAAAAATTATTGATTTTTCAAGTACCTCGGGGCTGAAAACCAAACTCTCAAATGTTTAAAGAAGTCTGCTCACACAAGCTTTTATTCATTTCTGGCATAGATTAGGTATAGACGGAAAAGAAAATGATGACAGAAAGGTGAAGGTCGTCGTATTGTTTCGATTCTTTTGGGGTTTATATAAGACACTGTAAGATTTTGCTTACAGCTAAAATTTTCTGTAATTGTAAATATGTTTCAGATAAGCCCACTCCCATATATATATATATATATATATATATATATATAAGGTAAATTATAGACACGTGTTTCGAGGTATCCCCTCTCATCAGTATAGTTATACGATTTTTAGCAGCTGCCTCTGACCGGGTTCGAGACCCGAACGAAGTTACGCTCGCCAAATCACTTACCCACACAGCCACAGTCAGTCGCCAAGTATAGCAGGCTATATAATCGCTACATTCCTGAGCGGAAATAAACTTCACCTAGAGTTCTCAAACTTTGTAAACAAAGTGAGATTTAGCTGAGCGCCGAATACGGTGAATTTGCAATTATATACCTCCTAAATAAAGTGCTCAACCGAAAATTGGGAGCGTATATATAAGAGACATCTCAACTATCGATGACAAACTCCTAAACTCGGTAGAACAATTTAGGTACTTAGGCAGTAATATCTCATCCACATAAAATGACGTTAATGCACGCATAGGAAAGACATGGTCCGCTATAAATAAATTATCAGTCATATGGAAATGCAAACTCACAGACAAGTTAAAGAGGCAATTCTTCCAGGCCGTTGTCGTGTCAGTACTGTTGTGCGGCTGCACCACCTGGACCCTAACGATGCGACTATAGAATAAACTAGATGGAGCTGCACAAGAATGCTGAGTGGGATCCTGAACAAGACGAGGGAACAACACCCCACGAGAAAACAGCTGTACGGCCACATGCCACATATCACCCAAACCATCCGAGTAAGACGGACAAGACACGCAGGACACTGCTGTAGAAGCAAGGACGAACTCTTAAGTGACGTCCTCCTGTGAAAGATATATATATATATATATATATATATATATATTATATATATATATATATTAGTATTATTAGTGTTATTCGGACTATTGTCCCCATCTTCATTGTTATTTGTACAACGTTTCGGCCGATATACCCTCCGGCCTTCTTCAGGTATTTCTTGTCGGACTCGGGAACCTTCTCGGACTCGGGAACCTTCTTTTCGAACTCGGGAACTTTCTACATTCAGAGAAATATATATATATATATATATATATATATATATATATATATATATATATATATATATATATATATATATATATATATATATATATATATATATATATATATATATATATATATATATATATATATATCGCACACGATATTTAATATGGCATGAAACAAATAAACCAAACCACTCACCTTCCTGAAATACAGCCAATTTTTTTTTTAAAAGAATGAATGAAAACTGTTCACATCCATAGTTCGGTTTTGTCTTCCTCTAAAACTTTGCCACTCAAACCCTTTGATAAATGGTCTCATTTGCTCAAGTTTAAACGTTTTTTTTTTGTAAGACAATTTCCTGTTACCTTTAAGATCCACAACTGGATTGCAATTAGAGTGGTTTCCTCTCTCTATCTCCTAAAGCTGTCATTTTGAAAAGAAAAAAAAATAAAGGTATATTTTTCTAACATGTGCGAGAATTTGAATGAGACACACGTGACTGGTTTCTTCAACAAAGAATCAAGCCCCAATGACTGCGAACAAAGCAGATATTTATAATTGTGCACAGCACGTGTAGAATGGATCTGAGAAATCCGAGAAGATTAGGTACATGTTTGTTTTGTGTTTGTTATATTTTTCATGACCGTTAGAATCTATTAAGAATGGTATGCACGATCCTTTTGAAGTGATACATGCAACTGCACGCTGGGTTTATCATGAGACATTCCTTATCGAGTTGGGGTTATAAAGAGACAGTCTTCAGAGGGATTAACATACTCATACGCACACAGACATACACCCGAATACAAACACAAACACAAGCATAAACACACACACACACACACACTTACACACATACACACACACACACATATATATATACATATATATATATATAATATATATAATATATATATATTACACGAACAACACACACACACACATATATATTATATATATATACGTGGGCGTATATGTGTGAAGAATAATTATGTTGTAAAAAGCTATTGCTACCTCATAACTGCAACACACACACACACACACACACACACACAACACATATATATATATATATTATTATATATTATATATATAATATATATATTATATATATATAGAGAGAGAGAGAGAGAGAGAGAGAGAGAGAGAGAGATAACAGAAAAATTGCAGAACCACACACAACCTATCAAATATCGGACATATTCTGCCAAATTAATAACTCAATGCCTGAAGAAGACAACAGATCAGAAACACGTGTCGCGTATGTAAGATAAAAAGAATAAAACATTTTTTCTGAGAACATAATACATTTAGCGGACCTTCTTCTTTTTTATAAAATATTAAATTTTCTCCCGTTGGAACCAGAACAACATTATATATATATATATATATGAGAAAATAAAATGGAAATTAATCCGACAGTATGAATAAGATATAATGAAAAAACAAACGATGTTTACAACTGAAATAGGCTCATCAGAAGAGAACGGTTTGCACACTTTCTCTTCTGATGAGCCTATTTCAGTTGTAAACATCGTTTGTTTTTTCATTTATATCTTATTCATATAATATATTATATATATATATTTAAATTTTGTGTATTTTGCAGCAAATTATTCGTAAGACATTAATTGAATACCACTCCGTGGTATTCAATAAAACATGTCTTACGAATATATATATATATATATATATATGTATATATATATATATAATCAAATCGGCCCGACAACATGAATACCCCTAAGTGTCTTGCACAATTCACCCTATCGCTCTTGACAGGTCCACTAGCCGGAATCCAGTGTTCATACAGAACTGACTGATAAAAGTATTGATAGACTAGCATTAGTGTGTCCAAACTAGGAATCCATAATAGAAAATCGTTCTTGGTTTTCCAGCAATGCTTGCATGTCTTGTTCGTCTAACTTGGATGTTTTTTGAGATGGGAGGTAACTGATCGTACGGCTGTTGTTTTATGGGTAATTATTTTAAACGCCACACGACACACTTGTGCAGCAACCATATGTATGTATTTATATCTATGTGTACATCGATGCAAGTAGGAGGAAAATTGTTTTGAAACTAGCTTTTAGCTTAAAAAAGTAAACATGTGTTACATTCTTCCAGTGGAGTGTGAAAAATACACATAGACAGACACACGGACACAACAAAGACACAGACACAGACAGACACACACACGCACACATACACACATACACACACACACACATACATATATATATATATATATATATATATATATATGTGTGTGTGTGTGTGTGTTGGCGGAGTAACCTATTATCGGTAACAGCTGGACAGCGACGGAGTCTATCCCTTTTTCGCCAGCGCTAGACTAGAGGGAGTATTTTTTCTAAGGCGGAGAGCCACACCTACCGTCAGCTCCTCACTTTGCCGCACAGATCCGATTATATAATCTGTGCTAATCATACGCTTTGGCGGGGACTGGTATCGAACTCAGAACCTTGGGACCGATATATATACATATATATATATATCAGAACCGATATATATATTATATATTATATATATATATATATATTATATTATATATATACATTTGGAACGATTACCATAATCGTTTTTTGGATGAGTTACGTCACACAATTTCGAAAGAAAATTAACGGCTAAAAAACGCTAAATCCGTTCAGTTTATTTAATTACTTTTTTGCCCTCATATACAACATTTCATCTTTTTTTATTCTCTAGACCGTCTTGTTATTACCTTGAAAAAGGGTGAATGTTCACCCGAAATATCGGAATAGATTAAACCATAAAACAAAGCAACGGTTGAATATATAAAAATTCTGATTTTTGTTCTGTTTTTCTTGTTTTTGTTCTTTATTCCAATGCTTCAATAGACCAAACAAACAACGTTCACAAGAACATAACACAAAATTTATATATATATATATATATATATAATATATATATATATATATATATATATACTTAAAGGGAGAAGAAGAAGAAAGAGAGAAAAAAGGAGAGGAAAAGGAAATAAGAAGAGAAATTATAACCACACAATTAAAACTATAAATACGTCCATTTCTGAAAAGAAAAACTCTGATGATGGAGTTCATGCTTCGAAATCATAAGACAAAAATTACATCTTTTTGTTTTTTTTTCATACGCATATATTGGCCTTCAAATATTAATATATTTAATAATATATATATATATATAATTTGCTTCATAGGGATTCAAGCATATTTTTGATAACATTTATTCCAACAATCGTTGTCAATTAAATATACCTAATCAATGTACACTTGATTCTGAACCTGATTTCCTATAACCTGGGTTGCACCCTTTCATTATATTTCAACCCAGAAACCTTTTAGAATTCTATGCTGTTTCACGAATTTTATCATGTAAACCCAATATTATCCACGCGTTGGGAAATGAGATCTGGGGAATTTTTCCCTCGCAAAATTCTACGATTTATACGTGGATTAAATTCTCAACAATGAAGATTTTTTCTTGGAAATTGACACATTTGACACGACAGGAAAATAAAGCAAATTCGAACAAGGCTAGAATATGACGAAATAATTTAATCTTATAATATTTTCGCCTTGCATATAAGTTGTACCACGTGACTATTAGTTGTAGCGTGACGTAAATTCTTTCTCTTTTATCTCGCTCTGTCGACGGGGCTTAGAATCCCCGACTGTATTCTCTTCAGAAGAATATGACAGTCTCCTCAGATAAATAAATAAAAAAAACGGTTGTCCAGGGCATGTTACAAAATTTAATCTGATATTGAGGCTCCAGTTCTGGAAATCTGGGTAGTGTGGAGTAAGCCCTTCAGTGGCATTACTTCCAGGTCCACCCTGACACTTACAAACAAGTACACAAAAGTGTAAGCATGAACGCGATTCGCTAAATCTTAAGCATGTATCCTTCTAAAAAATTCCGTGAAATGTCTCGTCTATTTAAATCAAAGGTTGGATTTTACAAGCACGCGAATTTTTAAGGTTAATATTTAATGGTTATTTAATGGTTGATCAACGGCATATCAACCCGTCTAGAGTTATTTCATGTCTACAGGTTAGGAAACAATATATTTTGTATATCTATATTTACACCTTTGTAGTTAACGGTTTTAATGTTAGCATCTTTGGGGATCGTGTTTAGAGGTAATTGATACTTTTTGGTCATTTATTATCTTGGCTTAGTTTTAAAAAATGCCAGAAGTACGTGCCGCCCTGTGAGAATCGATCTCACTGGCATTTGACTGCTAGACTAACAGGATCGATAATAATTAAACCACGTGAGGAGCTTATTATGGACATTTCTTGGTACTGTAGGGATTATCTTCCGTTGTTTTGGTTGCGGTTGACACTGGCAAGGGATTATCTTTCCTTGATGCTAGGGTTTGCCGTTGGGGGGTGTTGGACCTAACTCTCTTTCTCTCTCTCTCCTCTCCTCTCTCTCTCTCTCTCTCTCTCTCTCTCTCTCTCTCTTTCTTCTGGATCACCAGATATGAACTAGACCAAAATGGGTTGACATCCTCTAAGAAAATCAATCAATCAATCCACGAAGCACCTTGTTTAGAGGAAGAAAGAGAAATAATATATTTTTAGAAAGTTGAGTGGAGAATGTTTGGTTAGTTTTCTTTTACGGCATATCAACCTCTGTGAGTCATTTAATGCCGATAAAGTTTTGAAATAAATTCATTTTTTTCTATCTAAGCCATTGATAACAGTTACTAACAGTTACTAACACTCCGGGTCAGATGGACCAGGGAGAAATGGTCTTGAAGGGATGTGGAGCGGAGATGCTTTGTAAATGAAAGATATGCTTGAATTAAAGATAAACGGAATGAGAAAGATTATTATTATTATCATTAGAAGAAGAAGAGAAGAAGAAGAAGAAGAAGAAGAAATTTAACAAAAGAAGAAGAAAAGAAGAAGAGAAGAAGAAGAAGAAGAAGAAGAAGAAGAAGAAGAAGAGAAGAAAGAAAGAAGACAAAAGAAGCTAAACGAAGAAGAAGAAGAAGAAGAAGAAGAAGAAGAAGAAGAAGAAGAAGAAGAAGAAGAAAGAAAGAAGAAGAAGAAGAAGAAGAAGAAGAAGAAGAAGAAGAATTACAGAGAAGCTAAATGAAGAAGAATAAAAAATTTAAAAAGATGCTAAATAAGAAGAAGAAGAAGAAGAAGAAGAAGAAGAAGAAGAAGAAGAAGAAGAAGAAGTATGTTTTACGTGGGGTGGGAATATTTTTTTTCATTTACAAAAAGAAATGACGAACTTAGTAGTTTTTAAACTAATAAAACATTAACTTGATTAATACATTGATCAGTTTTTGTCGTTTTAATCATGAACTATTGAACCTATTTTCTTCTGTCCTGCAGATACGGTGATATACTTATTTACTAAGCTTTGCTTAGATGTGGCACGAGACCAAAAGTATGGGGCCCCCAGTGAGAATCAAACTCACTCACAATGATCTGCGGATTTAGCT
>CM042143.1:27875693-27895693 GCA_023376005.1 Doryteuthis pealeii
CCGGCATATAAACTCAGTGGGTCATTTATGCAGTTTTGAAAAAATCAATTCTTAATGGATAATACAATTTTTTTATAAATACATTTTTCTATTTAACCCATAGATGGGACCCTACAGGTACTACCACTCCGGGTCAGAGTGGACAGGAGCAATGTGATGAAGGGGTGCTCCACATTCCCCAAACCTCCAAAACTGGAACCTCACCATCAGATAGAGTTTAAACGTCATTCCAGGACATGTAGACCCGCAGTCACCGCCTTCTAGCACCCATGTGATAAAAAGGGGTTGGGCGCTTGCTATAAGGGCAATAGGGGTTGGGGCAATCATAGTGCTAGGGCTTGACGTGACAGCCGATTGATCGGAGAGGGCCTCTCCGACCGCCCGTCTAGCCCAAGATAGGGCAAAAGTGGAGTATTGTATGTCATGAACTGCTCATCCACCGGGCTCTATCCTTAAGCATCACGGGTCGCCACCCACGGCCAACATTGTGGCCCAATTTGGGGAGTCTTACCCCTCTGCAAGAGGTGCAGTCGGTGCATTCTAACGCCCCAGCCGACAGGGCGGAATTGTCTTTGAATTCATAAATGCATATACCATACTGTCACATTGCAAGACATACGGTTGCTTAGTTTCGCAGATATCAAAAGTCGAGATTCAGAGATGCTTCGACAAATGAAATTCTCCCTGGAATAGATGCGGTGAATCCCCAGGAGAGTATTTTGTGGGAAATAGATAGTGTCTTCTTCATTGCTCATTGCAGTCTCGATTCTTTTTAAACACACATCATATACTGAACCACCACTAGAATAACAGTCGACATGTTACGTTCACAGACCATCAGACGTTGCTAATTTATTTAGTTTTGATTCTAACTGTGTGCCCACATCTCGTGGCGCCATGATTATTCAATGATGAGTATAGTAAATATCATTGTTTAGACATGCATAAACATACCCACACATGGGCCTGCGCGTTCACTCCAATTACACCTATCTGTTTACTCATTTAGATCGACGGGAAAAATAAATAAATCCTTACCCACTTATATTTACAGACACGGGCGTATTGAAACCAATTCCATCTGCATAAATACAATTATAAAATTGTATATATTCTTCAACTCATCTATCTATTTACGTAAATCCATATAATTCTATCCACTCACTCTCTATCAATCTAAGAATCATATATTATTATATATATATATATATATATATATTATATATACTATATATATATATATATATATGTTTTGTATTGTAATCGAATATAAAAGATTGTGTCTCTCTGGTTCTTTATTCTATCCACTCACTCTCTATCAATCTAAGAATTTTATATATATATATATATATATATATATATATATTATATATAATATATATATGTTTGTTATTGTAATCGTATCTTTGAATTATATGAAGATTGTGTCTCCCTCTGTTCTTTATTTATTTGAGTAAACAGTTACGCAAAAATAATTGTAAACGAAGACTCGGGCCAAATGGACATGTATACAATATACATGTGTGTCCCTTTCTTTCTTTCTCTCTCTCTCTCTCTCTCTCTCTCTCTCTCTACACACACACACACACACCACACACATTATTATATATATATATATATATATATATATGTATATATATACATATATATATATATATATTATATATATATATATATATATATATGTATGTATATATATACGTTTTAATGTATTGATGTCCTGTTAAATGCTTCGATAAAAAAAACTACAGGATGTAAATATCAAATGCATTGTACTTTAAAAGAAAAGCACGTTGCCTCAACTGACAATTTTATACAACTCATGAAATTGACTGTAATGAAACGGTTTTAACGAGACGAATAATTTAAAATTCATACATTGCTCCGTCTCTTAAAAAACAACACAGAAAGTAAGTTATTTTTAATTCTAAATCTCCCTCCCTACCTCCTCTCTCTCTCTCTGTCTCTCTCTCTGTCTCTCTGTCTCTCTGTCTCTGTCTCTGTCTCTGTCTCTCTCTCTCTCTCTCTCTATCTATCTATCTATCTCATCGGGTTCTCTCTATCTACCTGTCTACAATTCCATGTACATAAATATAATATAAAATTGTATATATTCTTGAAATCATCTATCTATGCACTTATCTATATAATTCTATCCCACTCACTGTCTACCAATCTAAGAACACACACACACGCGCGCATATATATATATATATAATTATATATATATATATATATATATATTATATATATATAAGTTAAAAGAAAGGAAATGAATCCGACAATATGAGTATGAAAAGGTGGAATGAAAACATCACACAATGCTTTAAAGAAGAAAACAATTTATAATATAATCATAGCTGATACTGATCAATATTTCGATTTTACAAAAATCATCATCAGAGCTCATTCACTCCGTAGTTGTTTGGGTCGGAGAGGAACAACTACGGATTGAATGAGCTCTGATGATGATTTTTGTAAAATCGAAATATTGATCAGTATCAGCTATGATTATATTATAAATGTTTTCTTCTTTAACAACATTGTGTGATGTTTTCATTCCACCTTTTCAATCATATATATATATATATATATAATATATATATATATATATATATATATAGTTTTTTTTAAAAGCGAATGTTATAAAATATTCCAACTGCAGTTTCTTGCCGTAGCAATTCTTCAGGGAATTATTCTTATTCCAGCCATCTACTTTTATTAATATCCGGGTTGTACCCATTCTTAAGTACGTGGGTGTGGCACCCTACGTAATGCCAGAACCTACCTGGCACAGTTTATGCTTGTTCAAATGCCTAAACTTGTTTGTCAACTCAGATCGCGAGTTCAATATCTTCTCTGGGTCTCTAAATTCTGCTATTTTTAGTTTCTCATTTAAACACTGCATACATGGGTTGAGGAGACCCATATTTCTTTGCAATCATTATAGTTCCATGTATTATAATATATTGACCACTGCTGGATAAATTACTTATGTCACTGTAGCATATATATATATATATATATAATATATATATTATATATATATATATATATATATATATATATATATATGTAGTGTATATGTGTTGAGAGAGAATCACTGTACGCATGTCATCATATTAATTCCCTCGACATATATATATGTATTGTGTATAACTTCTGTTTTTCTTTTATCCCTTGTACCCTATGACATTTCGCTCTTTAAACTTTGGAGATGTTTGTATTATATATCTTGCTTTAAAGTCATCTGCATGAATCTTGAATCTTCTTAGCAACGCTTCGTAAGATTCGCTTTTGGGCTAAAGTTCAACTCAACAATGAATGCTACGAATTTACGGATAAAGGGTATAAATTCTGGTCAATCTCTGAAGAGCATGTTTGAAACACAAACAAGTACACTCTCACAAACAAACTCGCACGCACGGGAAAACTTATACGTCGACACGTACATAGCAAAAACTTACTTTATTTTATAGTTTAGTGCTTCCTGTAGAAGTCCCCATTACTTAATGGAACAGTCCATTTCTACTCTACACTAGGGAGTCTTTAAAACTTCTGGGTGCCTTCTACAGAGTGTCTATCCTGTAAAAGGGGCTTTGAATATACCGACTGTATCCTCTGTAGAGAGGGTAATACACTTCCCAAGAGGGTTCCTGAATATTAATATAGACTACGCACGGGAAAACTCATTTATTCTTTCGTACAAAAAGTATACAAGTCATATCGACAGCCATTAGAATATACCAGTTGGGGTTCGATCCCACTTGCTTCTATGTCACAGTACAGCACGTAAGCTATAATGTCACGTTGACTTCACCCGTGTTTGACTACATCGGGGTAAGAGGATTTGGACTCGAGTCACGCTATTATTGTCACTTTCAGAATAATATCCTTAAGATACGCATGAACCATCCTCTTACCTCAGCTATGGGTTTTAACCCCTAGTACCGTTACATTTCCTTTACAAGGACGGCCTTCATATTAGGTAACCCATGAAGGTTTATATGCCATTAAACAAAATTGATCAGACCAAACATCTTTATCTTTTATTTTCCTTAAATCTAAACCACCCAATCAAACCCTTTCCTACAATAAAGTCATTCGATAGAAGGGTGAGGGAAATCCAAAAAATAATTTAACTTAGCCTAGATGCGCGGTCAAATGGCCATGTCAAGCCCTAGGACTTGTCCCAATCCTGTTGCCCTTATGGCAAGCCCCAAAACTTTTTATCATATATGGCTGGAGCTGAGGGTGAACATATCCTGAGTATGACGTATCCATCGGTAAAACGGACTCTTAAATGTATTGAAAACTATAATATATATATATATATATATATATATATATATATATATATATATATATATACACACACACACATATATATATATATATTAATGATTTGAAGGCAATTACAATGCGTATAAAAAATAAAAACAAAAAGATGTTATTTTGTCTTATCGATTTCAAAGCAAAACTTTATCTTCGGAGATGAATATCAGAAATGTACATGCTTAAGTCTTTTTTTGTGTGTGTGGTTATATTTTGTTCTTCCTCTTCTTCTTTTTTTCTTTCTCCTCCTTTCTCTTTTGTTTATGTTAGGAATGAAATGTTTAAACCCCTAAGCTTGTATATGTATAACATACTTAACAATGCTTCAAGCAAATTACCAATTACTTTTATATATGTATATATATATGTATATATATATATATATATATATATATATATATATATATATATATATATGTATGTATATTTGAGAGCCTATTTTTTGGTGATAGAAAGACATATATCATCTATGTATTCATGTGTAAAAATATATTCACATTAAAAAACCCGGAAGAACATAATCTTTTAATTAAAATCTCCTCAACATTGATAATAGCCCGAATATATATGAATAATTATATATATCTACGTGTGTGTGTGTGTGTGTGTGTGTACACATAAATTTATAAATGTATATATATATATGCATTGCGCTCTCTACAGCTGTAGAATGTTATCGGCAAATGTAGTGTGGACTTTAGCTGGTATCCTTTCAGAGCAATAGCATTTTCTCAGTCAATCTGCAAAAATTACACAAAGTATTGCTTTGAACAAAATAGTGGAAACTGTATGTTTGTGTAATAATTCGATTGTTTCTTCGTGGTCGAATTCTACAAATTTACTGTAACTTCCCAGAATATATATATATATATATATATATATATATAATATATATATATACGTATACATTCATTATATATATATATATATATATATATATATATATATATACGTACATACATTATATATATATATATATATATACATATATACATACATACATTATATATACATATATATATATATTATATATATATATACGTACATACATTCATTATATATATATATATACGTACATACATTCCTTATATATATATATATATATATATATATATATATACGTACATACATTCATTTTATATATATATATATAAATATATATATACGTACATACATCCATTTATATATATTATATACGTACATACATTCATTATATATATACATGTATATAATATATATATATATATATATATATATATATATATATATATATACGTACATACATTCATTATATATATGTATATATACGTACATACATTCATTATATATATATATATATATATATAATATATATAGAGAGAGAGAGAGAGAGAGAGACAGACACACACACACACACGCACGCACACGCACGCACACACACACAGAGAGAAACAGAGAGAGAGACACACAGACAGAGACACAGACACAGACACAGAGAGAGTGAGACAGACAGAGAACGAGCGAGAGATGAATAGATACGTTTCTAGTATGTGAAATGTGTCTCTTCGAAATGCTTGAGTGAATATCCGATCATTTCCAATGTGCGTAAAAGTCTGACCACCTGATAGCCAATCAAAAACATTGAAAGTGTTTCACATTCATGTAACGTAAATATAAATTAGAATCTGATCGAATCATCTTCGGATTTGATCAGAAAACCGGTTTCAGCGAAATCAAATCAGTGATTATTTCTGCCTCTGCATGAGGATCAACAATGACCATGGCAAATCGATAATATTCAAGTTTAAGATCAAACACCGCTTACTTTTCAAAGAGTAGTTTCTCCACAAACCACAGTGTTGGTAACTCTATAAAGTAATATCCTTAACACGGGGACATAATTAGCCCGTCAAATGAGCTTGGTTTGGTTTGGTTTGTTTTGTTTTACGGCATATTACCCTTAGTGGGTCATTTAATGCCGATAAAGTTTTGAAATAAATCAATTCTTAAATGGATAATACAATTTTTTTATAAATACATTTTTCTATTTAACCAATAGATGGAACACTAACAAGTACTACCACTCCGGGTCAGAGTGGACCAGAGAGCAATGGTGATGAAGGGGTGCTCCACATTCCCCAAACCTCCAAAACTGGAACCTCACCATCAGATAGAGTTTAACGTCATTCCCAAGACATGTAGACCCTCAGCCACCGCCTTCTAGCACCCATATGATAAAAAGGGGTTGGGGCTTGCCATAAGGGCAATAGGGTTGGGAAAATTATATAGGTGCTAGGGTTGACGTGAAAATGAGATTGGTTATTGATAAGTCAGTTAATACGCTGGTGAATACGGTCACTGAATACAATGTTAACCTGATTAAATTCGATAAGCTTTTTTATAAAGTTTGTATTGGTTTTATCGGGTCTGAATTTATAGATAAAAAATATGTCAAGAACGGTGCTATTATGGGTTTGAAGACTCCACCCACCAACTTTTCTGTTGGAACAGAGAACTATATCATCGTATCTGGGGCACCTGGTGTGGTGTAACAGTTAGGAAGCTAGATTCGCAGACCATTGTTAGTGAGTTCGATTCTCATTGGGCGCCCCATACTTCTGGCCTTGTGCTGCATCTAACCTAAGCTTAGTAATAAAAGAGCACTTCATGTGGTGTAATGGTTAGCAAGCTAGTCTCGCAGACCATTGTTAGTGAGTTCGATTCTCATTGGGTGCCTCACACTTCTGGTCTCATGCTACATCTAAGCTAAGCTTTGTAAATATTTATGACACCTTACGTGGTGTAATGGTGATCAAACTTAATCCGCAGACCATTGTTATTGAGTTCGATTATCACTGGGTGCCCCATACTTCTGGTCTGGTGTCAAATCTAAGCAAAGCTTTGTAACTGACTATATTGTGGCACCTCACGTGGTGTAATGCTTTGCAAGGCAGATTCGCACTGGGCGGCACGTACTTCTGGCATTTTTTAAAACTAAGCCAAGATAATAAATGACCAAAAAGTATCAATTACCTCTAAACACGATCCCCAAAGATGCTAACATTAAAACCGTTAACTACAAAGGTGTAAATATAGATATACAAAATATATTGTTTCCTAACCTGTAGACATGAAATAACTCTAGACGGGTTGATATGCCGTTGATCAACCATTAAATAACCATTAAATATTAACCTTAAAATTTCGCGTGCTTGTAAAATCCAACCTTTGATTTAAATAGACGAGACATTTCTCGGAATTTTTTAGAAGGATACATGCTTAAGATTTAGCGAATTGCGCTCATGCTTACACTTTTGTGTACTTGTTTCTTAAGTGTCAGGGTGGACCTGGAAGTAATGCCACTGAAGGGCTTACTCCACACTCCCAAGATGTCCAGAACTGGAGCCTAAATATCAGATTAAATTTTGTAACATGCCCTGGACACCCGTATTCTTCTGAAGAGAATACAGTCGGGGTATTCTAAGCCCCGTCGACAGGACGAGATAAAAGAGAAGAATTTACGTACACGCTACACTAATAGTCACGTGGTAACACTTATCTCAAAGGCGAAATATTATAAGATTAAATTATTTCGTCATATTCTAGCCTTGTTCGAATTTGCTTTATTTCCTGTCGTGTCAAATGTGTCAATTTCCAAGAAAATCTTCATTGTTGAGAATTTAATCCACGTATAAATCGTAGAATTTTGCGAGGGAAAAATTCCCCAGATCTCGTTTCTCAACGCGTGGATAATATTGGGTTTACATGATAAAATTCGTGAAACAGCATAGAATTCTAAAAGGTTTCTGGGTTGAGATATAATGAAAGGGTGCAACCCAGGTTATAGGAAATCAGGTTCAGAATCAAGTGTACATTGATTAGGTATATTTAATTACAACGATTGTGTGGAATAAATGTATCAAAATACGCTTGTTCTGAACTGATTTCTATAACCTGGGTTGCACCCTTTTCATTATATCTCAACCCAGAAACCTTTTAGAATTCATATGCTGTTTCACGAATTTTAATCATGTAAACCAATATTATCCACGCGTTGAGAAACGAGATCTGGGGAATTTTTCCCTCGCCCAAAAATTCACGATTTTATACGTGGATTAAATTCTCAACAATGAAGATTTCTTGGAAATTGACACATTGACACGACAGGAAATAAAGCAAATTCGGAACAAGGCTAGAATATGACGAATAATTTAATCTTAATAATATTTCGCCTTTGAGATAAGTGTTACCACGGACTATTAGTGTAGCGTGTACGTAAAATTCTTCTCTTTTATCTCGTCCTGTCGACGGGGCTTAGAATACCCCGACTGTATTCTCTTCAGAAGAATACGGGTGTCCAGGGCATGTTTCACAAAATTTAATCTGATATTTAGGCTCCAGTTCTGACATCTTGGAGAGTGGAGTAAGCCCTTCAGTGGCATTACTTCCAGGTCCACCCTGACACTTAAGAAACAAGTACACAAAAGTGTAAGCATGAGCGCAATTCGCTAAATCTTAAGCATGTATCCTTCTAAAAAATTCGAGAAATGTCTCGTCTATTTAAATCAAAGGTTGGATTTACAAGCACGCGAAATTTAAGATTATTAATGTTATTAATGGTGATCAACGCATATCAACCCGTCTAGAGTTATTTTCATGTCTACAGGTTAGAAACAATAATTTTGTATATCTATATTTACACCTTTGTAGTTAACGGTTTAATGTAGCATCTTGTGATCGTGTTTAGAGTAAGTGATACTTTTTGGTGATTTATCTGGCTTAGTTTTAAAAAAATCCAGAAGTACGTGCCGCCCAGTGCGAATCTGCCTTGCAAAAGCATTACACCACGTGAGGTGCCACAATATAGTCTCAGTTACGAAAGCTTTGCTTAGATTGACACCAGACCAGAGTATGGGGCACCCAGTGATAATCGAATCTCAATAACAATGGTCTGCGGATTAAGTTGATCACCATTACACCACGTAAGTGTATAAATATTTACAAAGCTTAGCTTTAGATGTAGCATGAGACCAGAAGTGTGAGGCACCCAATGAGAAATCGAACTCACTAACAATGGTCTGCGAGACTAGCTTGCTAACCATTACACCACATGAAGTGCTCTTTTATTACTAAGCTTAGGTTAGAATGCAGCACAAGGCCAGAAGTATGGGGCGCCCAATCGAACGAACCACTAACAATGGTCTGCGAATCTAGCTTCCTAACTGTACACCACACCAGGTCCCAGATACGGATGATATCAGTCTCTGTTACCAAAGAAAAGTTTGGTGGGTGAGTCTGCAAACCCATAATAGGCACCGTTCTTGACATATTTTTTATCTATAAATTCAGACCCGATAAACCAATACAAACTTTATAAAAAAGCTTATCGAATTAATCAGGTTAACATTGTATTCATGACCGTATTCACCCAGCGTATTAACTGACTGTATCAATAACCAATCTCATTTTTCACGTCAAACCCCTAGACCTATATTAATTTTCCCAACCCTATTGCCCTATGGCAAGCCCCAACCCCTTTTATCATATGGGTGCTAGAAGGCGTGGCTGAGGGTCTACATGTCTTGGAATGACGTTAAAACTCTATCTGATGGTTGAGTTCCAGTTTTGGAGTTTGGGGAATTGTGAGCACCCCTTCATCACCATTGCTCTCTGGTCCACTCTGACCCGGAGTGGTAGTACTTGTTAGGTTCCATCTATGGTTAAATAGAAAAATGTTATTATAAAAAAATTGATTATCCATTTAAGAATTGATTTATTTCAAACTGATCGCATAAATGACCCACTAAGGTAAATGCCGTAAACAAAACAAACCAAACCAAACCAAAGCTCATTTGACGGGCTAAATGTCCCCGTGTTAAGGATATTACTTATAGGAAGTTACCAACACTGTGTTGTGGAAACTATCTTTGAAAAGTAAGCGGTGTTTGATCTTAAAACTTGAATATTAATCGATTTGCCATGGTCATTGTTGATCCTCATGCAGAGGCAGAAATAATCACTGATTTGATTTCGCTGAAACCGGTTTCTGATCAAACCGAAGATGATTCGATCAGATTCTAATTTATATTTACGTTACATGAATGTGAAACACTTTCAATGTTTTTTGATTGGCTATCAGGTGGTCAGACTTTACGCACATTGGAAATGATCGGATATTCACTCAAGCATTTCGAGAGAACACATTTCACATACTAGAAACGTATCTATTCATCTCTCGCTCGTTCTCTGTCTGTCTCACTCTCTCTGTGTCTGTGTCTGTGTCTCTTCTGTGTGTCTCTCTCTCTGTTCTCTCTTGTGTGTGTGCTGCCTGTGTGCGTGCGTGTGTGTGTGTGTGTCTGTCTCTCTCTCTCTCTCTCTCTCTATATATATATATATATATTATATATAATATATAATGAATGTATGTACGTATATATACATATATATAATGAAGTATTACGTATAATATATATATAATATATATATATATATATATATATAATACATGTATAGTATATAATAATATGTAAGTATATATAATAATGGATGTATGTACGTATATATATTTATAATATATATACTATAAAATGAATGTATGTACGATATATAATATATATAATATATATATATATATAATAAGAATGTATGTACGTATAATATATATATATATAATGAATGTATGTACTATAATATATATATATATATATATATATGTATATATAATGTATGTATGTATATATTATATATATATATATATATATAATGAATGTATGTACGTATATATATATATATAATATATATATCTATATATATATATAATGAATGTATACGTATAATATATATATATATATAAATATATATATATATATATTCTGGGAAGTTACAGTAAATTTGTAGAATTCGACCACGAAGAAACAATCGAATTATTACACAAACATTACAGTTTCCACTATTTTGTTCAAAGCAATACTTTGTGTAATTTTTTCAGATTGACGAGAAAATGCTATTGCTCTGAAAGGATACCAGCTAAGTCCACACTACATTTGCCGATAACATTCTACAGCTGTAGAGAGCGCAATGCATATATATATACATTTATAAATATGTGTACACACACACACACACACACACACGTAGATATATATAATTATCATATATATTCGGGCTATTATCAATGTTGAGGAGATTTTAATTAAAAGATTATGTTCTTCCGGGTTTTTTAATGTGAATAATTTTTACACATGAATACATAGATGATATATGTCTTTCTATCACCAAAAAATAGGCTCTCAAATATACTACATATATATATATATATATATATATATATATATAATATATATATATATACATATATATATACATATATAAAAGTAATTGGTAATTTGCTTGAAGCATTGTTAAGTATGTTATACATATACAAGCTTAGGGTTTAAACATTCATTCCTAACATAAACAAAAGAGAAAGGAGGAGAAAGAAAAAAAAAAAGAAGAGGAAGAACAAAATATAACCACACACACAAAAAAGACTTAAGCATGTACATTTCTGATATTCATCTCCGAAGATAAAGTTTTGCTTTGAAATCGATAAGACAAAAAACATCTTTTTGTTTTTATTTTTATACGCATTGTAATTGCCTTCAAATCATTAATATATATATATATGTGTGTGTGTATATATATATTATATATATATATATATATATATATATATATATATATATTAATTATAGTTTCAATACATTTAAGAGTCCGTTTTACCGATGGATACGTCATACTCAGGATATGTTCACCCTCAGCTCCAGCCATATATGATAAAAAGTTTTGGGGCTTGCCATAAGGGCAACAGGATTGGGACAAGTCCTAGGGCTTGACATGGCCATTTGACCGCGCATCTAGGCTAAGTTAAATTATTTTTTGGATTTCCCTCACCCTTCTATCGAATGACTTTATTGTAGGAAAGGGTTTGATTGGGTGGTTTAGATTTAAGGAAAATAAAAGATAAAGATGTTTGGTCTGATCAATTTTGTTTAATGGCATATAAACCTTCATGGGTTACCTAATATGAAGGCCGTCCTTGTAAAGGAAATGTAACGGTACTAGGGGTTAAAACCCATAGCTGAGGTAAGAGGATGGTTCATGCGTATCTTAAGGATATTATTCTGAAAGTGACAATAATAGCGTGACTCGAGTCCAAATCCTCTTACCCGATGTAGTCAAACACGGGTGAAGTCAACGTGACATTATAGCTTACGTGCTGTACTGTGACATAGAAGCAAGTGGGATCGAACCCCAACTGGTATTATTCTAATGGCTGTCGATATGACTTGTTAACTTTTTGTACGAAAGAATAAATGAGTTTCCCGTGCGTAGTCTATATTAATATTCAGGAACCCTCTTGGGAAGTGTATTACCCTCTCTACAGAGGATACAGTCGGTATATTCAAAGCCCCTTTTACAGGATAGACACTCTGTAGAAGGCACCCAGAAGTTTTAAAAGACTCCCTAGTGTAGAGTAGAAATGGACTGTTCCATTAAGTAATGGGGACTTCTACAGGAAGCACTAAACTATAAAATAAAGTAAGTTTTTGCTATGTACGTGTCGACGTATAAGTTTTCCCGTGCGTGCGAGTTTGTTTGTGAGAGTGTACTTGTTTGTGTTTCAAACATGCTCTTCAGAGATTGACCAAATTTATACCCTTTATCCGTAAATTCGTAGCATTCATTGTTGAGTTGAACTTTAGCCCAAAAGCGAATCTTACGAAGCGTTGCTAAGAAGATTCAAGATTCATGCAGATGACTTTAAAGCAAGATATATAATACAAACATCTCCAAAGTTTAAAGAGCGAAATGTCATAGGGTACAAGGGATAAAAGAAAAACAGAAGTTATACACAATACATATATATATGTCGAGGGAATTAATATGATGACATGCGTACAGTGATTCTCTCTCAACACATATACACTATATATATATATATATATTATATATATATATATATATATTATATATATATATATATATATATATATATATATATATGCTACAGTGACATAAGTAATTTATCCAGCAGTGGTCAATATATTATAATACATGGAACTATAATGATTGCAAAGAAATATGGTCTCCTCAACCCATGTATGCAGTGTTTAAATGAGAAACTAAAAATAGCAGAATTTAGAGACCCAGAGAAGATATTGAACTCGCGATCTGAGTTGACAAACAAGTTTAGGCATTTGAACAAGCATAAACTGTGCCAGGTAGGTTCTGGCATTACGTAGGGTGCCACACCCACGTACTTAAGAATGGTACAACCCGGATATTAATAAAAGTAGATGGCTGGAATAAGCAATAATTCCCTGAAGAATTGCTACGGCAAGAAACTGCAGTTGAATATTTTATAACATTCGCTTTTAAAAAAAAACTATATATATATAATATATATTATATATATATATATATATATATATATGAGTATGAAAAGGTGGAATGAAAAACATCACACAATGTTGTTAAAGAAGAAAACAATTTATAATATAATCATAGCTGATACTGATCAATATTTCGATTTTACAAAAATCATCATCAGAGCTCATTCAATCCGTAGTTGTTCCTCTCGACCCAAACAACTACGGAGTGAATGAGCTCTGATGATGATTTTTGTAAAATCGAAATATTGATCAGTATCAGCTATGATTATATTATAAATTGTTTTCTTCTTTAACAGCATTGTGTGATGTTTTCATTCCACCTTTTCATACTCATATTGTCGGATTCATTTCCTTTCTTTAACTTATTATATATTATATATATAGATATATATATATATATATAAATATATATATATATGCGCGTGTGTGTGTGTTTCTTAGATTGAACAGTGAGTGGGATAGAATTATATAGATAAGTGCATAGATAGATGATTTCAAGAATATATACAATTTTATATTATATTTATGTACATGAATTGTAGACAGGTAGATAGAGAAAACCGATGAGTAGATAGATAGATAGAGAGAGAGAGAGAGAGAGACAGAGACAGAGACAGAGACAGAGAGAACAGAGAGACAGAGAGAGAGAAGAGAGAGAGAGAGGTAGGGAGGGAGATTTAGAATTAAAAATAACTTACTTTCTGTTGTTGTTTTTTAAGAGACGGAGCAATGTATGAATTTTAAATTATTCGTCTCGTTAAAAACCGTTTCATTACAGTCAATTTCATGAGTTGTATAAAATTGTCAGTTGAGCAACGTGCTTTTCTTTTAAAGTACAATGCATTTGATATTTACATCCTGTAGTTTTTTTTATCGAAGCATTTAACAGGACATCAATACATTAAAACGTATATATATACATACATATATATATATATATATATATATATATATATATATATATATGTATATATATATACATATATATATATATATATATATATACATATATGTGTGTGTGTGTGTGTGTGTGTGTAGAGAGAGAGAGAGAGAGAGAGAGAGAGAGAGAAAGAAAGAAAGGGACACACATGTATATTGTATACATGTCCATTTGGCCCGAGTCTTCGTTTACAATTATTTTTGCGTAACTGTTTACTCCAAATAAATAAAGAACCAGAGGAGACACAATCTTCATATATTCAAAAGATACGATTACAATAACAAACATATATATATATATATATATATATATATATATATATATATATATATAAAAATTCTTAGATTGATAGAGAGTGAGTGGGATAGAATAAAGAACCAGGAGAGACACAATCTTTATATATTCGATTACAATTACAAACATATATATATATATATATATAATATATATATTATATATATATATATATATATATATATGATTCTTAGATTGATAGAGAGTGAGTGGGATAGAATTATATGGATACGTAAATAGATAGATGAGTTGAAGAATATATACAATTTTATATTGTATTTATGCAGATGGAATTGGTTTTCAATACGCCCGTGTCTGTAAATATAAGTGGGTAAGGATTTATTTATTTTTCCCGTCGATCTAAATGAGTAAACAGATAGGTGTAATTGAGTGAACGCGCAGGCCCATGTGTGGGTATGTTTATGCATGTCTAAACAATGATATTTACTATACTCATCATTGAATAATCATGGCGCCACGAGATGTGGGCACACAGTTAGAATCAAAACTAAATAAATTAGCAACGGTCTGATGGTCTGTGAACGTAACATGTCGACTGTTATTCTAGTGGGTGAGTTCAGTATATGATGTGTGTTTAAAAAGAATCGAGACTGCAATGAGCAATGAAGAAGACACTATCTATTCCCACAAAATACTCTCCTGGGGATTCACCGCATCTATTCCAGGGAGAATTTCATTTGTCGAAGCATCTCTGAATCTCGACTTTTGATATCTGCGAAACTAAGCAACCGTATGTCTTGCAATGTGACAGTATGGTATATGCATTTATGAATTCAAAGACAATTCCGCCCTGTCGGCTGGGGCGTTAGAATGCACCGACTGCACCTCTGCAGAGGGGTAAGACTCCCCCAATTGGGCCACATGTTGGCCGTGGGTGGCGACCCGTGATGCTTAAGGATAGAGCCCAGGTGGATGAGCAGTTCATGACATACAATACTCCACTTTTGCCCTATCTTGGGCTAGACGGGCGGTCGGAGAGGCCCTCTCCGATCAATCGGCTGGTCACGTCAAGCCCTAGCACCTATGATTGCCCCAACCCTATTGCCCTTATAGCAAGCCCCAACCCCTTTTTATCACATGGGTGCTAGAAGGCGGTGACTGCGGGTCTACATGTCCTGGGAATGACGTTAAACTCTATCTGATGGTGAGGTTCCAGTTTTGGAGGTTTGGGGAATGTGGAGCACCCCTTCATCACCATTGCTCCCTGGTCCACTCTGACCCGGAGTGGTAGTACCTGTTAGGGTCCCATCTATGGGTTAAATAGAAAAATGTATTTATAAAAAAATTGTATTATCCATTAAGAATTGATTTATTTCAAAACTGCATTAAATGACCCACTGAGGTTTATATGCCGTAAAACAAACCAAACCAATGAATCAAAGACAATTAATAACAAACAATAGATGAACAAGAGAAATAACACAAATTGTGGTCTGATAGAATAGTCTGAATCTATAAGAAAAAAGTTACACTTTATTACTTATATAACTTATTAAAAAAGAAAATCTTTTTATGTGTACCTATGGCTTACAAATTTATATGTTCTTTTCAGAATATCTTATTGAATTCTGGGTTTTAAAAAAATGTTTTTTTAATTATGACTATTATGAAGATGAAGTTAACTGAAATTTTTTTCGTACAAGAACAATTGGTATGGCCTTCATGTATGGTCAAAGTTGCATTGATAATTGTTAAGTTATTTGCAACAGTACTTTACCAAGAACACACCGGTATGGGACCATTATTTCTTGATGTCATTAATACTATATATAAATATATATATAGGTATATATAAAAACATTTTTTTTTTGTGATGAAACAAAGAAAATACAGTGCTCAATCACAAATTGTGAGAGCTAATATTTATTTAATTTGTTGAGTTTTTAAAGATAAATGTTTATTATAGACAGCTACCCAGGTTTCTTGCTAGGTCGCAATCATCAGGTTGTCAAATTAGAGCCCATGGTGTTTATTGAAGATCTTTTCATAATGTCACATTCTGGTTCGCAAATAACGTCGGTTGCTTTCGTGGACGCTAGTGCGCTTCGGATTTTTTCAAAATTCAATTTTTTCAAAAATTGAATTTTTTTGTAAAAATGCCAACGAAGTTACCTCCCTTTATTCGTTAAAGATAGAAAAGATTAAATATATATATATATATATATATTATATATATATATATATATATATAATATATAGTATCTGATTGCCATTTTAGCATTTCCATTTCAGTGGCATTAGTGTTTTTTTTTAACGTATGAGAAATATTTAAGAAATAAAGACAAAATATTTAATTTGAATTTGGTCAGTCGAGAGTTAATTCTTGAAAGGAATTTGTAATGACCAGTTGTCAAAATATGATTACACAGATCTCGGACATTGAACTAGTTATCAGAATTATAAAGAATAATTTTCTCTATAAGTGTCATCCTTGGCCAGTCGAAAAGGGATTAAAGAAAGTCCTGTGTTATGGAATCCTTTGATAAGCGTATAAGTCCTATCCTGCGTATTAGTAAAGGTCCAGTGATTTAATCCTATGTCCATCGTCAATGAATGTCAACATAATTATGGCCAGTAGGGTCGGTTAAGTATAGTATCAGCCTCAGAGTACTGCCAGAGATTGGTCAAGAGTTAGATCACATGATTCTGGCCAATTCTATAAGTAGGAGCGTGCATCCATCGGTAATTCTCGTGGAAGTGCGTGGTGTAATGGTTAAAGTCATGGGAAATGGACTCGTCGACCCGAGTTCAAATCCTGGACGTGGCAATTATTTCACTTAGCGCTAATACCCTTGGGAAAGGTATGAATCCTACTCTCCCTCCAGCTATGGGTAAATAGTAGGGCAGACTGGGCTCTTTAACCCTGGTTACGCAACCGGTCTAGGAGAAGGAAAACTCTGAATTCAAACCTATTGAACTCCGCTTAAGAAATTGACTTTGTGTCGCATCCTGCTCGTGCGGAGGGGTTGGTAAATATATATATATCGGGAATTCTCAACGATTTCATTTTACCCGAGAAAGGATGTAGATACTCAAAACAAAAGAAAATACAATGCCGGTGTTGGGATTGGAATTTCATTCACTCGGAAAATAATGAGGTAAATCAAATGGAAAATACAAATTATTCAGAAAGCAAAAACCAGAAAGTTGTTTCCAGGAGTGGAAATTCATATAAGCGTCCAAAAAAACACAAGAGAGTAAAAGAGTCAGAAAGATACAACACCAGACAAACCTAGACGACAGAATTCCTCTCCTCGGGTAAACCTCAATGTAACCATTCCCTCTAATAACTACAGAGAGTAAACACCAGACGAAATAATTAGTCTCCTCTCCACAAAACAAAGATGTTATACGTTATGTTATGTATTAACCCGGGTTAGTTGGTTAGATTTTCCGGCATGTCAAACCTTGTTAGGTTATTTTATGCCGAATACTTTGTTCTATTCATTCTTGTTGGGTATTAGATTTTCAAATTCAATTCTTAAACACATTTTGATACTAATTTTTCTTATCTATTTAACAGGTACTGCCACTCCAGGTCAGAGTGGACCAGGGAGCAATGGTGATGAAGTGGTGCTACTTATTCCCCAAACCTCCAGAATTGGAACATCACAATCAGAGAGAGTTTAACGTCTTTCCTAGGACAGGAAGACCCTCAACCGACTTTTAGCATACATACAATAAAAAGGGTTGGGGGTTGCCGTAAGGGCAATAGAATTGGGTCAATCATATAGGTGCTAGGGCTTGACATGACCAACCGATTGATCAGAGGGGGCTCTCCAACCGACTGTCTCGCCTACGTAAGGGTCTAAGCAGAGCGTTGCATGTCATGGACTGCTCATCCACTAGGATTCCGTCCTTACGCAACATGGGTCGCCATTCACGGCTAACAGGTGACCCCATTGGAGGGATCTTACCCCTCTGAAGAGGTGCAGTCGGTGTATGCTAAAGCCCAGCTGACAGGGCTGGTTATGTATTATTGTTGCGCAACTTTATTTCAATAAATATTTGTTTCATTTTTAACGGAGTTTTCTTCTTTTTTTTTTTTTTTGAGTTGCCAAAACTCGGCAACTTATTCCGACTAACAACTGACCGATCAAACGAGGATACACCGAAGTAGTTGTGTTAATTTTCAATTCCACAGGTCTTTAATACACAATGCCGGAACAAACTTAATGACGAAGCAACTAAAAGAAAATCCAAGTAGTAGTCCCGAACTAGATTGGGCCAACCTTTCAAGTAGGCCCAAATTCATCACCGTGATTTCCGAATAAGCGCCTGAGAGATATCCACGGCACCATAGGACCACTTTAAAGAACACAGTGCCATAGGACCACATTAATGACCTCCCCGTATTTTACCAATGAGATGAATGTTCATTTGTTATATAATAAATTTTGTCCAGACATCTAGAGGTCGAAATTTCGGTGATCCACAGAATCATGCAAGTGCAGAATATTTAACCGTCGCCAAATAGTAATTCAATGGTTAAGTTGTTAGAAAACAAGTCTCACCAATCCATTTCTACCAAATTGCCTGTTCGATCCTTGCTTGATGTACCATGATTGCGAATCCATTCCGTAGCAAACAGGTCGGATAAATATCTACACAGCACTTACCAAACTTTTTCAAATCATTTGGCTAAATCTTGTATTACACACACACACACACACACACACACACACACACATATATATATATATATATATATATATTATATATATATATATATATACGCATACTACATAAAGAAACAAACAAAAACTTCAAGAAATCGAAGCTTTATATATCAAACAACAAAACCTACCTTAAACAAAATAAACTTTGAAATAAGTCAACATATTCTCAAATGTTTATAATGTTCCGCCTACCCTCCTTCCTCTATAACCCTCCCCTTCTCACAACTTGTGACCCCTCCCACATAAAATCACCGCAATGCTTGCTCAAACCACTACCATTCCTACAACCTCCTACTACCAATGGTTATTACCTACCAC
>CM042143.1:27898193-27935693 GCA_023376005.1 Doryteuthis pealeii
ATAGTATATGATTTAATTTATTTATTGTGGGTTTTGGACATCTCTGATTCAAAACACAAGAGAAAGCCTACCAACAAAACTGGCTCTAATGAACCGAATATTGAACATAAACTGGCTTTACAAGAATACATAGATTCGTATTAAAAAATAAAAGCAACACTGGATAGGTAGTATCCATCGAGACTATTTTTAAGGAAACAGTAGAAAACATTTTATTCTGTAACTCGTTTTTTCTGATTTTATTCTAAATGTAGTACTGTAATATTGATAAAAATAATTATTTAAACTATAGTATAATTTGTTCGGCATCATTTGTAGTAGTCTTCTTCGAAATGTATACGCCTGCTCACAAAGAGTATCAACAGAATTCCGTACTTGATATAGGTTTGTTTACGCTATTCATACAAAAGGAATTCATCCAAATTCTAGACCCCGGCAAGGATGGAAAACAAAGTCAATTTCAAAGCGGTGTGCGGGTCAACAATTCTATTTCTTATGACGGTAATTGTTATACATCCTACCTATGAATATGGTGTGGTAAAAAGTATAAAAAAAACAATGGTTTAAGTCAAAGGAAATGGACTCGTCGCCACGAGTTCAAATCCTGGACGCGGTAACTGCATTTTCACTTAGCGCTAATACCCTTGGGAAAGGTATGAATCCTACTCTCCCTCCAGCTATGGGTAAATAGTAAGGCAGACTGGGCTCTTTAACCTTGGTTAGGCAACCGGTCTAGGAGAAGGAAAACTCTGAATTCAAACCTGTTGAACTCCGCTTAAGAAATTGACATTGTGTCACATCCTGCTCGTGCGGAGGGGCTGGTAAATAAATATACAGTTTTTAGTCGAACAATGCTCATTAAAATATACCCCGGTACAAAACTCTAGAGCAATCATTGCGATTTGAGACAACTAGATAGTACAGACATGGATTTAAATTGAAACTTCTTAAGATAAGAATGCAACAAGATTGAATCAGCATCCTGGATACATTTTGGGCATACCGCGTATTCACAGAACATGTGTGTAGCACTTAGTCCAAATCATTCTACTTATCACAGATTTCGGCTTGCAAATATGTTTTATACAAAAAATAGTAAATGTGATTTGATTTATTTCATGAGAACAAATAATAAAATAAATGAATAAGTGTTTGAATCACTCTCTCTCTCTCTCTCTCTCTCTCTCCCTCTCTCTCTCTCTCTATCTATCTATCTATCTATATATATATATATATATATATATATATATATATGGTATAATTTGAATTATGCCATGGATTCAGAAAGATTCTTGTGCGCATTACGCTCCAAATTTGCTATATTAAAAGACAGAAATAAGTTTCGCACGGAAAAGTTTTATGAAGGCAACTATGGAAAAGGATGAAATTCTTTGTCAATTTGAGGGGGGAATTGTGAAGCCAGAAGATGCTTTACGTGCTTGCAACACTAAATTTCGCAAATTTTCCAAAGAACTTCCAGTTCTTGCTAAAATACATGTGCATTAAGGAGAAATATGGAAGCGATGATTACTTTTATTATGTTTTGGGCAATTTGGATTGGTATTGCTGATTTGACCAAATTTCTATGTGCGTGCGTGAGCAAATGTAAATTTACGAAATTACTTCGATCGTGAAAGAGCATAGAAAATGTTATTATCTTATGATATTTGAGGATATTGAATTCTTACACATCTGTCAATAATGGAGATTCACTTCCGGTTTTTGTCTGTAACAAAAATTATGTCACTGCTTACGTCACATTACCCAAAATCCTCATAACATAGAATAAATACACTCAAAATTTGAACATGCAACATTAGACAGTCCTCATTGTTTTTTTAAACAAGTTTTAATAAATACATGACTGGTATTATATATCTATTTATAAGTAAAGTAAAGTCGTTGGGCCTGCCTAATGTCGGTATCAGCCATGCAGTCTATCCCCTTTTCACTAGCGCTAGACCAAGGATATTATTTTAGCGTCTGAGGTGGAGCGCCACACCTACCACCAGCTCCTTACTTTACCGCCCAGATCCCTGTGCTACTCATGCGCTGAGTTGGCGAGGGCGGGTATCGAACTAGGAACCTTGTGGTTTCTAGCCGAACGCTCTACCGACTGAGCTAAACCGGCGTTTGTTTTATTTTAATACATATTTAAAGTTTCCATTTCAAATTGTTTTATTTTGTAATCCTTTAATGAATTTGATGATTTTACCTACTTTGGGTACAAACCGCTGACATTGAATTTTTGACTCCCACCCCTCAGGCAATATTTTTCAAAAATCTATTTTTACATCGCCCGGAAGGTGTTTTTTTTAATTTTGTACTAGTCTATCAATAATGTCCACTGAGTCATTGTCGTAGTATTTAATTCTTGTAAACATGATTGCACATCCGTTTTCGAAATACCACATAGGACCACTAGTAATTTGTATGCATATGCATTGTATTTTAGGAGGCACTCGGTGCGTAACGCTTATCGTCGTAAAAAAATGGTATCGGCGACCTGAGTTTAAATCATGGACGAAACTGTTTTTATTTGACGTTTAATACCGTTGGAGAAAGTATTAATCAAACAATTTAACCTCTATCTATGCCTTATATTAGAGAAACTTCGGTTCTGTAACATTGATAAGTCAACCGGCCTAGGAGAAGGAAAACTTATTCAAACTAGTATTGCGCTTTTTAAAATAACCATGTGTCGCTTCCTTTTGTGGTGGAGGGGTTGGGTAGATGATTACATTGTATTTCTACGACTATGCAGAAGTTTAGGCGTTTATATGTAAGAGACTATACAAGTATTTATTCATCAGCCATATTAAAGCTATGTTGTTTTAAACTGCCGTCTTATATGTGTAATTTGTATATGTATAATTTATTAGTATTATCTGCGTTATTCGGACTATTGTCCTCATCTTCATTGTTATCTGTACAACGTTTCGGCCGAAATAGCCTCTGACCTTCTTCAGATATTTCTTGTCGGACTCGGGTACCTTCTCAGACTCAGGAACCTTCTTTTCGAACTCGGGAACTTTCTTGTCGTAGTCGGGAGTCTTCTTGTCGTAATCGGGAGTCATCACGGAACTTTGAATCTAACCCTTTATTCAGTCCACGGGGATACCCTGTTCTCATTCTGCTAACCATAGCTGGGGTAGGAGCTGTGTTAATTATTTTTCTATGTAACTGCCGCCGGTCAGGATTGAACCTGGTATCCAGAGATAACTGTCACTTAGAACTGACTTAACCTAACTGCCTTATCCACCAAGTGGACACATGGCCTAGTGGATAAGTTACAAACATTCAGAGAAATAGTATAATTTATTATGGGCTTAGACACAAAAAATGTTCAATTTCTAAATTTGTCAGATTAGTCTTATGCTATTTTTTTTATAAAGTGGAGGTGCTGCTCTAAAATTAGAACACCTGGGACCAGATTCTTGACAATTTTTGGTGTGACTCACCTAAAGATTAGAGGGAAAAACAGATACTATACGTTGATCCCAACGTATTTTGATTGTTTGTTAATGTGTTTTCAAAATCTTTTGCGGAAATGGCCAAAACCTGCTAATGATGTATATGTATATATTTCCTATGCCTCCAGCACCTTCCTCGCTGGACACATATTCATCTCACCATTTATTCTCATTATTATTTCACTGAGAAACTGAATCAATTACAGCTTCATCCTGTTCAACTAGTCTTAACCTAAATGGCTCCTTAGTCTTGTAATGAGCGTATGCAAAATTTACCTCTCTAGGGTGATTTGAAAGCACTGCAGGTTTCGTTTGGTATGGTTTATTTGCTTGACGGAATATTGTTGCAGATTGACCGTTTGTTTTGCGCGGGAAGTCGAAAAGACAAAGGAAAATTGAACAATAGATAGGCGAGACAGAAATCTGAGTATAACAAAAGAGGTGTGACAAAGGACTCATCTGGACAAACGCTAACTTGAACAAAGGGAAAGGACTTCCGGTCAAGGAACAAAAGAATGTGTGGGCGGTCGTCAGTACTTAAGCGGTCATCGAGAAGAGACCCAGGAGGAGACCTGAGGAGACGGCGAAGAAAGCACAAGGTGTCGGACCGTCGACACGGTCGAGCGAGCAGTGAGGCTCCCCCACCCCCTTCCACCACATAAGTAGTCGTAGTGTCATTTTCCCTGCCCGCCACTCACCTACCACACACCGAAGAAAATAAAGAAGAGTCATCTTTTGTATACGCGTATCTGTTGTTGTTGAAGTTCAAATGCCGACTACTAGCATACCTGGCTAGTGGGTTAATGACGATATCCGCTACTAACATACACGAATTTAGCGGCGTGAATTCGAAACCACTATGCAACAATATCCTTATGGGTTATATATTTATAAATGTTTGATTGCAATCATAACTTTATTTTCAATGTTCCATTGCATTTTTCATATTGTACTTATTTGTTTATTATCATTTGTTTGCTCACTGTAAGGTTTAGCTCAGTCGGTAGAGTGTTCATCTGGTGAACCTCAGGGTTTCAGGTTTGTTACCGGCCCTCGCCAAATCAGCGTATTAGTAGCACAGGGATCTGAGCAGTAAAGTGAGGAGCTGATGCTAAAAAAAGTATAGCGCTAGTGAAAAGAGGATACACTCCCTTGCTATCTGGCTGATACCGACTTTAGGCCACCCCGACGACTTTACATTATTTTTTATTATTTATATGATATAATGTATTCTTATTTACACTCCACGTTTTTTAACAAAATGATTCGATGTTTTTGAGAGATGAATATAGTTTTGACAAGTGGACGAAAACTAAATATATATTATATTATTATTTATATTTTTTAAGGCAATTACAATGCGTATATCGTATAAAATTTGATAATTATTGATAATAATCATGACAGGCAAACTCGCTGAATAACGCGTGCGACGTGTGGAACGCCATACAGCTGTTTCAACCTTATTAGGTCTCATCAGCAGTGTATAGCTACGATCTCCCTCCGACAGATGTCGAACCAGAGAACCCAGCACGCAGAGTCAGAGACTCTACCAATCTAAATAATCATGACAAGCAAACTTGGGAATAATTATTTTCAATAATTAACGAATTTTATACTATATACGCATTGTAATGGCCTTCAAAAATATAAATAATAATATACTTTACTTAACAATGCTCCAAAAGCAAATTACCAAATACTAAAATATATTTTGTTTGTAAAATAGCAATCTGAATGAGTTCTATTCGCCGATACAATGGGTTTAAACTAGCATTAATAACTTGCTGAGTAAAACACAAAATAGACCTCAATGGTGTCGCAGATTGTTAATACAAATGATTTGCACACAGTTGTATGGTTTCTAGTGTCCCTACCTAATACTTATAATTTATACATAATTATGCGTTCAGGTAATTATTCTTACTTAAAAATTATCTTTTACTTGCACACAGTTGTGCAGTTTCCCGCATTTCTGACTAATACTGATATTTGTATTTCTATACAAAAGAAAACAAATGGACGATATTAATTATTGTGTATATTGCAAGTTAATTAAAATTCATTCTTAGCAGTATCACAAACCCAATGAAAATGTATTTGCATATGCGAATAAAACAAATCAATGCTATACTAATAAGGAGGTAGAAAAAGGTAAAACATTACATATCACGTCATAAAATTAACTACCATTTTTAGAAGGAAAGAGTTCTAAGTACATTGTATATACTAGCAAATATATGCACCCTCCGGGTGCAAGTATTTAAGTTTTAATGTAATAAAATATTATATTAAATTAGAAAGTCTAACAGAACTAAATAAGAATACAGATAAAAAGATTTGAAACAGAGGGAGTATAGTAAAAGATTTGAAACAGAGGGAGTATAATAAAAAATGGAACAACTGAAACTTACTCTTCCATCACTCTCGTCTTTCATTGTTATTTTTTCTAATTTAAGTATTTAGTTATAAGAGGAAGTAAAGAATAAAATGACAGTTATTTTATCTTATTAATGGATTTCATTTAAGGTTCATTGAAGAGATTTTTGCTTATATTCATTAAAATAAAACCAAACAGTTAGAAATCAATAATACTAAGCACATATTTATTAAATTCGATTTTTTAATATTAATATGCAAATTAGCCTTCCCGTTCACACTGTAAACCGCTATTTTGTTGTATATATAAATATAATTGCATGTTGTCAGTATGTAGACAAAGTTAACAGTATTAATAATGTAAGACAATTTTATTAATTATTGAGGTTTAAATAAAAATAAAATCGTGGAGAATGTGATGTCATTAACTAAGAGAATTGTTACTTGAATAGGAATATAGTTTCGGTTACAGACAGAAAAACACACAATCTCCATTATAATAAGATATATATATATATATATATATATATATATATATATATATATATGTGTGTGTGTAGTAGAGATATAAGGACAAAACTCAGACAAACGTAGGTAAGATATATTTCGCTAGAGCTTTGAGCTCGGCATCATCAGTCACTTTATTCAATAAACCGACTGATGATACCGAGCTCAAAGCTCTAGCGAAATATATCCTACATACGTTTGTCTGAGTTTTGTCCATGTTGTTCCACATATCTCTACTACATTCTGTCGGATTTATGCCAATCCTATTTCCTCACACACACACACACACACACACACACACACACACATATATATATATATATATAGAGAGAGAGAGGGGGAGGGGATGGGAGAGAGAGAGACAAGCACTCCACATGAGCAGGATGAGACACAAGGTCAGTTTTTTTTAAGTGAAGTTTAACTAGTTTACAATTAGAGTTTACCTTCTCAGAGATTAGTTGCCATACGAATGATAAAAAGCGCAGTCTGTCCTATTTACCCATACATGGAAAGTGATTAGTTGGATGCAACCAATTGCCAAATGTATGACCACTACGTAAAATGCAAACAGTCCTATCCAGGATATGAACAGGGAGTGCGCGTGTTTATTTTTACGAAGATAACCATTAGACTCCGAGCGTCTCCCGCGTACATTATCTGGCGATTTCGCTTTATTCAATGATTCCAAACTATTCCAGTGTTTCTAGCATTAAAAAAAATAACCAAAATAAAGAGATGTTTAGTTCACTAATGGTTTCATGTAACTAGCAGGTAGTAAAAGCATATTTTAATACAGTCTGAAAACTCTCCTGTGAAAGCAGCAAGTAATTGTGACGAAAAAAAAAATGAAAAAAAAAAAAACGGCTACCGTATCAAAGAAAATGAAGATTTGTGTGGAAGAAAGCATTGATTTTCTATAGGCGCTAAGACTAGTTGAACAGGATGAAACTGTAATTGATTCAGTTTCTCAGTGATATAATGATGAGGATAAATGATGAGATGAATATGTGTCCAGCGAGGAAGGTGCTGGAGGCACAGGAAATATACATATACATCAATTAATTTACGTATTTCATTGCTAAAATAATGTACCAGTGGAATTAGAGTATCTCCTTTTTTCTAAGCATTTTTTCTACTGTTTTGGTTGCTTAATTTTATTTGAAAGTGTCCCTGGAACATAGATAACATGAAAGTTACATATATTCTTATCTATATTATTAATACTAGCAAATATATGCACCCTCCGGGTGCAAGTATTTAAGTTTTAATATAATAAAATATGATATTAAATTAGAAAGGCTAATGAAACTGATTAAGAATTCAGATAAAATTATTTGGAACAGAGGGGGTATGATTGAAAAATAGAACAACTTTGAAACTCTTCCATCATTTTCCCTTTCTCCCGTCTTTCATTGGTAAATTTTCCTAATTTAACTATTTAGTTAAAATAGGAAGTAAAGAATAAAATTACAGTTATTGCTTCTTGTTAATGGATTTCTTTTAAGAATTATCCCCGAGATTTTTGCTCATATTCATTAATATAAAACCAAACAATTAGAAATAAATAATACTAAGCATATATTTATTAAAATCAAATTTTTAAGATCAATATGCAAATTAGCCTTCCAATTCACACTGTAAACCACTATTTCTTTTATATATAAATACAATTGCATGTTATTAATATGTAGATATGATCAACAGTCTTAATGATGTAAAACAATTTTATTAAAAATTGAGGTTTAAATAAAAAATAAAATCATGGAGAATGTTATGTAAATAACAAAGGGAATTGTGACTTGAATAGTAATATAGTTTCGGTTACAGACAAACCCACAATCTCCATTATACTAAGACTAGCAACAGAAAACCCCCTTCCGAGCGTCGTAAAAATTAATTTTTGAGAGACATTGCCTGAGAGGGTGGGAGTTAAAAATTCAATGTCAGAGGGTTTGTATCATAAGTTAGACAAATCCTCATATTTATTAAAGGAGTAAAAAAAAACAAAAAAAAAACAATTTGAAATGAAAACTGGGCTCCGTTCCTCTCAAATAAAATGTTGCGTGCATGTAATAATCAAACAATTATTTTGAATATTTTCCACATCAGTTTTCCACAAAATCGTAGGTATTTGTTTATTTGTAAACTTTTTAGTTAACTTCTTGTTACTGTAAAAAAAGACGAGTAAAAAAAAAAGCAATTTTTAAAATTGCTTACTCAAATTTTGGGTGTATATAGCATAAGAATGTTGTAACGTAAACTGTGATATAGTTTTTGTTACAGACAATCTCCATTATTAATAGTTATATTTATTTTGTTGTTTTATGAGAACACACACACACACACACACTCACACACACACCACACACACACACATATATATATATATATATATATATATATATATATATATATGGTGCTCGGGATAAATTTGACAGTTTCATAAGGAAAAATAAAAAGTGCTTGGTAACTAAATATTTTAATGGATTATAAAGGAACTCAACAGACACGGACATTACACTACTGTTAACAAGTTTCAATCAAAATAACCACCATTAGCGTCAATCACAGCCTCAATCCTGCTCCGGAACATGTAGAAAGCTTACAGTTACAGTTGTTACTGTTTCCCTGGGAAGGATTTCAAAAACTACCTTAATTCGGTCGACTAACATGGGCTATTTTAGTACTGGCACGGCGATTGGTGTCTCTCTCAACAGTGCCACATACATCATAATCCATGATGTTAAGATCTGGGGAGTTCGGAGGAGAGACATTGCGACTGGTGTAGTCGTAAAAATTCGCCGACAACCATTTTTGACATTTCCCAGAGGTGTGGCAGGGGACCTAATCCTGCAGCCATACATATCGCTTACCATTGGCTAACCTTGTTATCTAGGACTTGACTACAGTGTTTAGCAACTCCACATAGGCATCTGAGGGTCCCCCAACACTTTTCTGCAGATTTCCGAGGGATTCTGCTGTACGAATCCAATCAGATCGTCTGTAATGTTGCTTTCTTCTAGCCTCAGCCTCGTAGTCCCTATTGTAATTCTTCAGATCATACCTGATGGTTTTTACAGTGTTCAGGGAGCATTGGGCAGCAACCATAATCTCCTTATTTTTATGGCCGACGCAGATCCTCATGATACAAGTTATTCTCTTCCATAATTCAGGTGGGTTCCTGTCATCCATTCTATCTGTCATCACGTATATGAATGAAGAAGGGTACAAGCTTTTAAATCATATATATTTTGCGTCAATTCCTCCAACCTACGGAGAAAAATAACCAAATATGAATATGTCAAATTTATCCCGAACACACTATCTATCTATCTATCTATCTATCTATCTAGCTAGCTAGCTAGCTATATATATATATATATATATATATATATATATATATATATATATATATAACTATTCGATCATCGAACCAAGTGTTTGGTCTGATTATTGATTAGGTGAGAAACTGACAGTCATCAAGTGCCGTTGACTGTGTTTATGCTATTCTAGCACACGCACACACACGTGTTTTACAATTATAATTACGATTAACTTAATAATAATTCAGAAATTAGATCTAAGGAAGAAATAAACGAGTAAAATAAGACACACGCGGTAATTGGAAAAATATTAACTAACATAGCATTCAATCATTATAATCCGAAAAGGTGTTTATCTCAGTTTAATTAAGGAATTACATCGAATTACTTAATAATAAGGTATGGTTCTTTGACCCATCATAATTTTCTCTACTACTACAAAAAACAACAACAACAACAACTACTACTATTATTATTATTATTATTATTATTATTATTATTATTATTATTATTATTATTACTAGCAAATATATGCACCCTCCGGGTGCAAGTATTTAAGTTTAAATGTAATAAAATATTAGATTAAATCAGAAAGACTAATGAAACTAATTAAGAATTCAAATAAAAATATTTGAAACAGAGGGGGGTATAATCGGAAAATAGAACAACTGAAACTTACTCTTTCATCACTTTCGTTTTTCAATGCTAAATTTTCCTAATTTAACTATTTAGTTAAAATAGGAAGTAAAGAATAAAATTACAGTTATTTCTTCTTGTTAATGAATTTCTTTTAGGATTTATTGAAGAGATTTTTACTCATATTCATTAAGATAAAACAAAACAATTAGAAATCAATAAGACCAAGCACATTTTTATTAAAATCAGTTTTTTTAATATCAATATGCAAATTAGCTTTACGTTTACACTGAAAACTGGTATTTTGTTGTATATATAAATACAATTGCATGTTTTTAGTATTTAGGTAAGGCCAACAGTATTAATAATGTCAAACAGTTTTATTATTAATTGAGGTTTAAATAAAAATAGAATCATGGAGAATGTGACGTAAATAACTAAGGGAATTGTGACTTGAGTAGTAATGTAGTTTCGGTTACAGACAGAAAAACGCACAATCTCCATTATAATAAGATTATTAACATTATTTCATTATGATTATCATTGTTCTATATTTTTAATTTATTGAGCACTTTTGGATAGTTCCCTAATGCCACTGCAACGGAAAAGTTTAAGCGGCAATTGAATACTATATATATATAATATATAATATATATATATATATATATATATATTAATGGACTCTTCCGTCGATTTTCGACGTATGAGGGTTCATACACACAATGAACTCCTACACAGGGATTAGTTTATAGTGGTGAAGGCTTGCGTTGGACCATCCACACTTTTTGGCACAGTCGATAGGAAAGAATTGGTGCATCAAGGGTTGCCACAAACCCAATCAACGACCGACCTCAGGAATTTTGAATTCAAAGTTATCCCTCTCCTAGACTGGTTACCTACCCAAGGCTGAAGGGCCCAGTCAGCCCTACTATTTAATCCATAGCTCTCTCTCTCTCTCTCTCTCTCTCTCTCTCTATATATATATATATATATATATATATATATATATATATATATATATACAAACCTCACCGCAGCCATGTCGGCTTGGTCTTTAGAATACACCGACTGCACCTCTGCAGTCTGCCCTACTATTTAACCCATAGCTGGAGGGAGAATATATGGATTCATACCTTTCCCAAGGGTATTAGCGCTATGTGAAATGCCAAGGAATTGAACTAGGAATTGAACTAGGAATTGAACTCGAATCGACGAGTCCATTTTCCACGACTCTAACCACCTGTAGTATATATATATATATATATATATATATATATATATATATATATATAACAAATACCAATGCTGGTGTGCTGCCAGCTATATTGGTAGGACAACGCAGAGGCTAAACGTCTGAATAAACCAACACGTCCCGAGGGGTATAAGAAGCCTCCCCAAAACCACATCCGGGCTTTCCCAGGCACAAGATTCTGCCATCGGTGACCACCTTTGTAGTTCAAATAGTTGTAAAACAAACTACAGCGATCAGCAATTTTCTATTCTACACAAGGCGAGGACAAGTCATCATCTCAATGTCCTTGAGGCAGTCTCCATTTTTTTTACTGCCCGTCCTTGTGTAGACAGAGTCATCTTAAGCACTCCCTGGTAATTTTTGCTGGGGATGTTATTGCTGAGGTGGGGATTACCTGAAGGTACTTGCCAATTTTTTTTCTCTCTTTATTTTTTTCTTTTTGCATTCATGTTACTCCACCATTTTCGCTTGATTGAATCTCTCTTTTACCCATTTGATTTACATTGTGACTTTTAAACAATCTACCGGTCGTTACTTTTGACAAAGCACCGGTCGAAAGGGCCCTAAAGTTTCCATTTTCTTTTTTCTCTTTCGAAAAAAAAAATTATTTGCTGATCAATAAAGTATGTCGTTATTTTTCAAAATCCTATATATATATATATATATATTATATTATATATATTTGAAAAATTGTTTTTAAGTTTTAAAATTTTGACATATCTACACAGTGGCATCATATTGGCAACATTTGACCGGATGTCAGTCGATTTAAGAATATTTGTTCTCAACAAACTTTAAAAAAAAAAAAGAGAAATAAGAAATTACAGTTATTCGCCCATTTCATTCATAACGGAGGAGAATAAGAAAGAGAAAAAAAAGGAGAGGAAAAGGAAATAAGAATAGAAATTGTAACCACACAGATAAAAACAAAGCACGTCATTTCTGAAAATAAACTCTGATGATGAAGCTCTAGCTTCGAAATCGATAAGACATAAAAAACATCTTTTTGTCTTTATTTTTTATACGCATTGTATTGCCTTCGACTTTTATTTTATTTTATATATATATATATAATGTGTGTGTGTGTGTGTGTGTGTGTGGTCGGAACTTATATGAGACTGATGTTATAAATCTTTTTAATCTCATCATTTAAAATTCAAATAAAGTCGTGTGCACATGTAAGTAATGTGTACAATGATTACAAGATGATTGTATATTTAACCTGATTTTTAGATGGTATTTTTATAATTTTTTAAATAATTATAAATATTAACATATCTAATATTGATATATTTAATATCTATTTCACATATATATATTCATAAAACATTATTTTTGAAATATTTGATTTTTATTTAATATATTCTTGATGATTCTAATATATTTCTTATGTATCTATTGATATTGATATATTTATTGAGTCAGTAGAACATTCGCCTATGGATTTTGCTGTTCAAGTTTCAATCCCAATCCTCGGCAACTCAGCACCTGAGTAGCACAACTTGGCTAATTTGATCTGTGTCGTAAAGCATCTGCAAGCTGACGATATATGTGGCGCTCCACCTCAGCCCAAAACAATCTCCCTGGTCTATCGTTTGCGAAAAGAGGATTGACTCCTTTGCCTTTCGGTTGATACCGACAATAGGTCACTCCACGGACTTTACTATATATTCAATAAATAATTGATTTTATTTGAAAGATTGGAGATACGTTTATATATGTTTTTATAAGTGGAAAAACAATTACTGAACCAGTCTTGATACTTTTTGGAACAAGATTTTGCAAGGGCTGCACGCACTCCTATACTCACCAGACCGAGCTCCCTGCAACATTTTCTTATTTCGTAAACGGAAAATACATGTCACATGTTGTATTTGAGGATATAGAAAACATTCTTATTTTAAAAGCTAGCGCAGTTTCATATCATATCAAAGAGGAGTCTATGAGATGCTTCGACCAATGAAAACTCTCCGGAGTAAAAGTCTTGAATGTAAAAGAAACTAGAATAATAATTAACACAGCTCAGCACCTGTATCCCAGCTATGGTTAGCGCGATGAGAACAGGATCCCCCCGGGGTACTGAATAAAGGGTTAGGTTCAAAGTTCCGTGATGGCTCCCGATTACGACAAGCAGGTTCTCGATTGCGACAAGAAAGTTCCCGAGTTCGAAAAGAAGGTTCCCGAGTCCGACAAGAAATATCTGATGAAGGCCAGAGGGCACATTGGCCGAAACGTTGTACAGATAACAATGAAGATGAGGACAATAGTCCGAATAACGCAGATAATACTAATAAATTAAACATATACAAATTACACATATAAGACGGTATGTTAAAACAATATAGCTTTAATATGGCTGATGAATAAATACTTGTATAGTCTCTTACATATAAACGCCTAAACCTCTGCATAGTCGTAGAAATACAATGTAAGCATCTACCCAACCCCTCCACCACAAAGGAAGCAACACATGGTTATTTTAAAAAGCGCAATACTAGTTTGAATAAGTTTTCCTCCTCGGATGGGGACAATAGTCCGAATAATACAAATAATACTAATTATCAAGTCTGATCTAAAACAAATCAGAAAAATAGTGAATGAGACAATCCTAAATTAGATTAACGCTTCTTTCAATTATTTTAGTCTTTGAAAATGCTGTATTTTTGAAATGCCTGAAGAAGGCCGGAGGGCACGTCGGCCGAAATATTGTACTGATAACAATGAAGATGGGGACAATAGTCCGAATAATACAAATAATACTAATTATCAAGCCTCATCTAAAAAAAATTCAGAGAAATAGTGAATGAGACAATCCTACATTAGATTAACGCTTCTTTCAAGTCTTTGAAAATACAGTTTCAGTATCGATATTTTTGAAAATACACCGTACAGTGTAACGTGACGAATATCTGCATGATTGATTTATCGCTAAATCTTTGCCGCCGTACATGCAGAGTTTGCTCAAGTGTCGCTTCAGGCCTTCAATAATATTCCAAAAATTTCGAATGCAATCATGAAATTGATCTGCAGGTGTATGTTCAGATTTCTCACATCTTAATTGAGCGACATTCTAAGATTGTCTACCCTGCATATATTTTGCAGATTATGTATAAATTCTATGCTCCGTATTTCTATCCCCGGCATCGTGCGGGCTCTAACGGTTATCGTGGTAGAAAAATAGACACGGTGACACGAGTTCAAATCCTGGATGAAGCTGTTATCATTTCACAGAGGGCTAATACCCTTGGGAAATACATGTAGCCAACTGGTCTCCCTTCCTCATCTAGCTCATTCTCAAGGCGCCTTGTTAGGGTCCAAGTGGTGCAGCCGTACAGCAGCACTGATACAACCACAGCCTGGAAGAATTGTCGCTTTAACTTGTCAGTGAGATCGGATTTAAATGAAATATACGAGATTGCAGACCCCACAAATACAACTCTGTCATCGACAGCTACGAAACTTGGCAAGATAGATTATCGTCACATCACGCCGAAAGCAACGGTTCCCACAAGATCACAGGAGTTAAGCTACGTTGAGCTTGTCCAATACTTAATTTGGTGACTGTTCTTTGAGCCACTTCTTCACTACAGATTCCACTTTCTCGTCACTCGAATACTGTTTGCCTCTCAAACCATCTTTCATGGGGTCGAAAAGAGGCAAACATTATTCCAGTGACGAGGAAGTAAAATCTGTAATGAAGAAGTGGCTCAAAGTACAGTCAACTTAATTTTACGGGGCAGGGATATATGCTCTCATTCGAAGGTGGAACATTGCTATTGAGAGATCCGACTCTTAGCCCTGAAGTCGGATCTTAGCCCTGAAGAGCATTAAGCGAAACTTTTAGTAGGTTTATCTGACTCATTAGATGTATCTTTATATATATATATATATATATATATATATATATATATATATATATATATTAGAATGTCAATAATGCACTGGAAATCCTTTCGGTGAACATGATTAGTTCATTTCTGTCTCTGATCCGTTTCCCTAAATCGACTCTACAAGTACGAAATAAACACTTTCAAATATTTGTTATCTCTTTTTTCCGACAATCAAAATTGGACCACATTCTGTTTTTCCTTTTTGTTCCGTTGAGTGGCCACTACTAAGCGAAACTGTTAGTAGGTATATCTGACTCATTAGGTTTAACTTTATTATTTTCTCTACTCACGTATTGAGTATTTTACATTTTATCTTTAAACAATCCTAGCGGTTTATATATACATATATATTTTTATATACAATTTTTTTCCTAAGTTTTATTGTGTTAATCGATTATTTTCGGTTGGTATAGCCCTCTTGGTTTTTTCTTTTCTTTATTTTTCCCCCAGATGAAATTTGCGAGCACATTTTACTATCAAACTTTTTGCCGGTTTTTTTCTTACCGCAAGGGTTTACTACTAAGATTGATATATATTTAATATATTATATATATATATATATATATATATATATATATATATAATATATATATTATATTATTGCCAGTTGAAGGGGATGATAGGTTTTCCTGTAATATTATTAAATCATTTATTCATTTCTGAAACTTTTTAGGTTTAGATAATCCTGACGGTTTATAAATGTACTTTTCATATATATATATACATATATATATATATATATATATATATATATATATATATATATATATATATATATATATATTTCTTTTGGCCAAGTATTATAGTATTAACCAATTATTTTCGATTGGTACGACTATCTTGGTCTTTTCTTTTCTTTTTTATTTAATTTTTTTTTCCCCAGGTTAAGTTTGGTAGTATATTTTTACAATCAAACTATTTGCCGGATTTTTTCTTACCGCAAGGGTTTACCAATAAGTTTGTTGTATATATATATATATATATATATATATATATATATATATATATATATATATACCGGAATTAATATTCCATTTCACTTATCTATGTAGCAATATCTCATCTACAGAAAGTGATGAGAATGTACACATTAGAAACGCAGTCTGTTATGGACAGGCTATCGATCTTATGGAATTGATATCTGATAGAATAAAACAGGGATTCTTCCTAGCTGAAGTCGTATCTGTAAAGCAGTATAGATACAGCACCTGACGTAAACGAAACGCTTGGAGAAAAAAAATAGATAGTAACTCTACAAGGAGGACTGTTTTGGATAAATCTTGGAAGCATCACCCCAAAAAGCAGCAGATATACCGCCATTTCCGTTGTATATAACAAACCATCCCAGTAAGCCATTCAAGACATGCTGGACACTGTTGGAGAAGCAACGATGTCCTCTTGAGAATATATATATATATATATATATATATATATATATATCTTATTATAATGGAGATTGTGTGTTTTTCTGTCTGTAACCGAAACTATATTACTACTCAAGTCACAATTCCCTTCGTTATTTACATCACATTTTCCATGATTTTATTTATATTTAAACCTCAATTATTAATAAAATTGCTTCACATTTTTATTAGTGTTGTCCATATCTACATACAAATAACATGCAATTGTATTTATATATACAAAAAATAGCGGTTTACAGTGTGAATGGGAAGGCAAATTTGCATATTGATATTAAAAATGTGATTTTATTAAATATGTGCTTAGTATTATTGATTTCTAATTGTTTGGTTTTATTTTAATGAATATAAGCAAAAATCTCTTCAATGAATCTTAAATGAAATCCATTAACAAGAAAAAATAACTGTCATTTTATTCTTTATTTCCTAATTTAACTAAATAGTTAAATAAGTAAAATTCAGCAATGAAAGACGGGAGTGATAGAAGAGTAAGTTTCATTTCTATTTTTCTATTATACCTCCACTCTGTTACATATCTTTTTATCTGCCTTTTTATTAGACTTTCTAATTTAATACGATATTTCATTACATTAAAACTTAAATACTTGCACCCGGAGGGTGCATATATTTGCTAGTATATATAATATACCGAACTTATTGGTAAATCCTCGCGGTGAAAAAAAAAAAACAAGCAAATAGTTTGATTGTAAATATATACTACCAAACATCAACCGGGAAGAAAAAAATTTTTGGAAAAAAGAAAAGACCAAGATAAACGTACCAACAAAAATAATCTATTAGTACAGTATTTTGGCCAAAAGAAAAAACAATTTATATGCATATATATATATAAGATATATATTAATACAAAACCACCAGGAGGCTAAAGCTAATAAGTAAAAAGTGCTCAATACCTAAGTAGAGCAAATAATAAAGATAAATCTAATGAGTCCGTCGAACCTACTAAAATTTTCGCTTAATGCTCTTCAGGACTAACGGTCAGATCTTAGCCCTGAAGAGCATTAAGCAAAACTTTTACTAGATTCGTCTGACTCATTAGATTCATCTTTATATATATATATATATATATATATTATATATATTATAATATATATATATATATATATATTATTCAATCTAGGCTGAAGTATTCATTCGTTCATTCATTCATTCATAAACACATCTGATATTTAAATGCTCAAATACTGTCGGATTTCCATTTTCGTTTCTCTCCCCCCCTCTCTCTCTCTTTCTCTCTCTCTCTCTCTCTCTCTCTCTCTCTCTCTCTCTCTCTCTCTCTCTCTCATATACATACAATACATACAATTGTTGTTTTTATCTTATTTTTTATGCTAGTTACGAGTTATCATATATTTATTTATATGATCAGCTCAGAACAAATATATAAACCGACGAAATTATAATTCATTGTCTATCAGTAGATTTGAATAAGGTTCGTTAGAATGTAATTAGCTTGCTGCAACTTTATTGGTTAGTTTTCTCTACATTGCAATAAATACATTAATATGCACATAAGAACACATCTGTATGAATTTTCACGCTTCCCTGGTCGATGAAAATAGATAGGATATAAACAAAATAAAAAAACGATTGAATATACAATGATTTTTTAAAAGGCCTTCAGATAAAACAATTTGAAAGTCATCAATCGCGTTGACTGTGTTATGCTATTCTAGCACACGCCACACACACGTGTTTTACAATTATAATTACGATTATTAATAATAATTCAGAATAGATCTACAGGAAAAAACGAGTAAAATAAGACACACGCGGTAATTGGAAAAATTAAACTAACATAGCATTCAATCATTATATATCCGAAAGGTGTTTATCTCAGTTTAATTAAGGAATTACATCGAATTACTTAATAATAAGGTATGTTCTTTGACCCATCATAATTTTCTCTACACTACAAAAACAACAACAAACAACTACACTATTATATTATTATTATTATTATATTATTATTATTATTTATTATATTTATTACTAGCAAATATTGCACCTCCGGTGCAAGTTTAAGTTTAAATGTAATAATATTAGATTAAATCAAGAAGACTAAATGAAACTAATTAAGATTCAAATAAAAATATTTGAAACAGAGGTGGTATATCGGAAAATAGAACAACTGAAACTTACTCTTCATCACTTTCGTTTTTCAATGCTAAATTTTCCTAATTTAACTATTTAGTTAAAATAGGAAGTAAAGAATAAAATAACAGTTATTTCTTCTTGTTAATGAATTTCTTTAGGATTTATTGTAAGAGATTTTACTCATATTCATTAAGATAAAACAAAAATTAGAAATCAATAAGACCAAGCACATTTTTATCAAAATCAGTTTTTTTAATATCAATATGCAAATTAGCTTTACGTTTACACTGAAAAACTGGTATTTTGTTGTATATATAAATACAATTGCATGTTTTTTAGTATTTAGGTAAGGCAACAGTATTAATAATGTCAAAACAGTTTTATTATTAATTGAGTTTAAATAAAAATAGAAATCATGGAGAATGTGACGTAAATAACTAAGGGAATTGTGACTTGAGTAGTAATGTAGTTTCGGTTACAGACAGAAAAACGCACAATCTCCATTATAATAAGATTATTAACATTATTTCATTATGATTATCATTGTTCTATATTTTTTAATTTATTGAGCACTTTTGGATAGTTCCTAATGCCACTGCAACGGAAAAGTTTAAGCGGCAATTGAATACTATATATATATATATATATATTATATATATATATATATATATATATAATATAAATGGACTCTTCCGTCGATTTTCGACGTATGAGGGTTCATACACCACAATGAACTCCACACAGGGATAGGTTTATAGTGGTGAAGGCTTGCGTTGGACCATCCACACTTTTTGCAACAGTCGATAGGAAAGAAATTGGTGCATCAAGGGGTTGCCACAAACCCAATCAACGACCGACCTCAGGAATTTTGAATTCAAAGTTATCTCCTCTCCTAGACCGGTTACCTACCCAAGGCTGGAAGGCCCAGTCAGCGCTAACTATTTAATCCATAGCTCTCTCTCTCTCTTCTCTCTCTCTCTCTCTCTCTATATATAATATATAATATATAATATAATATATATTATATATATAACAAACCTCCCGCAGCCATGTCGGCTTGGTCTTTGAATACACCGACTGCACCTCTGCAGTCTGCCCTACTATTTAACCCATGCTGGAGGGAGAATATATGGATTCATACCTTTCCCAAGGGTATTAGCGCTATGTGAAATGCCAAGGAATTGAACTAGGAATTGAACTGGGAATTGAAACTCGAATCGACGAAGTCCATTTTTCCACGACTCTAACCACCTGTAGTATATATATAGTATATATATATATATATAATATATATATATATATATAAAAATATCACAATGCACTGGTTGCGCCAGCTATATTGGTAGGACAGCAACGCAGAGGCTAAACGTCTGAATAAACCAACAGCGTCCCGAGGGGTATAAGAAGCCTCCCCAAAACCACATCTCGGGCTTTCCCAGGCACAAGATCTGCCATCGGTGACCACCTTTGTAGTTCAAATAGTGTAAACCACAACTACAGCGATCAGCAATTTTCTATTCTACAGCAAAGGCGCAGGACAAGTCACATCCTCAAGTCTTCGAGGGCATCTCCATTTTTTTATGCCGTCCTTGTGTAGACAGAGTCATCTTAAGAACTCCCTGGTATATTTTGCTGGGGATGTTTATTGCTGAGGTGGGGTACCTGAAGGTACTTGCCAATTTTTTTTCTTCTTTTATTTTTTTTGCTTCATGTTACTCCACCATTTTCGCTTGAATGAATCTCTCTTTACCCATTTGATTTACAATTGTGACTTTTAAACAATCTACGGTTCGTTACTTTTGACAAAGCACCGGTCGAAAGGGCCTAAAGTTTCCATTTTCTTTTTCCTTTCGAAAAAAAAAATTTTTCTTTGATCAATAAAGTAGTCGTTATTTTCAAAATCTATAATATAATATAATATATATATTATATATATATTTGAAAATTGTTTTTAAGTTTAAAATTTTGACATATCTACACAGTGGCACATATTGGCAACATTTGACGGATGTCAGCGATATAAGAATATATTTCTCCAAAACTTTAAAAAAAAAAAAGAGAAATAAGAAATTACAAGTTATTCGCCCATTTCAATTCATAACGGAGGAAATAAGAAGAGAAAAAAAAGGAGAGGAAAAAGGAATAAGAATAGAAATTGTAACACACAGATAAAACAAGCAGTCCATTTCTGAAAATAAACTCTGATATGAAGCTCTAGCTTTCGAAATCGATAAGACATAAAAAAATCATTTTTGTCTTATTTTTTATACGCATTGTATTGCCTTCGACTTTTATTTATTTTATATATATATATATATATGTGTGTGTGTGTGTGTGTGTGTGTGTGTCGGAAACTTATATGAGACTGATGTTATAAATCTTTTTAATCTCATCATTTAAATTCAAATAAAGTCGTGTGCACATGTAAGTAATGTGTACAATGATTACAAGATGATTGATAATTTAACCTGCTTTTTAGATGGTATTTTTATAATTTTTAATAATAATTAAATATTAACATTATTAATATTGATATATTTAATATCTATTCACATATATATATTCATAAAACATTTTTTTGAAATATTGATTTATTTAATATATTCTATATCTATTATTCTTATGTATCTATTGATATTGAATATTATTGAGTCAGTAGAACATTCGCCTATGGATTTTGCTGTTCAAGTTTCAATCCAATCCTCGCAACTCAGCACCTGAGTAGCACAACTTGGCTAATTTGATCTGTGTGTAAAGCACTGAATAAGCTGACGATATATTGTGGCGCTCCACCTCAGCCAAAAACAATCTCCCTGGTCTACGCTTTGCGAAAAGAGGATTGACTCCTTTGCCTTCGTTGATACCGGACAATAGGTCACTCCACGGACTTTACTATATATTCAATAAATAATTGATTTATATTGAAAGATTGGAGATACGTTTATAATAGTGTTTTATAAGTGGAAAACATTACTGACCAGTCTTGATACTTTTGGAAACAAGAATTTTGCAAGGGCTGCACGCACTCCTATACTCACCAGACCGAGCCCCTGCAACATTTTCTTATTTCGTAAACGGAAAATACACGTCACATGTTGTATTTGAGATATAGAACATTCTTATTTAAAAGCTAGCGCAGTTCATATCATATCAAAGAGGAGTCTATATAGATCTTCGACCAATGAAAACTCTCCGGAGTAAAAGTCTGAATGTAAAAGAAACTAGAATAAATTAACACAGCTCAGCACCTGATCCCAGCTATGGTTAGCGCGATGAGAACAGGATCCCCCGGGGGTACTGAATAAAGGGTAGGTCAAAGTTCGTGATGGCTCCCGATTACGACACAGCAGGTTTCGATTGCGAAAAAGTTCCGGAGTTCGAAAAGAAGGTTCCCGAGTCGACAAGAAATATCTGATGAAGGCCAGAGGGCACATTGGCGAAACGTTGTACAGATAACAATGAAGATGAGGACAATAGTCCGAATAACGAGATAATACTAATAATTAAACATATCAAATTAACCATATAAGACGGTATGTTAAAACAATATAGCTTTCATATGGCTGATGAATAAAATACTTGTATAGTCTCTACATATAAACGCCTAAACCTCTGCATAGTCGTAGAATACAATGTAACATCTAACCCAACCCTCCACCACAAAGGAAGCACACATGGTTATTTTAAAAAGCGCATACTAGTTGAATAAGTTTTCTCCTCGGATGGGGACAATAGTCCGAATAATACAAATATATACTAATTATCAGTCTACTAAAACAAATCAGAAAAATAGTGAATGAGACAATCCTAAATTAGATTAACGTTCTTTCAATTATTTTAGTCTTGAAAATGTTGTATTTTGAAATGCCTGAGAAGGCCGGAGGGCACGTCGGCCGAAATATTGTACTGATAACAATGAAGATGGGGACAATATTCCGAATAATACAAATAATACTAATTATCAAGCCTCATCTAAAAAAATTCAGAGAAATAGTGAATGAGACAATCCTAATTAGATTAACGCTTCTTTCAAGTCTTTGAAAATAACACGTTTCAAGTATCGATAATTTTGAAAATACACCGTATACAGTTTGTAACGTGACGAATATCTGCATGATTGATTTATCGCTAAATCTTTGCCGCCGTACATGCAGAGTTTGTCTAAGTGTCGCTCAGGCCTTCAATAATATTCCAAAAATTTCGAATGCAATCATGAAATTGATCTGCAGGTGTATGTTCAGATTTCATCATCTTTATGAGCGACATTCCTAAGATTGTCTACCCTGCATATATTGTTCAGATTTATGTACTAATTCTATGCTCCGTATTTCTATCCCGGCATCGTGCGGCTCTAACGGTTATCGTGGTAAAAAATAGACACGGTGCCACGAGTTCAAATCCAGGATGAAGCTGTTATCATTTCAAGAGGCTAATACCCTTGGGATACATGTAGCCAACTGGTCTCCCTTCCTCATCTAGCTCATTCTCAAGGCGCCTTGTTAGGGTCCAGTGGTGCAGCCGTACAGCAGCACTGATACAACCACAGCTGGAAGAATTGTCGCTTTAACTGTTCAGTGAGATCGGATTTAAATGAAATATACGAGAATTGCAGACCCCACAAATATCAACTCTGTCATCGACAGCTACGAAACTTGGCAAGATAGATTATCGTCAATCACGGCCGAAAGCAACGTTCCCACAAGATCACAGGAGTTAAGCTACGTTGAGCTTGTCCAATACTTAATTTGGTGACTGTTCTTTGAGCCCACTTCTTCACTACAGATTCCACTTTCTCGTCACTCGAATACTTTTGCCTCTCAAACCATCTTTCATGGGGTCGAAAAGAGCAAACATTATTCCAGTAACGAGAATGTAAAATCTGTAATGAAGAAGTGGCTCAAAGTACAGCAACTTAATTTTACGGGGCAGGGATATATGCTCTCATTCGAAGGTGAACATTGCTATTGAGAGTATCGACTCTTAGCCCTGAAGTCGGATTTAGCCTGAAGAGCATTAAGCGAAACTTTTAGTAGTTATCTGACTCATTAGATGTATCTTTATATATAAATAATATATAAATATTATATAGTATATATATTATATATTATATAGAATGTCAATAATGACTGGAAATCCTTTCGTGAACATGAATTAGTTTATTTCTGTCTCTGATCCGTTTCCCTAAATCGACTCTACAAGTACGAATAAAACACTTTCAAATTGTTATCTCTCTTTTTCCGACATCGAAAATGGACACATCTGTTTTTCCTTTTGTCCGTTGAGTGGCCACTACTAAGCGAAACTGTTAGTAGGTATATCTGACCATTAGTTTAACTTTATTATTTTCTCTACTCACGTATTGAGTAATTTACATTTTATCTTTAAACAATCCTAGCGGTTTATAATACATATATATTTTATATACAATTTTTTTCCTAAGTTTTATTTGTGTTAATCGATTATTTTGGTTGTTATGCCTCTTGTTTTTTCTTTCTTATTTTTCCCCCAGATGAAATTTGCGACACATTTTAACTAATCAAACTTTTTGGCCGTTTTTTTCTTACCGCAGGTTACTACTAAGAATTGATATATATTTATAATATATATATTATATACTATATAATATATATAATATATATATATATATATATAATTTATGCCAGTTGACTGTAAAAATTGATTCAGTTTCTCAGTGATATAATGATGAGCGATAAATGATGAGAATGAATTATGTGGTCCAGCGTGGAAGGGTTGCTGGAGGCAACAGGAAATATCATATACATCAATTAATTTTACCGTATTTCATTGCTAAATAATGTAACCAGTGGAATTAGAGTATCTCCTTTTTTTCTAAGCATTTTTTCTACTGGTTTTTGGTTAATTTTACTTGAAAAGTATCACTGGAAAATAGATAACTGAAAAGTTACACATATTCTATCTATATTATTAACATAGCAAATATATGCACCTCCGGGTGCAAGTATTTAATTTTAATATAATAAAATATTATATTAAAATTAGAAAGGCTAATGAAACTGAATAAGAATTCAGATAAAAATTATTGGAACAGAGGGGTATGATTGAAAAATAGAACAGCTTTGAAACTCTTCCATCATTTTCCCTTACTCCCGTCTTTCATTGGTAAATTTTCCTAATTTAACTATTTAGTTAAATAGGAAGTAAAGAATTTACAGTTATTGCTTCTTGTTAATGGATTTCTTTAAGAATTATCCCCGAGATTTTGCTTATTCATTAATATAAAACAAACAATTAGAAATCAATAATACTAGCATATATTTATTTAAAATCAAATTTTTAAGATCAATATGCAAATTAGCCTTCCAATTCACACTGTAAACCACTATTTCTGTATATATATAATACATTGCATGTTATTAATATGTAGATATGATCAACAGTCTTAATGATGTAAAACATTTTATTAAAAATTGAGGTTTAAATAAAAAATAAAATCATGGAGAATGTTATGTAAAATAACAAAGGGAATTGTGACTTGAATAGTAATATAGTTTCGGTTACAGACAAACCCACAATCTCATTTAATAAGATAGTAACAGAAAACCCCTTCGAGCGTCGTAAAAATTAATTTTTTGAGAGACATTGCCTGAAGGGTGGGAGTTAAAAATTCAATGTCAGAGGGTTTGTATCTTAAGTTAGACAAATCCTCATATTTATTAAAGGAGTAAAAAAAAACAAAAAAAAACAATTTGAAATGAAAACTGGGCTCCGTCCTCTCAAATAAAATATTGCGTGCATGTAATATCAAAACAATTATTTGAATATTTTCCACATCAGTTTTTCCACAAATCGTAGGTATTTGTTTATTTGTAAACTTTTTAGTTAACTTCTTGTTACTGTAAAAAGACGAGTAAAAAAAAAAGCAATTTTAAAAAATTGCTTACTCAAATTTTGGGTGTATATAGCATAAGAATATTGTAACGTAAACTGTGATATAGTTTTGTTACAGACAATCTCCATTATTAATAGTTATATTTATTTGTTGTTTTTATGAGAACACACACACACACACACACACACACACACACACACACACACACATATATATATATATAATATATATATATATATATATATATATATGGTGTTCGGGATAAATTTGACAGTTTCATAAGGGAAAAATAAAAAGTGCTTGGTAACTAAAGATTTTAATGGATTATAAAGGAACTCAAACAGAACGGACATTACTACTGTTAACAAGTTTCAATCAAAAATAACCACCATTAGCGTCAATCACAGCCTCAATCCTGCTCCGGAACATGTAAGAAGCTGATGTTACAGTTTCCCTGGGAAGGATTTTCAAAACTACCTTAATTCGGTCGACTAACTTGGGCTATTTTAGTACTGGCACGGCGATTGGTGTCTCTCTCAACGTGCCCACATACATAATCCATGATGTTAAGATCTGGAGTTCGGAGGAGAGACATTGCGACTGGTGTAGTCGTAAAATTCGCCGACAACCATTTTTGACTTTCCCAGAGGTGTGGCAGGGGACCTAATCCTGCAGCCATACATATCGCTTACCATTGGCTAACCTTGTTATCTAGGGCTTGACTACAGTGTTTAGCAACTCCACATAGGCATCTGAGGGTCCCCCAACACTTTTCTGCAGATTTCCATACGAATCCAATCAGATCGTCTGTAATGTTGCTTTCTTCTAGCCTCAGCCTCGTAGTCCCTATTGTAATTCTCCAGATCATGCCTGATTGTTTTTACAGTGTTCAGGGAGCATTGGGCAGCAACCATAATCTCCTTATTTTGATGGCCGACGCAGATCCTCATGATACAAGTTATTCTCTTCCATAATTCAGGTGGGTTCCTGTCATCCATTCTATCTGTCATCATGTATATGAATGAAGAAGGGTCCAAGCTTTTAAATCATATGTATTTTGCGTCAATACATCCAACCTACGGAGAAAAATAACTAAATATGAATATGTCAAATGTATCTATCTATCTATCTATATATATATATATATATATATATATACCACACACACACACACACATATAATAATATACATATATATATATATATATATATTATATATATAATATATATAAAACTATTCGATCATCGAACCAAGTGTTTGGTCTGATTATTGATTAGGTGAGAAACTGACAGTCATCAAGTGCCGTTGACTGTGTTTATGCTATTCTAGCACACGCACACACACGTGTTTTACAATTATAATTACGATTAACTTAATAATAATTCAGAAATGAGATCTAAGGAAGAAATAAACGAGTAAAATAAGACACACGCGGTAATTGGAAAAATATTAACTAACATAGCGTTCAATCATTATTATCCGAAAAGGTGTTTATCTCAGTTTAATTAAGGAATTACATCGAATTACTTAATAATAAGGTATGGTTCTTTGACCCATCATAATTTTCTCTACTACTACAAAAACAACAACAATAACAACTATTATTATTATTATTATTATTATTATTATTATTATTATTATTATTATTATTACTAGCAAATATATGCACCCTCCGGGTGCAAGTATTTAAGTTTAAATGTAATAAAATATTAGATTAAATCAGAAAGACTAATGAAACTAATTAAGAATTCAAATAAAAATATTTGAAACAGAGTGGGTATAATCGGAAAATAGAACAACTGAAACTTACTCTTTCATCACTTCCGTTTTTCAATGCTAAATTTTCCTAATTTAACTATTTAGTTAAAATAGGAAGTAAAGAATAAAATTACAGTTATTTCTTCTTGTTAATGAATTTCTTTTAGGATTTATTGAAGAGATTTTTACTCATATTCATTAAGATAAAACAAAACAATTAGAAATCAATAAGACCAAGCACATTTTTATCAAAATCAGTTTTTTTAATATCAATATGCAAATTAGCTTTACGTTTACACTGAAAACTGGTATTTTGTTGTATATATAAATACAATTGCATGTTTTTAGTATTTAGGTAAGGCCAACAGTATTAATAATGTCAAACAGTTTTATTATTAATTGAGGTTTAAATAAAAATAGAATCATGGAGAATGTGACGTAAATAACTAAGGGAATTGTGACTTGAGTAGTAATGTAGTTTCGGTTACAGACAGAAAAACGCACAATCTCCATTATAATAAGATTATTAACATTATTTCATTATGATTATCATTGTTCTATATTTTTAATTTATTGAGCACTTTTGGATAGTTCCGTAATGCCACTGCAACGGAAAAGTTTAAGCGGCAATTGAATACTATATAATATATATATATATTAATATATATATATATATATATATATATATATAAATGGACTCTTCCTCGATTTTCGACGTATGAGGGTTCATACCACAATGAACTCCACACAGGGATTTGTTTATAGTGGTGAAGGCTTGCGTTGGACCATCCACACTTTTTGGCACAGTCGATAGGAAGAATTGGTGCATCAAGGGTTGCCACAAACCCATCAACGACCGACCTCAGGAATTTTGAATTCAAAGTTATCCCTCTCCTAGACTGGTTACCTACCCAAGGCTGAAGGGCCCAGTCTGCCCTACTATTTAATCCATAGCTCTCTCTCTTCTCTCTCTCTCTCTCTCTCTATATATTATATATATATATATATATAATATATATATATATATACAAACCTCACCGCAGCCATGTCGGCTTGGTCTTTAGAATACACCGACTGCACCTCTGCAGTCTGCCCCTACTATTTAACCATAGCTGGAGGGAGAATATATGGATTCATACCTTCCCAAGGGTATTAGCGCTATGTGAAATGTCAAGGAATTGAACTAGGAATTGAACTGGGATTGAACTCGAATCGACGAGTCCATTTTCCACGACTCTAACCACCTGTAGTATATATATATATATATATATATATATATATATATATATATATATATATATATATATATATAACAAATACCAATGCTGGTGTGCTGCCAGCTATATTGGTAGGACAACGCAGAGGCTAAACGTCTGAATAAACCAACACGTCCCGAGGGGTATAAGAAGCCTCCCCCAAACCACATTCGGGCTTTCCCAGGCACAAGATTCTGCCATCGGTGACCACCTTTGTAGTTCAAATAGTTGTAAAACAAACTACAGCGATCAGCAATTTTCTATTCTACACAAGGCGAGGACAAGTCACCATCTCAACGTCCTCGAGGCAGTCTCCATTTATTTTAATGTCCGTCCTTGTGTAGACAGAGTCATCTTAAGAACTCCCTGGTAATTTTTGCTGGGGATGTTATTGCTGAGGTGGGGACTACCTGAAGGTACTTGCCAAATTTTTTTCTTTTTGCCTTCATGTTACTCCACCATTTTGCATGAATGAATCTCTCTTTTACCCATTTGATTTACATTGTGACTTTTAAACAATCTACCGGTCGTTACTTTTGACAAAGCACCGGTCGAAAGGGCCCTAAAGTTTCCATTTGCTCTTTTCACTTTCGAAAAAAAATTTTTTTTTGCTGATCAATAAAGCACGTCGTTATTTTTCAAAATCCTATATATATATATATATATATATATATATATTTGAAAGATTGTTTTTAAGTTTTTAAATTTTGACATATCTCCACAGTGGCAACATATTGGCAACATTTGACCGGATGTCAGCCGATATTAAGAATATTTCTTCTCAACTAAACTTTAAAAAAAAAAAGAGAGAAATAAGAAATTACAGTTATTCGCCCATTTCATTCATAAAGGAGGAGAATAAGAAAGAGAAAAAAAAGGAGAGGAAAAGGAAATAAGAATAGAAATTGTAACCACACAGATAAAAACAAAGAACGTCATTTCTGAAAATAAACTCTGATGATGAAGCTCTAGCTTCGAAATCGATAAGACATAAAAAAAATATTTTTTGTCTTTATTTTTTATACGCATTGTATTGCCTTCGAATTTTATTTTATTTTATATATATATATATATATATATATATATATATATATATATATATATATATATATATTATGTGTGTGTGTGTGTGTGTGTGTGTGTGGTCGGAACTTATATGAGACTGATGTTATAAATCTTTTTAATCTCATCATTTAAAATTCAAATAAAGTCGTGTGCACATGTAAGTAATGTGTACAATGATTACAAGATGATTGTATATTTAACCTGATTTTTAGATGGTATTTTTATAATTTTTTATATAATTATAAATATTAACATATCTAATATTGATATATTTAATATCTATTTCACATATATATATTCATAAAACATTATTTTTTGAAATATTTGATTTTTATTTAATATATTTCTTATGTATCTATTGATATTGATATAGTTATTGAGTCAGTAGAACATTCGTCTATGGATTTTGCTGTTCAAGTTTCAATCCCGATCCTCGGCAACTCAGCACATGAGTAGCACAACTTGGCTAATTTGATCTGTGTCGTAAAGCATCTGCAAGTTGACGATATATGTGGCGCTCCACCTCAGCCAAAAACAATCTCCCTGGTCTATCGTTTGCGAAAAGGGGATTGACTCCCTTGCCTTTCGGCTGATACCGACAATAGGTCACTCCGCGGACTTTACTATATATTCAATAAATAATTGATTTTATTTGAAAGATTGGAGATAAGTTTATATAAGTTTTTATAAGTGGAAAAACAATTACTGAACCAGTCTTGATACTTTTTGGAACAAGATTTTGCAAGGGCTGTACGCACTCCTGTGCTCAACAGACCGAGCTCCCTGCAACATTTTCTTATTTGGTAAACGGAAAACACATGTCACATGTTGTATTTGAGGATATAGAAAACATTCTTTTTTTTAAAAAGGTAGCGCAGTTACATATCATATCAAAGAGGAGTCTATGAGATGCTTCGACCAATGAAAACTCTCCGGAGTAAAAGTCTTGAATGTAAAAGAAACTAGAATAATAATTAACACAGCTCAGCACCTGTATCCCAGCTATGGTTAGCGGGATGAGAACAGGATCCCCCCGGGGTACTGAATAAAGGGTTAGCTTCAAAGTTCCGTGATGGCTCCCGATTACGACAAGCAGGTTCTCGATTACAACAAAAAAGTTCCCGAGTTCGAAAAGAAGGTTCCCGAGTCCGACAAGAAATATCTGAAGAAGGCCGGCGGGCACGTCGGTCTAAATGTTGTACAGATAACAATGAAGATGAGGACAATAGTCCGAATAACGCAGATAATACTAATAGATTATACATATGCAAATTACACATATAAGACGGCATGTTAAAACAATATAGCTTTAATATGGCTGATGAATAAATACTTGTATAGTCTCTTACATATAAACGCCTAAACTTCTGCATAGTCGTAGAAATACAATGTAACCATCTACCCAACCCCTCCACCACAAAGGAAGTGACACATGGTTATTTTAAAAAGCGCAGTACTAGTTTGAATAAGTTTTCCTCCTCGGATGGGGACAATAGTCCGAATAATACTAATAATACTAATTATCAAGCCTCATCTAAAAAAAATTCAGAGAAATAGTGAATGAGACAATTCTAAATTAGATTAACGCTTCTTTCAATTATTTTAGTCTTTGAAAATACTGTATTTTTGAAATGCCTGAAGAAGGCCGGAGGGCACGTCGGCCGAAGTGTTGTACTGATAACAATGAAGATGGGGACAATAGTCCGAATAATTCAAATAATACTAATTATCAAGCCTCATCTAAAAAAATTCAGAGAAATAGTGAATGAGACAATTCTAAATTAGATTAACGCTTCTTTCAATTATTTTAGTCTTTGAAAATGCTGTATTTTTGAAATGCCTGAAGAAGGCCGGAGGGCACGTCAGCCGAAATGTTGTACTGATAACAATGAAGATGAGGACAATAGTCCGAATAATACAAATAATACTAATTATCAAGCCTCATCTAAAAAAATTTAAGAGAAATAGTAAATGAAACAATCCTACATTAGATTAACGCTTCTTTCAAGTTTTTGAAAATACAGTTTCAGTATCGATATTTTTGAAAATACACCGTACAGTGTAACGTGACGAATATCTGCATGATTGATTTATCGCTAAATCTTTGCCGCCGTACATGCAGAGTTTGCTCAAGTGTCGCTTCAGGCCTTCAATAATATTCCAAAAATTTCGAATGCAATCATGAAATTGATCTGCAGGTGTATGTTCAGATTTCTTACTTCTTAAATAAGCGACATTCTAAGATTGTCTACTCTGCATATATTTTGCAGATTATGTATAAATTCTATGCTCCGTATTTCTATCCCCGGCATCGTGCGGGCTCTAACGGTTATCGTGGTAGAAAAATAGACACGGTGACACGAGTTCAAATCCTGGATGAAGCTGTTATCATTTCACAGAGGGCTAATACCCTTGGGAAATACATGTAGCCAACTGGTCTCCCTTCCTCATCTAGCTCATTCTCAAGGCGCCTTGTTAGGGTCCAAGTGGTGCAGCCGTACAGCAGCACTGATACAACCACAGCCTGGAAGAATTGTTGCTTTAACTTGTCAGTGAGATCGGATTTAAATGAAATATACGAGAGATTGCAGGCCCCACAAATACAACTCTGTCATCGACAGCTACGAAACTTGGCAAGATAGATTATCGTCACATCACGCCGAAAGCAACGTTTCCCACAAGATCACAGAAGTTAAGCTACGTTGAGCTTGTCCAATACTTAATTTGGTGACTGTTCTTTGAGCCACTTCTTCACTACAGATTCCACTTCCTCGTCACTCGAATACTGTTTGCCTCTCAAACCATCTTTCATGGGGTCGAAAAGAGGCAAACATTATTCCAGAAGTAAAATCTGTAGTGAAGAAGTGGCTCAAAGTACAGTCAACTTAATTTTACGGGGCAGGGATATATGCTCTCATTCGAAGGTGGAACATTGCTATTGAGAGAAACGGTGACTATGGATGAATAGTAAGGCAAACTGGTATCCTTAAACTTGATTCAGAAACCAGTCTATGAGAACGAAAAGTTTGAATTCAAACCTGTTAAACCCGGCTTAAAATTGACATTGTACCGCATACTGCTCCTGTGGACGGGTTGGGTAAATACATACAAGGAAGAATTAATACCAATCTCAAAACGTTCAATTCAGTTTATCTTGTTTAGTGGTATATTTTTAAAATGGCATTTCCCTAAATATGTGGGGAATGTTACGTTGTTCCCGCTTTTTGTAGTGGTGAATTCGATATGCAGTTAATTGATACATTTTTATGTGGTATTTAATCATTTTACAATGCCCTCTCCCTTTTCCTCGTATATAAAAATGTTGAAATATATATATATATATTATATATTATATAATTATATATATACCAAACTTGTTGGTAAATCCTCGCGGTGGGAAAAAAACTCAGCAAATATTTTGATTGTAAAAATATACTACCAGGTTTTTCTTCTTACCGCAAGTGTTTACTACTAAGATTAGTATATATATTATATATATATTTATATATATATATATATATTTTATATATATATATATATTTATATATATATATATATATATATATATATATATATATATATATATATATTGCCAGTTGAAGGGATGATAGGTTTTCCTGAAATATATTAAATAATTTATTTATTCATTTCTGAAACTTTTTAGCTTTAGATAATCCTGACGATTTATATATGTACTTTTCATATATATATTTTGTTTTTCTTTCGGCCAAGTATTATAGTATTAACCGCTTATTTTCGATTGGTACGACTATCTTGGTCTTTTCTTTTTTTCTTTTTTTTTTCCATTTTTACCCAGGTTAAGTTTGGTAGTATATTTTTACAATCAAAACTATTTGCCGGGTTTTTTCTTACCGCGAGGTTTTACCAACAAGTTCGTTGTATATATATATATATATATATATATATATATATATATATATATATATATACCGAAATTAATAGTCCATTTTACTTATCTATGTAGCAATATCTCATCTACAGAAAGTGATGAGAATGTACACATTGGATACGCAGTCTGTTATGGACAGGCTATCGATCTTATGGAATTGATATCTGATAGAATAAAACAGGGATTCTTCCTAGCTGAAGTTGTATCTGTAAAGCAGTGTAGATACAGCACCTGACGTAAACGAAACGCTTGGAGAAAAAAAATAGATGGTAACTCTACAAGGAGGACTGTTTTGGATAAATCTTGGAAGCATCACCCCAAAAACAGCAGATATACCGCCATTTTCCTTGTATGTAACAAACCATCCCAGTAGGCCATTCAAGACATGCTGGGCATTGTTGGACAAGCAACGATGTCCTCTTGAGAATATATATATATATATATATATATATATATCTTATTATAATGGAGATTGTGTGTTTTTCTGTCTGTAACCGAAACTATATTACTACTCAAGTCACAATTTCCTTAGTTATTAACGACACATTCTTCATGATTCTATTTCTATTTAAACCTCAATTAATAATAAAACTGTTTGACATTATTAATACTGTTGGCCTTACCTAAATACTAATAACATGCAATTGTATTTATATATACAGAAAATACCAGTTTTCAGTGTAAACGTAAAGCTAATTTGCATATTGATATTAAAAAAACCGATTTTAATAAAAATGTGCTTGCTATTATTGATTTCTAATTGTTTGGTTTTATCTTAATGAATATGAGTAAAATTCTCTTCAATAAATCCTAAAAGAAATTCATTAACAAGAAGAAATAACTGTAATTTTATTCTCTACTTCCTATTTTAACTAAATAGTTAAATTAGGAAAATTTAGCATTGAAAAACGGAAGTGATGAAAGAGTAAGTTTCAGTTGTTCTATTTTCCGATTATACCCCCTCCGTTTCAAATCTTTTTATCTGAATTCTTAATTAGTTTCATTAGCCTTTCTGATTTAATCTAATATTTTATTACATTTAAACTTAAATACTTGCACCCGGAGGGTGCATATATTTGCTAGTATATATAATATACCAAACTTATTAGTAAATCCTCGCGGTGAAAAAAAAAACAAGCAAATAGTTTGATTGTAAAAATATACTACCAAACATCAACCGGGAAGAAAAAAAATTTTGGATAAAAGAAAAGACCAATATAATCGTACCAACAAAAAATAATCTATTGGTACAATATTTTGGCCAAAAGAAAAAACAATTTATATGCATATATATATATATAAGATATATATTAATACAAAACCACCAGGAGGCTAAAGCTAATAAGTAAAAAGTGCTCAATACCTAAGTAGAGCAAATAATAAAGATAAATCTAATGAGTCTGACGAACCTACTAAAATTTTCGCTTAATGCTCTTCAGGACTAACGGTCAGATCTTAGCCCTGAAGAGCATTAAGCAAAACTTTTAGTAGGTTCGTCTGACTCATTAGATTTATCTTTATATATATATATATATATATATATATATAATATATATATATATATATTCAAATCTAGGCTGAAGTATTCATTCATTCGTTCATTCATTCATTCATAAACACATCTGAATATTTAAAAAAAATATTTTATGCTCAAATACTGTCGGATTTCCATTTTCGTTTCTCTCTCTCCCCCCCCCCTCTCTCTCTCATATACATACAATTGTTGTTTTTATCTTATTTTTTATGCCTAGTTACGAGTTATCATATATTTATTTATATGATCAGCTCAGAACAAATATATAAAACCGACGAAATTATAATTCATTGTCTATAAGTAGATTTGAATAAGGTTCGTTAGAATGTAATTAGCTTGCTGCAACTTTATTGGTTAGTTTTCTCTACATTGCGATAAATACATTAATATGCACATAAGAACACATCTGTATGAATTTTCACGCTTCCCTGGTCGATGAAAATAGATAGGATATAAACAAAAGAATAAATGAACGATTGAATATACAAAATGATTTTTTAAAAGCCTTCAAGAAAAACATATTTGAAAGAACCTTGTCAAAGATTATTGGAAATTCCATAGTTAATTATCTTCCCCTGCCGCTAGGGGGCGAATCGCCAACATCGTATGTTGGCGCCAAAACCAAAAACTTATCACTTATCACTGAGCATCCACTGAGGGTAGTCGCGTAAATAGTGGTCCCTAAACTTCACTCATCACTTAGCCCAAAAACAGGGCTTACCTTCTATGGACCGTTGACCTGGACGGAGGCATATTTTCACAGCACACTTTCGAAGGCATTGTGTCCGCAGACTACAAGGCTATCACAATAGCACACTTCAGAAGGCACCAAGACCAAATAGTCTACTTGAAAAGGACCCATTCACCGTTATTTAAAAGAACATCCTCCATTACTTATCACTGAACCGATTACGAGGAAGAACGAGAAACGTCCGAAGAAACGTCCTATCAACTTTCCAACAAGCAACGGAATACCCCTGTTATCACCACTACTCCAAGAACATTACTTAACTCAGATAAGTCTGGTAGCAAATACCAATAAAATTTGCAGCAAGTTCTTGTATTATTTGTCAATACATGTATTACATTTTCATTGTGTGTTTGTTCCTTCTTTGTCCGACAATTTACCTACAACTACGGAGAATTAAGAGCTCCTTCGAAACCCTTAAATACTCTTAAGATTATAATTATCTGAGAGAGAGTGTGGAATATTCCATTACAACATTTTGATATATTATCATCTTCATTAGTTAATGTTCACTGAATTTGGTTAAATCCTATTTAACGGACCTAAATTCCACCATCGTATATCACCCCGCTGAAAGAAAAAAAAATACCAAAAATCAAGGAATTAACAGAATTCAATGAAATTTTCAGTGTTGAGATATCAATGAATAAAAGATATAATGCATGTTATTTTATTTAAAAACTTTGACATTTTATCAGGTTAATTAAATTTGAACCACATGTTTGTGAATCTGTGTTATGCTTCAAATATACGTGGTTCAAAGTTAACTGACCTGAAAAAATGTGAGAGTTTGCAAATATGGTGCATTCTATAGTTTATTCATTAATATATCAACACTGAAAATTTCATTAAATTCGGTTAACTCCTTCATTTTTAGTATTTTCTTCCTTCGGCGGGGTGACATACGATGGTGGAATTTAGGTCCATTAAATAGGATTTAACCAAATTCAGTGGACATTAACTAATGAAGATGATAATATATCAAAATTAAATTAATTGCTTATAATGTGAAACATATGTGGGGATCTCTATATATATGGTTGCTTTCTTTGTTTATTTGTACTAGCAAATATATGCACCCTCCGGGTGCAAGTATTTAAGTTTAAATGTTATAAAATATTAGATTAAATCAGAAAGGCTAATGAAACTAATTAAGAATTCAGATAAAAAGATTTGAAACGGAGGGGGTATAATCGGAAAATAGAACAACTGAAACTTACTCTTTCATCACTTCCGTTTTTCAATGCTAATTTTTCCTAATTTAACTATTTAGTTAAAATAGGAAGTAAAGAATAAAATTACAATTATTTCTTCTTGTTAATGAATTTCTTTTAGGATTTATTGAAGAGATTTTTACT
>CM042143.1:27940693-27948193 GCA_023376005.1 Doryteuthis pealeii
CCATAGAAAATGTCTACACGAGCATTAAAAAAATAAAATAAAATTCAAAGCGAATCTAATGTTAGCTCGAGACGATATCGCACAGTTGAAACATAATAGGCTGACTGTAACCCTAGCATAGGTGGAAGACACCCCTCCCCCTGAAAAAAGTGTCTGGGTATGAAGCTAAAGCGAATCTGATGGTAAGACTATAGTTCATTGTGTTGCGTACCCTTCTTCTTTACTTCTTTACTTACTTCTTTCTTACTCTATTCTTCTGGCCGTCTTTGGAATATTATAACATCTTGTCTTGGTCTGGAATCTTCTAAGGTCTGGACTTTCTTGGAGACTTCGGGTCTGGTCTTCTATTGGGGATTTCTCTTTATCAGAAGCCCTGTGTCATTGTTAGTTTTTAGAGGTAATAACACAAGACTCCGATTTGCTTTGATCTTACTTTATTTTTAAATCCCCAACCTGACATCTGCGCAAAGTGAGTCGGAGCGTGTACAACACGACTCACCACCGTCGTGGTTTCTCGCCGACTGACTAAAATCTATATCTAATCTAAACCGGAAGAGGGTCTCCTCCACCGATTCTCACGGTATCCACCGGAAGGTTAGGACTGAGGTCAAGCCTTGTCACTCATCCTTCAAGGCCGTGGGCTGTAACTTATAACCGCCATTTTTATTTCTACACTATTGCACATAAATATTAGGTGTTTAATAATTATGTAACAATTGTCATTACTCTCAGGTCCAACCTGACTCCAGGTGGTAGTACCTGTTGGGGTCTCATCTATGGGTCAAATAGAGTGAAAGATATTAGTAAACTGGTAACCCGTACCGATAAATAAAAATATATTATATTGAAAAGTTGTCAATACGTACATATAGACGGTTTAGAGGACCAAATCTGTAACGTATGTGAACTACCCAGGTTTCACCGATAAAGCATTTCCAGAAATTACACACACACACACACACACACACACACCACACACACCACAACACACTCACTCACTCACTCACATATAAATATATAAAAAGAAATTTATATATATTATATATATATATATATAATATATATATATATATATAGCATCATATATTGAATATACTGCACACAATGCACAAAATAGCGATATATGGGGAGAACCATCAACATCTTTTAGACTAAGATTAAATAACCACAAATCCACAATAAAACTCAAATTCCCGCAGAGTACAATAGCACTTCACTTTAACACCCTATCACACAACCTTACACACCTCAAATGCATTCTAATAGAACACGCATTTCCAACAACACAATCACGAAAACAAGCAGAAACTAAATGGATTCTAAAATTACAAACTCACGCGAGGGGACTGAACGCTGACATCGGAATACTCCGTTATTATAATTTTTTTACAGACGCTGCCGCTGTCAATAACAACAGAGACAAAAGATCCGTTGAACAGGAACAACAGTCATTTGATAAAGGGTATCTAACGAACCCGAAAATTTATGATAGAAAATAATAATAATAAAATAAGTGAATCCAATACTCCATAACATCGAGTTCATTCATTTATTTTTAGATGCTTCGTAATAACGCCCAACTTTTAAAAAACATAAGAATATATATATATATATATAATAATATATATATATATATATATATATATATAAAGGGAAAAAAATAAAGAAACAGGAAAATCACACCAGTAAGACTGACGGTGAAATAATAATAAAAAAAAAACAGAACTGATGAGACGGCAAAGTCGAAATAAATTTATTTTCTAAAGGTATATATCCTTTATTTATTTATGCATTTATAATACTCCGTATATGTAAAAATATATACAGAAAGCTTTATATGTACGTTTGAGTTCTCAATTTTGGTTGAATCCTATCAAAGTAACACTAGATATCACATACACACACACACACACACACACATATATATATATATATATACAAGCCCTGCACACGAGCACCGTATTTTGCGTAATCAAGGTTCTCTGTTATTTACGAATAGGGGCTCTCTAAGTGACCATAACATATAAACCTATGTATATATTTATCAGTTAAAATTCTGCTTCTTACTGCTAGGTGTTGACAGTGCAAAGGTTAGAGAATCGGACCTATGAAAAATCAGTTTCGCTCCAGGCTGGAGGTAATCTGCTAAGTCTAGCCACACTGAGGAGATGTAATACGTCGAAACATGGTGACTGTCGATGACTATGATATTATAAATGTGAGCATGTATATGCATGTGTATGTATGTTTTTGTTTGTTTTTGGTTACAATGGAATTAAAGTTTTGATTTTAGTTACAGATTTTTAATTCTAATAGGTTTAGACTTCTAAAATAGATATGATCTAATAATATTCGTTTTGATTGTTTAATGTTTACACACAGAAATAATAATATCCTCGTATCTGGTTTAATATCCTTCTTCAAATAATAACATCCTTTTATTTGGTTTAATGTTCACCTAGAAATAAGAATGTCCTTGTATGATTCATTTTTTTTTTTTGTTGGCTATACTGTATGTGACAACGCCTATGGATTGAGATGGCGGTGCAATGGAACCGGAAGATGTTTCTATTTAAAGTATTAAGATATGGAGCATTTGAGTTTTAAAATCTCAAATACAAACACCCTAATCAACAAGATCTGTCTAAAAGATAAAATAACATTGTTATAAGTCAACTTTATTTTCCTTGAAAAACATATGTTTCTCTTTTTTCATATATATTACATTAGCTATTATACAAACCCTACCTTTCGTGGATTCATCGCGATCCGTTGTATCTTTTTAACAATTTCATTGCCCTGTCGACTGAGACAGAAGAATACACCGACTGTACCTCTGTAGATGGGCAAAATCACCCCAATGGTGCAATCAGTTGGCTGGTATAGACGAGCAGTCCATGACATGCAACACTCCATTTTGGCGAAAGGGACGGTCGGAGTGTCCCCATCCGATCAATCCAAGCACCTATAGGATTTTTTCGAAAGAAGCGCGTGGTGTAATGTTTAAAGTCATAGGAAATGGACTCGTCGCCCCGAGTTCAAATCCTAGTCGTGGTAATTGCATTATTATCGCTAATACCCTTGGGAAAGGTATGAATTCTACTCTCCCTCCAGCTATGGGTAAATAGTAGGACAGACTGGGCTCTTTAATCTTGGTTAGGCAACCGCTCTAGGAGAAGGAAAACCCGAATTCAAACATGTTAAACTCCGCTTAAGAAATTGACCTTGTGTCTCATCCTGCTCGTGCGGAGGGGTTGGTAAATATATATAGGATTTTTCGACCTATTTTCCTTATGGAAAGTCCCCAACCTTTTTTTATTATATGTGCTAAAAGCGGTGGGTGAGAGTCTTAGTGTTCTGGGTATGAGGATTAACTGCATCTAGTGGCGAAGTTCTAATTCTGGAGCTCTAGGGAGTGTGGAGTGCTCCTTCATCACGATTATTCCCAGGTCCACCCTGACCCGAACTGGTTGTAACAGTTAGGATCCCATCGTCTTTATTTAACCCATATTAATCATCATGCCTGTAAAAATAGCCATCTTGGAGACACGTCTACCTCCTTTAAAAACTAACAGCTAACTCTATAATTCCCAAGTCCGTCCCGCTACCACGAACCAAACTGACTACACAGAACAGTCACAGGCTCAGCGAAAGGTAAAGCAATGTAATTCCAGAATTACCCCTATGTTTCTACTCTAACGTAATATAATTAGTTCAACTAGTTCATTATAATCATTAACTGTTAAATACTAATTATAAATCCCTGTCATTGTTTATTGATTTGTAATTAATCATACTATTATTTAGCAAAGGAAATGTATCTGTTCATTATATATCGAGGCCGACAAATGCGGTTTTGAAAGGATTTATTTTAAAAGCAAAAGGTTGTTATTTTATGTGTACCTTTGTTCTGAAATTGCATGTCTTATCATTTATATAAAATAAATGTGTGAGCAATCAGTTATTGAACAATATGTGTTGGCATCCGTCCGTCTACCAAAGACGATGGCGTAGTGTCCACTTTTTATTTTTTTTATTTTTTATCTGCCACTGCATGATATCAAAGTCTTATCATTTATATAAGATTAATGTCTGGGCAATCAGGTATTGAACCATACATATATTTAGCAACCCATATACGTAATAGTCGTTGTGTTTCTTCATATTATTTCTCTGTTAACTCTGATACTCGTGTTACAACACACTTACAATGTTACATTAGATTGGCAATTACAGATAAAAGAACATTTCTGGAACCTAAATCAATTGAATAACAACGACATAATTGTTAGTAACGGTATAACTATTAATAACACTTGTTATATAATCATTTATACCCACATCATAAGTCGGGTATATGTATATTTACCAACCCCTCCGCACGAGCATGATGTGACACAAGGTCAATTTTCTAAGCGGACTTCAACAGGTTTGAATTCAGAGTTTTCCTTCTCCTAGACCGATTGCCTAACCAAGGTTAAAGAGCCCACCAGTCTGCCCTACTATTTATCCATAGCTGGAGAGACAGTAGGATTCATACCTTTCCCAAGGGTATTAGCGCTAAGTGAAATGCAATTACCACATCCAGGAATTGAACTCGAGACGACGAGTCAATTTCCCATGACTTTAACCACGCGCTTCCAATTGAACAGTATCACTCATGTTATAAGTCAAATGAACAAATAACGTGACCACTATCCGGTCCTTCTTGTGCACCATAAACACGTTTCAGTTTTCGAAAAACAATACAGCAGAGACTTCCGATAATGATGCTCTGCAATTTGGACGAACGCCGAAGATAATCAGTTGAAAGTGTATCCATGACAACCAGATAGGTTGTCTGTTCTCCCAAGCAACAGTGTAAACTGTGTTAACGTAAGAGGGCGGGTTTCGCAAAAAGAATATATCTTTCTTGTGCATCCGGCGAACCAAACGCCAAATTGTGTTTCTGTAATGGGGAAGTATGTATACGTGACCCGGCCGTTGAAGAGCGATGTCTAGTGCGGTGCTGGTCACGAAAATACACTCAGCCAATCAAAAGATCTTTTCTCTGTTGACGTGCAATCGGGGTCAAGTGGATGTGTGATTATGAAGCATGGCGTGGGATCTGCAGATATGAGAGATTAAAGGGCAACCATTTTCTTGCGGTCTTTATTGTCTTCGATTGGAAATTTGGGAACGTACGTGTTGGTCTTATTAAAATTAGCAAGATGCTAGCAACACTCCTGATGTAAAAAAAGATTACTCTAACTTTGCGCAAAAAGTAGAATGAAAAATAAGAGTATCGAAAAAAATAAACAATAAAAATACATATATTGCGTGTTTACAAAATAAATATTAACTATTATATATACTAGCAAATATATGCACCCTCCGGTTGCAAGTATTTAAGTTTTAATATAATAAAATATCATATTAATTAGAAAGGCTAATAAAACTGAATAAGAATGCAAATAAAAAGATTTGGAACAGAGGGGGTATGATTGAAAAATAGAACAACTTTGAAACTAACTCTTCCATCATTTCCCATTACTCCCGTCTTTCACTGGTAAATTTTCCTAATTTAACTATTTAGTTAAAATAGGAAGTAAATAATAATATTACAGTTATTTCTTCTTGCTAATGGATTTCTTTTAAGATTTATTGAAGAGATTTTTGCTCATATTCAATAAGGTAAAACCAAACAATTAGAAATCAATAATACTAAGCATATATTTATTAAAATCAATTTTTAAGATCAATATGCAAATTAGCCTTCCCATTCACATTGTAATCCGCTATTTTATTGTATATATAAATACAATTGCATGTTGTTAGTATGTAGATATGGTCAACAGTCTTAATGATATAAAACAATTTTATTAATAATTGAGGTTTAAATAAAAATAAAATCATGGAGAATGTGATGTAAATAACAAAGGGAATTGTGACTTGTATAGTAATATAGTTTCGGTTACAGACAGAGAAACCACAATCTACATTATAATAAGATATATAAGTGTATTTTGGCAGAATTTTTTTCTTTTGAACATGTTGTGTTAAACTGTACAGACAATTCTTGTCTGACGAGTTTTTGTTCGATCCTTTCTAATTTTCTGGCCAACTTTTTGGTGTCAGGGTGGAACTGGTGTAGCAGTCCACCAAAGGTTTCATTACGAGCGCTTTCGGCAATTCGATTTGCCATCTTCAGGTAGGAAACTTTTAAAGGAAAACGAGCAGTAGCGTAGGAATTGGAAGTGGGGGGTAGTAGCAATTGGTAGGGGAGGTTGTAGGAATTGGTAGTAGTTCGAACGAACGATGCAGTAAAGATTTTTTGTAGGAGGGGAGTTGTGAGAAGGGGAGGGGAATAGTTGAAGGACGATATTTCCCTCCCCTTCTCACAACTCAATACCGCCCCTCGCAAACTCAGTGTACCGGTAGCACAGGGATCTGTGCTGTAAAGTGAGGAGCTGCTGGTAGGTGTGGCACTCCACCTCAGACGCTAAAATAATCGCCTTAGTCTAGCGCTAGTGAAAAGGGATAGGCACTCGCTGTCTGATTGATACCGACATTAGGCCACCCCGACGACTTTACTTACTTTATATTGTGTATTTTTTTGCGTGTAAGCTTCTTGAATCTCAAATTTTTTTTTTTTAGAATTAGAACAGCAGTAAAGTTTTTTTCTAAAATATTGTTTGTTGTTCAATAAGCAATACGCATTATCCTCGAACTTACAAATTACTTCCCGCCCTGTCGGCTGAGGCGTTAGAATTCACCGACTACACCTCTACAGAGGGGTAAGACTCCCCCCAATGGGGCCACCTGTTGGCCGTGGATGGCGACCCGTGATGCTTAAGGATAGAGCCCAGGTGGATGAGCAGTTCATGACATGCAATACTCCACTTTGGCCCTATCTTGGGCTAGACGGGCGTCGGAGAGACCCCCTCCGATCAATCGGCTGGTCACGTCAAGCCTAGCACCTATATGATTTTCCCAACCCTATTCCCATTATGGCAAGCCCCAACCCCTTTTTATCATATGGGTGCTAGAAGGCGGTGGGATGCGGTCTACATGTCCTGGGAATGACGTTAAACTCTATCTGATGGTGAGGTTCCAGTTTTGGAGGTTTGGGAATGTGGAGCACCCCTTCATCACCATTGCTCCCTGGTCCACTCTGACCCGGAGTGGTAGTACCTGCTAGGGTCCCATCTATGGGTTAAATAGAAAAATGTATTTATAAAAAAATTGTATTATCCATTAAGAATTGATTTATTTCAAAACTTTATCAGCATTAAATGAACCACTGGGGTTGATATGCCGTAAAACAAAACAAACCAAACCAAACAAATTACTTCCTACAACATTCATTGTCAAAGCAAATCTATCTTTCCAGCAACTGAGAGATCGATTTTAAAGTGTTCTCATTTCAGGGATTATATACCCATAATTCCTTCAGATTATCATCGTCATTTCTCTTATCTTTATTGAAAAGTCTCAGCGGCTATATCCGGGGGCTTGCTC
>CM042143.1:27953193-27983193 GCA_023376005.1 Doryteuthis pealeii
TCAGGCACAAAGCCCTATTAATGTGGAACCACTCACGAACCGAGGCTCATGAGATAGCGTGTGCCAAAAATGCGTGGGTCCCGTCGGCATTCTTTCTTAAGAAGCGCCTCAGGCACTGGTTAATAAACCTAGCCCTGTCCATTTAAATCAAGGGTCAGATGTTGCTGGGGTGGGAGACCACCTGTGATCATCCTGTTAATTTCATTAACAGAACCCGGCCCCAGAGAGCGGATAACTGTCAGCTTATTCTAAGTCCTGCGACAGGGCGTTGGCTCAAGTGAAGACTCATTGAAACTGATCGATATTTGACGGTGAGAAGATCAGAGATAAATTAACAGTGATCAAGCGATTGGTTTGCCAACATGGACAATAAAATGCACTAATCCAATCTCATTACTAATTGAAGCGACTTTAAATTTATTCTCTTAAATCCTTTTAGAGAAAATTGGAAATGTTATATCCGAGAGTTACGAGTCACTTGAGATGAAGGTATAACATTTTGGTTCCGGAGAGACGTGACGTAATGATGATTAACAGGTGGTTCGTTTTGAGACATTCATTTATTCAACATCCCCACTCCCACTCCTAATCGATTCTCCAGTCTTCTCCGACTGTCTGACTTACTTCTTTCTCTGTTTTGCGACGACACTCCTCTTTTGCAGGATATTTTTTGCTGCAATGCTATTCCTATTTTGATGTTTAAAAAAATATTTTGATTTAAAAAAAATATTTTGAAAAAAGCAACAAAAAAAATATGGGGAATCACGTGGTGTATTACCTAAAGCGCTGGACTGCGTACTTAGCGATTTTGAACCCCGACTGTGCTATTGCATTCCCTTCCGGACTAATAACTTTGGGAAATTTATGGACCCCCTCATTCATTAATAGTACCATTACCGTTCTCCTACAAGGTTGGATTTAGCATTAGATACCCCACCAAGGTTGCTAGGTCATTAATCAAAGAAACAAATTTTAAAAAATGCTTATTATCATTATTTCAAAACTTTATCGGCATTAATGGCCCACTGATGTTGATGTGCCGTAAAACAAAACAAAAAAGAAAAGAAACAAAAAACAAAGAAAAAATATAATATTATTAATAATGATAAATTATATGGGTGACCAACATTTCTCGTGACCTTTAAATCCCCCATGAATTAAAAATTCGACAAAATCGGAAAAATTAATTAAACAATGTAGTTTTTGCGATAGGATAAAGAGGACATTTTTTTTAATCCCATGTAAATTTTGTTTTACAGTCGATTGTTGAATGTTTTAGGATATAAGGCATGAGGTAAATGGTCACTCCTAAATATAGACTCGTTGACTACCACGTGACCTGGGGTAGATTTCTATTGTCCAATCACTGGCACTGCTGCTGCTGCTTCTGCTGTATTAATAGAGGCACCATTCTAAACTTATGTCATTGACACTTGGATTCTCTTGGACGTAGGACTTACAAGGAATACTCTAAAACCGGATTCTTATTGGCTTGCTTACTTACTTATTACATCTGGAATTAGGATGCCGACCAGATACTTAACATCGATTTCATAGTAGATTTCATAAATTAAATTACTTTCGTTTGAAATACTGCAACATCCACCAGATGACAAGTTCTCTTTTTCTTGTCAATCAGTACTAGGTCCGGTCTCCTGGCCTGGAGTAGGCGATCCGTCTGTACCTCGAAGTCCCAGTATTATTATTATTATTATTATTATTATTATTATTATTATTATTATTGTTGTTGTTGTTGTTGTTGTTGTTGTTGTTGTTGTTGATGATGATGATGATGATGATGATGATATTATTATTATAGTTATTGTTGATGATGATATTTTTATTATAGTTATTGTTGATCATGATATTATTATTATCATTATTATTATTGTTGTTATTGTTGTTGATGATGAATATATTATTATTATTATTATTATTATTATTGTGAAATGCATGTTTTTTACATGAGATTTTTTATACGTCCACTTCATAATACAACTAACACTTACGTGAAGTTTTATTCATTAGGGGGTTATGGACATGTGCAATTTTAACCATGCTTAAAAGATCTATTATAAGGATAATGTTGAACAATCTAATTTTAACTATTTTTCATCATCTAAGTAATATTGACCCGTCTTTTATATCTTATTAACTCTTGGATATCGCTTTTTTCTTTTCACCTTTCAGTGCTAATCGACTTTTAAGACTAACTTTTATCATGTTATTATCATATAAGAATGTCGAAAAAGTGTGACATTCTCACCCTTTTGTTCTATATTTCTCGCACCTTTAAAATAACCTTAGACATTGATAGAACTAAATTTGAAACACAACAACAGATTAAGTCAATGATGTGTAACTATAACAAACACCGTCGTTGCGAGTAAGTCCTGTTGTGGAATAATCACATCGCATAGTGTAATGGCCGGTGAAGGCGTCACAGTTACGTTGGATTACACATCCGGCAGCCATTAAAAGAAAGGATAATTAGTGACGATCGACAAGCGAAAGAGAAACCAGTTCGACCAAGTCGAAAATCAAATGATATAGTACTATTGTTTGCAAATTCGACATGGCTCCAGCTAGCCTGTCAAATCATTGGGGAGATTCATTAATCTGGACTCCTACAGGCAGACCTTTTCGAAATTAGCTCTCTCATCGCGTAGCAAAAGTTACTGTTGGGTTCGCACCAGAATTAATCAAACCAATATTTTTACTGATTGTTTGTTTATAACCAGTCATTATTTTGATGCCAAATTTCGCGGTGAATTTTCACGAGATTCCATGTGATTATCGACTCATTATTAGAAGGAAAAATGGAAAAGAAGTCATTAAAAATTTTGCTCTTATCAACAGGGCATTTTTGTAGAGAGATATTTCAATACGTTCAGAAAAATGCGAAAAAGCAGTCTTTTGCAAAATGTAATTGGAATAAACAATACAAGAAGAAATATCTTACTCAATTGTTCTTTAGGCTGCTTTTAATATAACACACACACGCACACACACACACACACACACACACACACACACATATATATATATATATATATATATATATATATATTCATTAAACCGTAGTAGATACATCTCTCTCTCTCTCTCTCACTATATATATATATATATATATATATATATATATATATATATTCATCAAACCGTGGTAGAGAGAAAAACTTTATTCTCCAACTATATATATATATATATGTATATATATATATACACATATATATATATATGAGTATGAAAAGGTGGAATGAAAACACCACACAATGCTGTTAAAGAGAAAACAATTTATAATATAATCATAGCTGATATTGATCAATATTTCGATTTTACAAAAATCATCATGAGAGCTCATTTACTCCGTGGTGTTTGTGTCGGAGAGTTTACCAACAAAAAAGGTATACATATCGGCATGACCGACAAAAATATGTCGCGAATGCCCACATTGGTGAATAATGTAACAACTTTCGTTCTTTTTTGCAAAATTAAGGTTTTTTGTTTTTGTGAACTGATTTGACAATTTTCTCATTCACGTCTCTTTAGTGATATTTATTTAATATATATATATATATATATGGAGGCGCCTGTGCTAGTGGTTAGAGTCGTGGAAAATGGACTCGTCGATTCGAGTTCAATTCCTAGACGAAGCTGTTGGTATTTCACATAGCACTAATACCCTTGGGAAAGGTATGAATCCATATATTCTCCCTCCAGCTATGGGTTAAATAGTAGGGCAGACTGAGGCCTTCAGCCTTGGGTAGGTAACCAGTCTAAGAGAGGGATAACTCTGAATTCAAAATTCCTGAGGTCGGTCGTTGATTGGGTTTGTGGCAACCCTTGATGCACCAATTCTTTCCTATCGACTGTGCCAAAAAGTGTGGATGGTCCAACACAATCCTTCACCACTATAAACAAATCACTGTGTGGGTGTTCATTGTATGTATGAACCCTCATGTGTCGAAAATCGACGAGAGAGTCCATAATATATATATATATATATATATATATATATATATATATATATATATACATATATATTAAATTGTGTTTGGGTGATAAATTTGACGGTAGATAAAAAGAAACAAAATATTCATATAAACGTTTTGGTCTAACCGATCATCATCAGGGTTGTGTTTGATCAATTGCTAATTCATCGGAAAAAAATTCGAACGAAGAAATTTTGACAGCTTTGTCACCTTGCAATGTAATTCTTTGTTGACGTCACGTCATTCTATAAGTTAAGATTAAAAAAAAACCCATTGAAATTCAGGATACACTGTCTATTCAGATTATTAGGTCGAAGATCCTGTTATCAATCTATAAAAGAACTGACACACAGAGAATCATCCCTTACTACCAAGTTTTGGATAAATCTCTATATATATATATATATATATATATATATATATATATATATATATATATATCATTTATGAAATACAGAACATAAAAAAATAATTAATCATAAAAATTCCTTTTCTAAAAATCTTTTGAATTCCAACCGTCACATTTTTTAATACCCATCCCCTTTCGAGTAAGTTAATTCGTCTTGTTGCCAACATCTCAAAATCCGCTACAATGTTCACCGACCAAAAAGATATACATATCGGCATGACCGATAAAAATATGGCGCGAATGCCCACATTGGTGAATAATGTAACAACTTTCGTTCGTTTGCAGTATTAAGATTTTTTGTTTTTGTGAACTGTTTTGACATTTTTTTCCGACCAAACACCGCGGAGTAAATGAGCTCTGATGATGATTTTTGTAAAATCGAAATATTGATCAGTATCAGCTATGATTATATTATAAATTGTTTTCTCTTTAACAGCATTGTGTGATGTTTTCATTCCACTTTTTCATACTCATATATATATATATATATATATATATATATATATATATATATAATAATAAGGATGTAGGCTCATACTTAACAATGCTTCAAGCAAATTACCAATTACTTTATATATATATATATATATATATATATATATATATATATATTATATATATATACTTCATATATATATATATATATATATATATATATATATATATATATATATATATATATATAAGTGTGTGTGTGTATTTTAGTCAGAAATTCATTCCAGTTACTTTGTGTAGGAATGAGTGCATACTTATTATTTTTTGTAAAATTGTCTTGGCCCAAGCGCTATTGTTAGTGGTTGTACCAGAGTTTGATCATCTCTGATAGGGTCAGCAGGGTGAGGGAAGTCTGATGTTGGAAGTCCCGAAACTTCCCAATGAACCCTGCGGATTACATCACTGACGACAACCACCAGCACCACAAATTTAGGAGCGTATATTGAAAGTAGTGTATACTTATTATTTCTTGTAAAATTGTCTTGGCCCAACAGTATATTGACGTATTAGCGACACTCCTTTAGACGTCAATACTATTTGCTTTCTAAATGTATGAGCTAATCTGGTTGATTTTAGACTAATATTTTCCGGGCGCCCCTCAGAGAAGGGGTCGGATTCCACATCCTAGAACAGACCCTGTACTTTCCTTTGGAATAATGAAGTTTTATAATAGTAATACTTATTTAAAAAAAATGAGCGATTCTTTTGGAGACATCATTCTTAATAATTCTCGGTTGTGTTATTATAAACCGGTCCCAGGTGGATGAGCTATTCATGACATGCAATACTCCACTTTGGCCCTATCTTGGGCTAAACGGGCGGTCGGAGAGGCCCCCTCCGATCAATCGGCTGTTCACGTCAAGCCCTAGCACCTATATGATTTTACCAACCCTATTGCCCTTATGGCAAGCCCCAATCCCTTTTTATCATATGGGTGCTAGAAGGCGGTGGCTGCGGGTCTACATGTCCTGGGAATGACGTTAAACTCTATCTGATGGTGAGGTTCCAGTTTGGAAGGTTTGGGGAATGTGGAGCACCCCATTCATCACCATTGCTCCCTGGTCCACTCTGACCCGGAGTGGTAGTACCTGTTAGGGTCCCATCTATGGGTTAAATAGAAAAAGGTATTTATAAAAAAATTGTATTATCCATTAAGAATTGATTTATTTCAAAACTTTATCGGCATTAAATGACCCATTGAGGTTGATATGCCGTAAAACAAAACAAGCCAAACCAAACCATAAACCGGTAATGCTGTACGGACCGGTAATATTAGCCTTTCTGCAAAACGAACCACTGTTACGTAGCGGCCTTCTTCGCTACTCTAAATCGTGTACGTTAGTAGTCGTTGCGGGTATATATGGTCACGTAGCGAAGTATGTAGTAGTCAGCTACTACCGACTACTGGACTTCAATAAACAACAAATACGTATGTACAAAGATAGGACCCTTCTTTATTTTCTTCGGTGTGTGGGTGGTAAAGGCGCAGAGCTTCACAATGAAAATGCCGGCGGCTGGCGAAGAGCGGCATCGAGTGTTCACAGAGAAAAAATGCCCGAGGGTTGACGGGAGACTGAGATGATGCTATCGCTGTTCGCTGGGGTCTGACTACTGTCGGCTCGACACTCTGGGTTTTGTATTGACGACACGCCTACGCATCTTTATATTTTGATCTTGTTTTTACATCCGCTAATATGCCTACGCATTTTTATCTTTTGATCTGATAACGGACGTTTGTTATATATTTCTTTATCTTCTCCCTGCTTCCTTGACCGGAAAGCCTCGCTTTCGTTTTCCCCTTGTTTTGAATATATATTTTTATAAATCTTTTTGTCTTTGTGTCTGAAGTTTCGTTTCCGGGCGAGGAAAATATAACACCACTTTTAAAATTCAAATCAATATTTTAAAAAAAATGAGAAATATACTGTGACTATAGACATTCACCCGATTCGAAGCGTCAGTGTTGCCTGACATGTCTGGCTGCTATTTGCGATATGTTCCAGATGAATTCTCGAAGTTGAACTTTTGAGTGGGGCTGTAGCGTAAAGAACCAGTATGTTGGAAGCTGCGAATTCAGGCACACGGATTAAAGCCAACCACCTGCTTTATTAATACGGTACGCAGCGAATGTTGAGAGAGAGAGAGAGAGAGAGAGAGAGAGAGAGAGAGAGAGAGAGGGGGGTGTTAGTGCACGCTGTAAAGGAAATTTATATATTAACGATTCTTTCTAAAAACGATCATTGTTGTGATTTGAAATTGAGTGGGCAGCCATAATTCTGGTTAGCATTTTTTATAGAATCTAATCTGATAAAGTCTAATTCTTTTGAATTAAATTTCATTATGCGCTTTTTATTTCCCTGTGGATTTAATTACGGAAAACTTAGAAGAAAATTAATTGATATTAATTCTGATATAATTTGATGTGATATTAAAGATTGCTTGAAATGTACAACCCTTTAGCTTCTTTCATTTCTTGTCACATTAAATTAAAGCTTCGGTTATTCTTATTTAGGATACATTTCTACTGAATAATAATCTAATTTTAATTATTATTATGACTTCATGGATTATTTGAGTGTTCAAGTAGAGACCATTATATGATTCACTCAAATCCTATTACCATATAAACGCATAGTTATCTTCTGTTATATTAAGAGATATCAGCTTATGATAAAATACACGATATCTCTAAGTTTTTAGCGTAATTGAATGGAATTGTCATTCAACGTCTGCTTTTTTTTATTAATGTAACACTATTAAAGTGTTATGGGTTGATTGGCGATCTATTAATTAATTACAATTTAATTAAAACTACCCTAATTATTAATTCTGGTAGTTTGTTAAAATTAAAGTAAAAAATAAGAAAAACAACAACAACAACAACAATAATAATAATAATAATAATAATAATAATAATAATAATAATAATATATAATTGTTTATATTAAAAATATAAATTTATAGAAATTCCTTAAATTATGGAATTTGAGTTAGATGATAGGAATTTAAAATTCTTACATAAATAATGAGATGATAGGAATTTTAGATTCTTACATAAATAAAACAATGGTTGGCCTTGACTCGTTGGAGTTGGAAAAAACCCAAATGGAAAGATACAAGCTAGGCTTGCACAAGGCCATTTAGACACGTAGGCAATAGTATCGAGTGGCGGGCCAATCAGAGACATATGTTAGGGGTGGGGAGGTCTGGATCCCATAAATAACAGACCAGATAGAGACCGAGAAGAGAGGAAGAACGAGAAGAGTAAAGTGGAGGAGTCTGACACGCCGCCACCGCTACAAATCGCTACACGTCTGTTCCCTTGTCACCGTCCATACTGTTCTCTGATGTCCCGCCACTCGGTAGCAAACCAAGTTAAGTTATCCATTAGCTGTAGATCGCCAGTCAATTATCAAAAGAAAATCACCTCGCTCTTCTGATATTAAACAAGAATATAAATCATTGTATATAAAAAAAAATAAATGTATATATCTTGTGTATAATTATCAGAAGGCGTTCCTGTTTGTTTTATTTGACCCCATTGACAGCTTTTGGGTATCGTATTTCAGCTGAGTTGGAACAGAGACAAAAACAGCTTTCCGTCAGGGCCCTATAGTATTGCATCATCCAACACAACGACTGTAGTGCTTAGCCGGAGCATCGTTCCCATACATACATTGAACCCTGTACCCCGGCAAAGTATTATATTAAGTTTTATATCAATTTGAATAATCATAACGGTAGCATTGGGATTAAGAATAATGGCATTTCACACTGGAAATTCAAGTTTGGCATATTGGATAATTCCAAGGAAAAATCATGCACTTCCTTTATAATCTTGACTATTTGAAAGGAAGTGTTTTTACTACTGAATAACAAATTCAATCCTAGCTGGATTACCCACATTTTTAATCGTGTGTCACACACTTTCGCAAGGTGAACGGGATGTGTAATTACCTACTACTATGACAACCGTAATTCAATCTGTATAAATTAATTAATTGTTTCATTTTTTAAATAGTATTTACACTTAATTTGCGCAGAAGAACCGTTGATTGAATTAACATGTAAATGTTATAATTTATAATTTTTTAAACATGTTAATGAATCTTGTATATATCTAATATCTATATCTATATCTATATCTATATCTATATATATATATATATATATATATATATATATATATATATATATATATATATTGGCCAAGTGTTATAATTTTAATCGATTATTTTCGGTTAGTGCGATACTCTTGGTCTTTTGTTTTTCATTTATATATTTCATATATATATATATATAATATATATATATATATATATATATATATATATATATATATATATATATATATAAATCTATCTAAGTACAGCAAATAATAAAGTCAACCCTAATGAGTCAGATATACCTACTGATATTTTGGCTTAGTTGCTCATCAGGGCAAGAATCTGACTCAGATTCTTGCCCTGATGAGCAACTAAGCCAATGTATCAATGGGTATATCTAATTCATTAGGATTAACTTATATATATATATATATATATATATATATATATATATATATATATATATATATATATATATATATAGGCCTATAAATAAATGTGTTTCATCTCGATAAACGGTTTGATTTTTTGCTTGCATATCGTTACCGTGATTTTAAAATACCTTTACTTAGAGCAGATGTGGAAATCTTTAAAATGATTTACCATTTATCATTTACCATAAACAGCATATATACAGTATGATTTTATTTAATTTTTACTTAAACTTTTCGATTCTTAAAAACTATCTTACCTTGCTTAATTTATCTTTATTGTATATCGTAAGTGTATTTTTTATCGTTTCTTTCTAAAATAAAGTATAAGAACATTCCTTTTTAATATAACAATTGAACCTTATATGAAACTCTGTGTTCAGTATTCTTTTATGGTACATCTTTTTTTATTGCATATCGTAAGCTGATTTTATTGTACATTTTACTGTAATCCATAGATCTGATTCTGTGTGTATAGTTATTTAGTCTAAAGTGGAATGGCACTTCTGACTTTTCAATGTATTGTTTTTGGCAGATAACTCTCTGGGGTGTCAGTAATGGATTTATGGTTGTTTTATGAGCGATTTGTTGTTGTAATGTGTTTGATCCTAATCGGTCGAGCGACTGCAGGCCTCGTTATTTACAAAGGTATCTCGGAGAATACTGCTTACGATTGGAGTGAGGTTTCAATTCTGGAGATCTGGGGAGAGTTAAGTATCCCTCCACCGCCATTGCACTATGGCACAGAGTAGTAGTTTATGTTAGGATCCCATTATGTTTTTTTTTTTTTTTGGTTTGTTTTGTTTTACGGCATATCAATCTCAGTGGGTCATTTAATGCCGATAAAGTTTTGAAATAAATCAATTCTTAATGGATAATACAATTTTTTTATAAATACATTTTTTCTATTTAACCCATAGATGGGACCCTAACAGGTACTACCACTCCGGGTCAGAGTGGACCAGGGAGCAATGGTGATGAAGGGGTGCTCCACATTCCCCAAACCTCCAAAACTGGAACCTCACCATCAGATAGAGTTTAACGTCATTCCCAGGACATGTAGGCCTGCAGCCACCGCCTTCTAGCACCCATATGATAAAAGGGGTTGGGGCTTGCCATAAGGGCAATAGGGTTGGAAAAATCATATAGATGCTAGGGCTTGACGTGACCAGCCGATTGATAGGAGGGGGCCTCTCCGACCGCCCGTCTAGCCCAAGATAGGGCCAAAGTGGAGTATTGCATGTCATGAACTGGTCCCATTATTGGTTAAATATAGAGAAATAAGTTTTAAAAAATGAATACCCTACAAGAAGGAATAAAACAGCGTCTTTAGACCCAATATAACTCAAGGGCTGACATGCTGTCAATCCAACCAACCAACCAACCCACCAGCCAACAATGTATTGTTTTTGGCAGATAACTCTTTGGCGTTTCACTAATAGATTTACGGTTGTCGGGGTGGCCTAAAGTCGGTATCAGACAAACAACGAGAGAGTCTATCCCATCTTCACTAGCACAAGACCAAGGAGATTGTTTTTGCGACTGTGGTGGAGCGCAACACCAACCATCATCTCCTCAATTTATCTCACAGCTCCTTGTGCTAATCATACGCTGAGTTGGCGAGGGCCGGTATCGAACTAGTGTTGTATACCCTTCTACGTTACTTACTTCTTACTTCTTCTTTTGTTCATCTTCTATCTTAGGTTCTTCTTCTTGGGGACTTCGTCTTGGTGGTCGGTCGCACTTACTCATTTCTTCTTCTAGATCAGTCTTGTTACCAAGACATTCATTAATCACAAGACCGTGTTGTTTTTCTTAAGCTTTTATTTCCTTAACTATACATTTCATGTAAGTAAATATCTGACTAACATCGCGCGCGTATGTAGAGTGAGTTCCAGTTAACGCAGCACATCTTCACTGCCCGACGTCCAACTGAAAACTGAGGACCCAACCAGGTCCCACGTGACTTCACGTACTTTAGCGGGCTTTCTGTACTATTCCATGGAAAGTCCCGCCCGTGATATGAAAAGGGCAACTCCTCTAGAAATACAGGGGATTGACAATAATCTTATGCAACCGCATAGATTATGTAACACTTGTGGTTTTTAGCCGAACACTCTATCGACTGAGCTAAACTTGATCCTAATCTGTTGAGTCATTGTATGTCTCTTTGTTTATAAAGTTATCCTGGAGAATACCGCTCACGATAACTAATCTAAATCCTATGGATGTCCATTTAACGCTTGGGTATCTAGTTCCAATACCAATGAAATGTAATATTTGTATTGTTTCTTTTTATTGAATATGCGTTTTTTCCATTGTCATCTTGATCTTGTATAAGAGGGTAGTATTTATGTACCCGTAAGTTTTATGCTGCGATCTCAGTCGCGTGGCGACACGGTACTCAAAGTTATCGGTATTTAGCGGTTAGAATGATTGCAATCCCCGCTAGCCTCATTCAAGCATCCATTTCTTTGTATTGCGACAGATTTATTGTTTTCCAATGACGAACGCGTGTTCGCTGTTGAGATTTATTTTGGTGCCTCGCATTTTATAATGGTTAGTAAGCTTGACTGACAGACTAATGAGTTTGTGTCTCACTGGGTGTCACATACTCACGGTCTAAGCTAGTTTAGTTTAGTTTAGTTTGTTTTGTTTTACGGCATATCAACCTCAGTGGGTTATTTAATGCCGATAAAGTTTTGAAATAAATCAATTCTTAATGGATAATACAATTTTTTTATAAATACATTTTTCTATTTAAACCTTAGATGGGACCCTAACAGGTACTACCACTCCGGGTCAGAGTGAACCAGGGAACAATGGTGATGAAGGGGTGCTCCACATTCCCCAAACCTCCAAAACTGGAACCTCACCATCAGATAGAGTTTAACGTCATTCCCAGGACATGTAGACCCGCAGCCACCGCCTTCTAGCACCCATACGATAAAAAGGGGTTGAGGCTTGCTATAATGGCAATAGGGTTGGGAAAATTATATAGGTGCTAGGGCTTGACGTTACCAGCCGATTGATCGGAGCTAGGGCAGTTGGCAAAATAGTCAAGGAAACCCATGCTATCAACACGACTTGATGATGATGATGATGGTATTATATTATCTATATACTAACCTTCGCGTTCCTTATTTGCATGACCGTTATCAACATGCAACACACTCTGGTTAAAAATGAGACCGTCCCAATTATCCAAGATGAAATGTAAAAATGTAAATCCTGATTATCTGCCAAATTCTTATTTGTTATGAGGGTCGTCCCCTCAGCTAAATAATGGATCATTCCATTTTTATTATACACACATCTTCATTTAAAGTTCAGAAACAAATAAATATTCATTCTCGCTACTTCTGAATAAATCGCATGTTTTTAAATCCTGATAATGTCCAATGATTGCACTGCAGAAGACACATTCTGTGATTGCAAGATGGGTTTCTAAATACAGTATAAAGTGTTACATAGTTAGTAGATCCCTAATGCTTTTATAAGGTATTGTAGAAATCATAATGGCGATTAGTATAGCTGATGGCCTTGAGAGTGAGTGACAGCGTTTGACCTAACTCTGACCTTGATTTCCGGGGATGGATCGTGAGAACCGGAAGGCAATAGAAGGCCCTCTTGTAAGGATACTAAGTAAGAGTCAGTTAGAACTTAGAAGCCGAGCTAGCAACATGTAAGCCTCATCTGCGCAGATTGTCTGGGTTGGGGATCTGGAATAAAGTAACATCAACATAAATCGAAGTCTTGTGTTTATTACCAAAAACTAACAATGACACAAGGCTTCTGATAACGAGAAATCCCAACAGAAACCTGACCCGGAATCCTCAATAGAAGACCAGACGAGACCTTAGAAGATATACCAGACCAAGATAGATGATAGACGATCAGAAGCAAAGCCGACCAGAAGAATAGACGACAGAGTAAGAAGTAAGAAATGTATATAACGTTATATGCTTATTTGGTATTGTGAAAAGATCAGTATATAACAAAAGAGTTTGACCCTCACCGGGAGACACTACATAAAATAAGTGTTTTAGTGTAGTATAGTAAGGGAATAAATGACTCATATATTCGCTTTAATGATAACTTATTAAAATAAAATTCTACAACGAGAAAAAATGATATTTTCCTGATCTCCCAACCGGCTGAATTAACACAAGGTCTTGATTGATGGGGCAACCAGCACGTACCAGACTCGCTTTCAGTAATAATAGATCCGCGAGTCTAGATTGGTAACCATTGCCTCACGACGGGACGGCTTCAGCAGGAGGGAAAATACCAGTTGTACCTCTCGTTAGGTAGGCTGTGTGTAACAACGTATTCTTAATATATCAAACCGGACAGAAAACAGCAATTATTCAGGATTTAGCAAGTTCACTAGACTCGATTCGGCATCTAAGTGGAGGAGGCTGAAGTCAAGGCTGTCGTCGAAGGAAATGGATTCGGCGAACCGAGTTTAAATCCTGGTGTGAACCCGTACTGTCACGGGGCCAAATGTGATAGTATCTTGGGACGCGGATACCAAATGTGGTCCTATAAGTGCGTGTTGCGCTGCGGGTCACTTATAGATTGGTGGACCTGCTCGTTCCGACCTCCTGTGCCCACGCTGTTCTGTTTGACCCACAGGAAAGTTGAAGAAGAGCTGGTTCGGCTTTTCTTGTCTCTGGCTGTCTCTGAAAATGACCAAATTCACTAATGCTGCCAACGAGTCAACAATCGCAATGACTACGAAACGCTTATTAACAATACAACAATACCTTTATTAATTATACTGTGATCAAAATCATGTACAACAACAAAGGGTGTCAATGTCGAAGACGATGTCGAAGTTTTGTGGATTGACTGGCGATATACAGCTAACTGACAATATGCAGCTAATTACTTCTGGGTTCTGATATGGTCAAGTCAGGACTTTGAGTAGCAAGGTAGTAGGAAGTAGCGGCAAAGACGGTGGCACGGGCTCTGAGACGTAGCTATGGAACCAGCTTTCGGTCTGATCTGTTTCCTTTTTCGGGTCTTCTTTTATGGGTTCCAGCCCCGTGAACATACGGCTACGATTGGCCAGCCAATAGAAACACCAGACCAATGGAATTACAGTGAAAACATTGGGGAGGAGTACAAAAGTCCCATTCCCAGGTCGCATCTGATTGGACGGCCAATCAAAATCATGAACCCCGGTTGCACATCTTGGGGAGGGCAGCAAAAACTCCACCCCAGTTTTCTATGATTGGTGAACCATTCGATAATATTTTTATTATTGTGTAAATGGTCTTGTGCCAGACTTGCTTGTGATTTTCCACAGCATTTTCCATTAGAGTTAGCACTGGTGTGACCTGATCCAAATTAAGTTATTGTTTCATTTATCAAATCAAAATTTAAGATTAACCTTTTCAACTTCCTTTATTGAGTAATTTTTTTGTACTTCGTTGACGCAAACTTTTGATTTGAACTTTTGAAGGAACCCAGTATAAAGACTGTGTGTCACCAGGTGCAATTTGTAATATTATTATTATTCGTTGTTTTCTTCTTTTTGTTTTACACTTCCTTACAAAGGATTATAACTTTAACTTTTAGTAAACGCCAGTCAATCTATAACATTATTATAGTGTTATACTGGATAAGGCTGCTGGCATTTCACATAGCGCTAATATCCTCGTGAAAGGTATGCATCCAAGTATTATCCCCCAGTTATGGGTAAATAATTATCAGAGATATTTATAAAATTATATCAACTATGCATTAAAGAATAATAAGAGACAGAAACTGTCAATGAAAAAACAAAACAAAAAAAAAAACCAGAAAAATACTGGCAGTAAGAAACAGAGTTGTTGTGCAGACTAATATATGAGAGAAATCATAGGGGTCTATCCATGTATGAAAAATGAAAAAAAAAATGAGGCAAATATACTCGTTTCTGTTCTTTCTGATAAAATAAAACGAAAATACTTCCAAGCTGTAGCCGTGTTAGTATTAGGGCAGGACAGCGTTACTTGGACTCTAACAACATGTCAAGAGAAAAAGCTGGATGGGAAATGTACAAGGATGCTGCGTGTTGTCTTTAACAAATCCTGAAAGCAGCATCCCACAAAAGAGCAGCTGCCCACGACTAACACAGAAACCATCCGGGTAAGAAGAACACGACATGCTGGACACTGCTGGAGAAGCAAGGACGAGTTCATAATTGACGCTCTCCCGTAGGCACCTGCACACGGACACGTGGTCGGTCAGCAAAAATCGACATTGATCAGCTATGCGCGGATACTGGATGTTTTGCATAGGACCTTCCAGGAGCGATGGCCGATAGGGAAAAGTGGCGAGGAAGAGTCATGGAGATCCATACTATCGGAACTTGATGATGATGATGATGATGATGATGATGATGATTTTAACGAATAAAAAAAGGAAAATTCTCAAAACTGGAAATCTTCCTTTACGTCTAGTATCGGCAATACACTAAAGCAATGATTGTTTCTTGGCAACGCGATAACAGCGTTAACTCTGATTTGTACCAATTAATTACGACCGCGAATACAGATCCGTCATTGCTTGGCTTTCTGAAAGCAGTGTAAGGAAAGTCGACAGAGTGGCCTGTCGTCGGTATCAGCCAGACAGCGAATGAGTCTATCCCCTTTTCATTAGCGCTAGACCAGGGAGATTGTTTTTGCAACTGAGGCAGAGCTCCCCACTTTACCGCACAGATCCCTGTGCTACTCATACGCTGAGTTGGCGAGGGCCGGTATTGAACCCGGAACCTTGCGGTTCCGAGCCGGATGCTCTACCGCCGACTGAGAAGGGTAACCTGAGAGATAAAACATAGCAAAACTAGAATATCAATCCGATAGGCAAGAATTAGCAGAGACATTGACAAAGCAAATATTTTATGGTTCATTAGAATTTTTGATTCTCGGACACAAAAAATCTAATATTGCAAATGTTATTTATCAACCCAATAAATCGATAATTTTATGCATTTTGACATTAAATTTCCCATTTCTGTTCGGAATTTATAGCGTATTGTCTATTTTCTACGATTTCAACCAATCAATTCTGTTAATTTCATTGCATTAAATTTCTATTTTATCACGTTACGTTAATGATATTTTTTCCAATTCCAGGAATTATTTACAAAAACTGTTGAAATGACAAAATATCCGACAAAATTCTTATTTATAAATCAAAATATTTACGTCAAACAGAAAAAAATGATACTGATATACAGTGGTACATTGACTTACGAGTGTCCTAATTTTCAAGTTTTCCGAGTTACGAGCTGTCACTCGGTGTTTTTTTTTTGTTGCTCTGTGTTAAGAATTACAATTTGAGGTACGAGCGAGCTTCAGAAATACGTGTGTAAATAATTTCACTAAAAACATTAAAGTTTCTAAATTTATTACGCTATAAAAAAAATAATTCATAAAAAAATTGGCCGGCTTAGGTCAGTCGGTAGAGCATCCACAAGGTTCAAGATATTGATGCGTGAAGCGAAGAACAGGTTGTAGGTGTGTAGGATCTTATATTCTATTTTATTATAGTTCTATTAAATACGGTGCTATTTTTCTTAATTAAATAGCGCGTAAGAAAAAATAGGGTAATTGAGTTGGGAGATGGCTGGAAGGAATTTATGGCATTTCAATTTAAATAAATGGTGAAATTTGATTTGATATACAAGACAATTGAGTTGCGAGTGCAACGAATTAAACTCGTACGTCACGATAGGGACAGGTGGCGAAAGAGAGAGAGAGAGAGAGAGAGAGAGAGAGAGAGAGAGAGAGAGAGAGGGGGGGGGATATTTGTCTCATACCCCACTTGTATGGACTGGGCACAAGGCCTCGTTTTAACGTGGGCCCACCCACAAGCCGAAGCTCATGGTGGGAAAGAACAAAAATTGTGTCGTTGCCTGGGGGGATAGCCCCCCTGGGATCGACGCTATTATTAAACCCTCAACGAGTCCAGCGGCCGAAGCTCGCTGGACCCCCAGCGTTAACCGGAAAACCGAGTGCAATGAGTTTATAAAAAAGTTACGAAAGAGAGAGAGAGAGAGAGAGAGAGAGAGAGAGAGAGAGAGAGAGAGAGAGAGAGAGAGAGTCGTTGGAAACCGTGCTGTCAGCGCGACATGATGATGATGATGATGATGAGGATGATGCATAAAATAACTCTAGACGAGTTGACATGCCGTTAAAAATCAACCAATCAAATTATGTAACATTAGTAACAGTAAAGTCAAGTTGGCTAAGTGGCCAGGACAGCGAAAGAGTCGACCCCCTTTTCACTAGCTCTACACCAGGGAGACTGTTTTTGCATATATTCAATGACAGAGAAGATGTGCTGCCTTAATTGGAACTCACTGCATACGTGCGCTATGTTAGTCAGATATTCAGTTACATGAAATGTATAGTTAAGTAAATAAACGCTTAAGAAAATAACACTGTTTTGTGGTTGGTGAATGTCTTGGTAACAAGAATGATCTAGAAGAAGAAATGAGTTGAGTGCGACCGACCACCAAGACGCTAGTAGTCCAGACGTTAGAAGAAGGCGCTTGAAGAGAAGATATCAAAGACGCCAGAAGAAGAATAGAAGTAAGTAAAGAAAAGGGTATACAACACAGGATCACTCTGACCTGGAATGATAATACTTGCTATAGCTCCTTTTATGGGAGATACATATCTGTTTGGAATTATTTCTATTTGGATAAGAATACTTGATACCATATAACAGTAAATTATTTGTCGTATTATAATGGTTAGGAAGCAGAGACATTATTACTGAATAGTGAATTCGATCTTCGCTGAATGACCTATAGAAATTCCCACGTAAAAAGACCTGGTGGGATCTTACGGAGATAATAATTGTTATACTCCTTGATACGGTTTAGTTTCTGTGTTTAATGGTATATCTACGTTTGTGAAGTATTTAATGTCAAAGTCATTCTTGTAGAAAACAACAGTGGTATTATTTAACTAATACCTTTTCATACCTTTTCTAAGAGTACTGTTCAAAATGTGAACGTAATAACGTGACTGAAGTTCGAAACCTGATACTATCCGTTTCTTGATAAATGTTTTGGGAGGATTGTTTACGTAGTTACAACAGTATTTCTCAATCGATTATTAGTTTTATTATTAGTCTTATTATTAGTCTTATTATAGGCACTAGGTCTCTGATGTTTATCACTCGAGTTGACATGACAGAAAAGGTCAGAATTCTTGCACTCTCGACCGTATTCTTGCTAAATTTAGTACTATTGTCGTCTGTCTGGTTTTAAGCCCCACCCTCCGTCATCCCAGATCTAGTTGGCTAGTCTTTTTGAAACACTATTTCGAATCATTTCAAGCGCTCCAACAATGATTAATATTTGTTTATTTCATTGTACACTTTTTTTTCTGTCAATGTTCAGATATCTATTCAGCTTTTCCCTTTAATTCAATTTCACTTTTTGCTCTGCTTCAAGAAAGACATCCATCATCTGACAGTTTGTCTTTATTTACAATTATTGTATTTTTTGACCTCCTTGTCTGGATGTAAAGATCAAAGTTAAATCTTTTTTATTTAACGTTTGTGTGAACAGCTTCTAGTTTGTATTCGATCCCTAATACAAAATCATAATCTGTCGGCGGGGCTTATAATACTGCAACTTCGGCAGAGGGAAAGACCACCCGACGAATCTTTAGTTATTTGGCTGGATTTTACAACATGTCAAATCTTAGTATTATCTGCGTTATTCGGACTATTGTCCTCATCTTTATTGTTATCTGTACAAAGTTTCGGCCGATATGTCCTCCGGCTTTCTTCATGTATTTCTTGTCGGACTCGGAAACCTTCTTCACTGGGCCATATGCCCAATTGGAGACATGGCCTGCTGGATAAAGTAGTTAGGTTAAGACAGTTCTAAGGTTCTGGGTTCCGGGTTCAAACCTGACAGGCGGCAGTAACATAGAAAAATAATTAACACAACTCCTACCCCTTTCTTGTAAATATTATTCATAGATAAACAGTTTGCAGGTTAATATTTGGTGGGATATAAACAGGTGGAAATAATTTGTAAACTTCATATGTATCTTATTAATACAAATGTAGACATAATTTTCATTAAATTTAAGTGTATTATTAATATGTTAGAATATATAACTTCATATGTATGAATAAACTGGTGATTGGCGCTCATTCACTGCTGTCTAGTAACTTTAAGATGAAAAGAGTTGGGTGTTTGTTTGCAACAAGTGCAATTTGGAGTATAATATCGGGTCTTAATCAAATACATCCTAGAGATCGATATGAGCAGCTTATTGTTCGGTTCAGGTCTTTCCGACGACTCGTTATGACTAAGAACTGAAGTTGCAGGTCGCAGATCATTCTGGCAAGAGTAACCATTCCTCAGTCATTACGGGTCGCCAGCAACGCCCAATTAAGGTGAACTTACATCTCTGCAGGGGTGAGGTTGACGTATTATATAGACCCCGCTGATAAGATGGTTACTGCGTTTAAAAATTGATCTTGAATCATATCCTGTCCGTGGCCTAAGGATTGAGTAAATATATACTTGAATGTATAATTGTTTTCAAATGATTATCATTAATTACTTGAAATCATGTGATTACATAGAAAAAGACACTTCAACATTAAACAACTCGACAATAGTCGGTTGACACGCCATCAGACCAACCAACCAACCAACCAACCAACTAGCCATAACACGTCAAAATCTTAATATTCATTACAATTCCCATAATAAACTATATTGCTACACAGTTACCAGATTAGCAGCTACATTATTAAAATTCACTTTCTGGGTCTCTGGCAATTTAACAGAAACATGCGTAATGGCTGAAATTAAAAAATTCTAAGTCTTCTTGTATCCCCTGTCTGTTTTGCTTGCGAATTTCTTGCCGCTATCCTTGGCGTTTGAAATGTCATCTATTCCGTCATCTGTAACGTTATCTCATCATCGATCTCACTTGATTTCTTCTTTCCTGGGTTTCCATTCGGCCAAATGAATAAATAAATAAACAGCTCAAGCAATGTTTACTGCGATGGCATCTCATTCCATAAATTGGATCCAATGACATGTCATCTGCTAAAGTAGAACTGCATACCGGAATCTAAACATTAAATAACATTCTGTGATAAATTGCTGTCGATTTCCCATTCTATTTAAAACGTTTTTGAATTAATATTATCTCCGTTATTAAGATTATTGTCCTCATCTTCATTGTTTCTGTACAACGTTTCGGCCAATGTGGCCTCCGGCCTTCTTCAGGTATTTCTTGTCGTAATCGGGAGTCATCACGGAACTTTGAACCTAACCCTTTATTTATTCCACTGGGGGTATCCTGTTCTCATTCCGCTAACCAAAACTGGGGTGGGAGCTGTGTTAATTATTTTTCTATGTAACTGCCGCCTGTCAAAATTGAACCTGGAATCCAGAAATACATAGTTACATAGAAAAATAATCAACACAGCTCCTACCCCATCTAAGGTTAGCGAAATGAGAACAGGATACCCCCGTAGACTGAATAAAGGGTTGGGTTCAAAGTTCCGTGATGGCTCCCGATTACGACAAGAAAGTTCCCGAGTTCGAAAAGAAGGTTCCCGAATCTGAAAAGAAGGTTCTCGAGTCCGAGAAGGTTCCCGAGTTCGATTAGAAATACCTGAAGAAGGCCGGAGGGCATATCAGTGGAAATGTTGTACAGATAACAATGAAGATGATGACAATAGTTCGAATAACGCAGATAATACTAATCATCAAGCCTCATCTCAAACATTCAGAGAAATAGTATTTTTGAATTAATATCAACACATACGTTTTTTGTCCCAGGATGTTTTTCGGATCAACATTCATTTCGAAATTCTGATGTAGTATTACTTTGACAACCAAAAGCATTATTAGTATAATTTGCATTATTCGGACTATTGTGATCATCTTTACTGTTATCTGTACAACAATTTCATGGACAATCATCAGGGGAAGATGTTTCAAATGCAAGGAAAAGATTTTCCTTGCATTTGAAACATCTTCACCTGATGATTGCATCGCATGAAACCAATACGGTCGTGAATGTTCCTTTGTCACCTAATAAATAGATATGTAAAACCTTTATATATTTATTTTATTATATTATATAACAGCTCTATTTTATATTGAGCACTCTACCAATAATACTGCCTTTGATACGCCATTCCAGCAAAAGCTGAAACAGTGACCATCTCACACCATATATATATATATATATATATATATATATATATATATATATATATATATATATATATATATATATATTTTCTTTTTACATATTGCTTTTTTATATGAATAAAAGCTAAGAGAAATAAAATATGAAAACAAATACAAGAATTCTATTTTAGACCGAATTAATTAGCTTCTGGTCGGTTCTTGACAAGATTCCTTACAACAACCACAACCATTTCCTAGACTAAAAAAACTACCACACACAGCGTGGAACAACTGACACGTCTCATAGATATAGATATGAAAAAATAATAATAATACATACATACATACATGCAAATATGACCTCTGACCCAAACAACCACCCTCAACGCACACATACACACGTACGCGTGCGGGAATATTGCCACAAAGGTTTATTTGTTATATGTCTAAGTGCATTTCGACTGGAGATGATCTGATAGTTCAACGAACATTTTGGCGCTGTAATTTGTTGCAGCGAGAGGAGACGGGCGTTGACGTTTTGGGATCGTTATCGGATGTGAACTTACATCTGTAGAACAACATAATAACATTAATATATATATATATATATATATATATATATATATATATATATATATATATATATATAGTGTTCATTTCTCTGAATACACATACACACACACACATATATATATGTATATATATATGAAGTGTACAAACAATCTGTTTGAGATGGCGATAGCCGACAATTTTGGGGAGAATATGTGCTTAATTGAAGTCATACCTAATTTGAAAATTAATTAGTTATAATTAAAAGGATTAGGCGTGCATATCGGTTTAAATCTCGATTTGTTTACGCCTTACATTTAAACTGATAAGCACGCCTAATTCATTTAATTATAACTAATGAATTTTCAAATTAGGTATGACTTCAATTAAGCACATATTCTCAATATATATATATATATATATATATATATATATATATATATATATATATCGTTCATTTCTCTAAATTTTTGAGATGAGGCTTGAAAACTAGTATTATTTGTATTATTCGGAGTATTGTCCTCATCTTCATTTTTATATGTACAACCTTTCGGCGGATGTACCCTCCGGCCTTCTTCAAGTATTTCTTGTCGAACTCGGGAACCTTGTTTTCGAACTCGGGAACCTTCTTGTGGTAATCGGGTGGCATCACGAAACTTTGTACCTAACCCTTTATTTAGTCCATGAGGGTATCCTGTCTCCTTCCGCTAACCATCGCTGGGTTACAGTTGTTAAGGTGTGTTAATTACTATTCTATGTTACTGTCGCCCTTAACCAGGATTGAACCTACAGCTTAGCGATAACTGTCACTTAGAACTGTCTTAAACAACGCCTTTATCCACTATGCTCTGTGTGCAATGATCTCGTTCACTTCACAAATACAAATGTATAACACTCACTAAACAGCCATTTGCACAAATATGATGATGTACACACGAATATGGAGTTGCATTATGTCATGGGGACTCGTGTTCAAATCTTCGACGAGGCTGTTTGCATTTTATTTATTACTCATAGGAGTGTCACAATTACAATGCTACAATATACTATTGGTGTAGGCGGGTATATCGTACTAATGTGTTTATAATATAATTTTTTTTCACAGATACGTCATATTTCAAACCGTCCACTTTTTTCAGCGTCCTTTCTTCAGATTTCAAATTTTGAACAGACTGATAAACAAGGACTATCACTTGCTTTTCTCGTTATTCTGTGATAAAAATTTGTTATCACCTTCCATATACCAATAAATGCCCTGAAGATGATCTAGTTAATAGACCGAAACACTGCAGCGTCGGCCAATAACCTTAACACTCAACTTATTTAAACCTGTGTTTTTTCAATTTTCTTAATATACTACATACCACGACGGATGAAAAGTTAGTGTTTTACCGAAGTTTTAATTTTACGGCTGGGGCATATTGATCAAGAAGCATGGGGGTGGGGTTTACAATTGCACAAGATCCTAAAGGTTTTAAGAAATGTGGACTAAAGTTGCATCTCGTCCTCATGCAAATTATAATAAATAAATAAGAATTACGACAAAAAATAGAAGCCCCCCCCTAAATACATTTAATGCCCTAACACCATAGCTGGGGTCGTTATTTTAGTAATCACCGGGCAGCAGTTTTTGAGGCAGGAGACCGGGACGCACTTCCTCATAAATTACCACCTTGGGTTTTAAGTTTTTTTTATGGTTCTACCATTTCCTCCAAAATAAGATCTGGCACAATTTTTCAGGATAATTTTCATATAAGCCTTCCCCTTAAAATAAGCCCTAGTTGAGAGCAGCAGACAGACGAAAGAAATAAGCATTCTTAACAATCACATCATATAATGCAGAGACTCAACATCCCCTGAAAATAAGCCCTAGTGTTATATTTCAGAAGGAAAATTGATATAAAACCTGTCTTATTATTGGGGAAACACAGTATACTACACTAGGATGTCTCATTCAGGTGTAATAGTTAGCAAACTAGTCTCGCAGATCTATTACTCCAGAATAGTGAGTTTGATCCTTGCTGGATGGTCCATACCTGCAACGTTGTGTTACACCCTACCCATGTCAAATGAGTCATGGAAATACCTACATGACCATTAAGTGTTTTTTTTTCAAGACATTCTATAGTTGTCATATTGTTTGCCAAAACCATATTAATATGAAAAGGTATAATTGGCCAAACTGGGTTGTTGTCTACTCCAAAAGAGTCAAAGATCCTTTGCCGGGATTACACTTGTCAAGTTCATTTTCTATAAGAAAAAGTATCGAATTTTATGCGATACATGCGTTGTAAGTGCCTTCAAGTAAAAATTTAATATAAACTTTATTCAGCAACGTTTCTAAAAATAAACAAACATCCAAAAATCTTATTCACTTCGCCGAAGGGCATACGGTCTGTTTGTTATTATTCTCCAAATAACACCCCCTTACCTATTATGGTAGAGGCGTGTAAGTATCACTTGACAAGCTTAATTTCGCTAGCATGGTCAGCTGTGTACTGTGGCCGAGGCGATAAAAGTGTTTCACTAGTGTTTCACTGTGTCTGCTGAAGTCCCGGTTTCGATTTCTGTCGGAGGGAAATCGTTAGTATATACCGCTGATGAGACTTAATAAAGTCGAAACAGTCTGTACGGTATTTTACACACCGAGCCATCCTTTGCCGGGATTACACTTGTCAAGTTCATTTTCTATAAGAAAAAGTATCGAATTTTATGCGATACATGCGTTGTAAGTGCCTTCAAGTAAAAATTTAATATATATATATATATATATATGGTAAATATATACACACGAATATGTTTGTTTATTGATTTTACCGGCATATCAACCCGTCTGGGGTTATGTCATGCCTAATGGTTAGGAAGTTATACATATCGTGTATTTATATCTATACTTTTTAGTAATTGGTTTTAAAAATGTGTTACCATCAAATGGGTCCCTCTTTTCTTTCCTTCTTTTTTTTTGTGGGAATTTGGTAGGTTTTGGCATTCAAAAAAATCAACTACACACACACTCTCTCTCTCTCTCTCTCTCTCTCTCTATATATATATATATATATATATATATATATATATATAGAGAGAGAGAGAGAGAGAGAGAGAGAGAGTGTGTGTAGTTGATTTTTTTGAATGCCAAAACCTACCAAATTCCCACAAAAAAAAAGAAGGAAAGAAAAGAGGGACCCATTTGATGGCACCTTTGGCATAACCCTAAAACAATCTAACACATACATTTACACATACACATAGCACTAACGCCCTAGGGAAAGGTTGGTTAGATGGTTATTTTGTTTTACGGCTTATCAACTATTTTTGGGCCGAGTCATCCGCATCTGCTCTTGCTTGAATCGTCACTCATCTCATTACTTAACAGGCTACTTAGCTTCAGTAACCTTGCGGGAAAGGTAGGTATTTTTTCAATCATTTTACCACGGGTAGGATGCAATACAAGGCCACAAGTACGGAGCATCCAGCTAAGATCGAACTCGCTATTCAGTAATAATGGATCTGCGAAACTGGCTTGCATACTATTACACCACGCTGGGACGCCCTACACTTGAAAAAGATACGCATCCAACAATGCTCCCTTCAGATAAATGTAAATAGTAGGGCAGACTAGTATCTTTTACATTAGTTATTGTTGTGAGGTTTTAAGGGGTCAAATAAGAACAAAACGACGGGAAACAACTGTAGGAAAATGTATTAACAGAAAATAGACAAATACAATAGAGATAAGTGGAAAATACGTCCAACAATAGAGTTATTGGCTTGCTCGCATTGGCTTACTGCCAAGCCACAATTATCCATGTTACTTATAGTAACCCGTCGGCGCATTCCATTAGTCTTATAGGGTGTATCACCTATAACAGTTATACAACTAGTCTAGGTGAAGGAACATTCGGAATTCAAACCTGTTAAACTCCATTTAAGAAATTGACCTTGTGATGCACCCTACTCGTGCAGGAGTTGGTAAATATATTCACACGAATATGTTTGTTTATTGATTTTACCGGCATATCAACCCGTCTGGGGTTAAGTCATGCCTAACGGTTAGGAAGTTATACATATCGTATATTTATATCTATACTTTTTAGTAATTGGTTTTAAAAATGTGTTAGTATTATTGGGGATTATGTTGTATGGTATTGATTTGTTTCATGTCTATATTCTCTGGTATCATTTTATTTCCCTCAAAAAAGAGAGAATATCCTCCATTTTGACATTTTCAAACAGATCTTTCATATTGTTTTTTTTAAAATAACGGTTTTTGATGTGAGCAAGAAACCTGAATTCCATGAATAAGTGTTTAACTGTCAAAGGTGTTTGACATGTTCCCCATTGTAGTTGTTGTTCTTGTTAGTGAGTGCGTTAGTCTTGTATGACCAATGCGTAATCGGGATAGGAAAATACACTAAACACAAATATACACAGTATAATATTAAGATGTAAATATATATCTTAGCTTAGCCACCGCCCTGTCGGCTGGGGCGTTAGAATGCACCGACTGCCCCTCTGCAGGCAATGGGGCCACCTGTTGGCTGTGGGTGGCGACCCATGATGCTTAAGGATAGAACCCAGGTGGATGAGCAGTTCATGACTTGCAATACTCCATTTTGGCCCTATCTTGGGCTAGACGGGCGGTCGGAGAGGCCCCCTCCGATCAGTCGGCTGGTCACGTCAAGCCCTAGCACCTATATGATTTTCCCAACCCTATTGCCCTTATGGCAAGCCCCAACCCCTTTTTTATCATATGGGTGCTAGAAGGCGGTGGCTGCGGGTCTACATGTCCTGGGAATGACGTTAAACTCTATCTGATGGTGAGGTTCCAGTTCTGGAGGTTTGGGGAATGTGGAGCTCCCCTTCATCACCATTGCTCCCTGGTCCACTCTGACCCGGAATGGTAGTACCTCTTAGGTCCCATCAATGGGTTAAATAGAAAAATGTATTTATAAAAAAATTGTATTATCCATTAAGAATTGATTTATTTCAAAACTTTATCGGGATTAAATGACCCACTGAGGTTGATATGACGTAAAACAAAACAAACCAAACCAATTAGCTTAGTCACATAATGCAAATATTAATAGATTTGTCATATATCTCAGGGTCAATGTCTCATCTACTGAAAGCGATGTCGATTTATGTACAGATAAAACGTTTACTGCAATTGACAGGTTATCGAACATATAAAAACTTGATCTCTCTAATGAAATAAAACGGTAATTTATCAAGAGAGATCGATAATCTCTCGATAATTGTCCGTGCCTTTCCTATTCCTTTATTAACATCGCTTTCTGTGGATGAGATATTACTACCTAGATATGAGAACTGGTCAAAATCTCCATCTTGTTTAAAACATATGAAGTCCTTTTTATATGAGTTCGCATAGAGACCAATGTCTCTGGCTGCGCTCTCTAGACTATGCAGCCCCGCCCGGTTTCGACCGGGGGTCCGGTGAGCTTCGGCCGCTGGACCGGTTCTGTTATAATAATAGCGTCGATCCCAGGGGGCCATCCCCCCAGGCAACACCTGCCCCCTTGATTTAAAGGGGCAGGGCTGGGTTTATTGCCCAGTGCCTGAGGCGCCCCCTTGAGGGGAATGCCAACGGGATCGACGCAATTTTTCACCTGCCAACCCCATGAGCTTCGGCTTGTGGGTGGTCCCACATAAATAGGGCCTTGTGCCTGACCCGTACACGTGGGGTACGTGGAAAATATCATGCAGCTCTGCGCTCGGGTGTATTTGTGAGAAGCGCTAGATCATCTGCATAGGAAACATCTGGTGTAATGATTTTCCTCGTAGGTAATAATGGCCCGAGTTCAAAACATGGATGCGGCTGTTTGTAATTCGGATATCGCTCATAACCGTGGGACAAGTATGAATCCTTCTGATTAGGTGAATAGTAGGATGGTCTAGGCTCGTTAACCTTTGCTAGGTAATCAGTCTAGTTGAAGGAAAACCTATTAAACTTTACTTAAAGAATTGACCTTGTGTCGCTTCCTACTCGTGCAGAGAGGTTGGTAAATAAATATATATTTTTTAATATATTATATTCATTTTATATATTTTTTATTTATTATTTTTTATACGCATTGTATTGCCTTCGAATTACTAATATATTTTAACATACTTAAAAATGCTTCAAGAAAATTACCTACTCGTGCAGAGAGGTTGGTAAATAAATATATATTTTTATTTATATTACATTTATTTTGTATATTTTTTATTTATATATTTTTTACACGCATTGTATTGACTTCGAATTACTAATATATTATAACATACTTAACAATGCTTCAAGCAAATTACCAATTACTTTTATATATTTTTATTTAATTAGTGTTCATAGGAATTTGCAAATCAATTTCTCTATATTAGCGCATCTCCCCCCACCCTCTCTCTCCTCACACACACACTCTCTCTCTCTCTCTCTCTTTCTCTTCTTAAAACTAATGATTCATACATAATCAAACGTTTCTATAACGATTTCAATTTGATATAACACATTTGTGTTCCCACAGTCATACAGTTTCCCGTATTCCTGTTTAATACACATACTTTAACTTAGCGCTAATACCCTTGGGAAAGGTATGAATCCTACTCTCCCTCCAGCTATGGGTAAATAGTAGGGCAGCCTGGGCTCTTTAACTTTGGTTCAGGCAACCGGTCTAGGAGAAGGAAAATTCCGAATTCAAACCTGCCGAACTCCGCTTAAGAAATTGACCTTGTGTCGTATCCTGCTCGTGCGGAGGGGTTGGTAAATATATATTTAATACAAATACTTTTTGAACATATCTATTTGAGCCAAAGATGAGGTCCCAACAGGAACCACTCCGGGTCACAGAGGATCTAGGTGTAATATTAAGGAAGGGTTGATGACAATACTTAGATAACTGGTACCTCACCACCGTATCCAGGACACACTCTAATCTATAACGTGACAAAAAAAGTAATGGACGTAAGTATTTAAACAACACAAGCAAGGGTCATTAAATGTTTTGAACATAAGTACCCAATTTAACAACTTGTTACTAAGTAGCAATAAATCTTTTCTTTCATCGATTTTGCTTAACATTTTTAGGAGTGAAAAGGAACTTGGTTCGTATATTTAGCAATTTAAATTCAAATAATATATGTGTCTGTGTGTTTTCATGTGTATATGTTTTGTTTTGTTTTGTTTTACGGCATATCAACCTCAGTGGGTCATTTAATGCCGATAAAGTTTTGAAATAAATCAATTCTTAATAGATAATACAATTTTTTATAAATACATTTTTCTATTTATCCCATAGATGGGACCCTAACAGGTACTATCACTAGTCAGAGTCACTGGTCAGAGTGGACCAGGGAGCAATGGTGATGAAGGGGTGCTCTACATTCCCCAAAATTCCCAAACTGGAACCTCACCATCAGATAGAGTTTAACATCATTCCCAGGACATGTAGACCCGCAGCCACCGCCTTCTAGCACCCATATGATAAAAAGGGTTGGGGCTTGCCATAAGGGCAATAGGGCTGGGAAAATCATATAGGTGCTAGGGCTTGACGTGACCAGCCGATTGATCGGAGGGGGCCTCTCCGACCGACCGTCTAGCCCAAGATAATGTGTATATGTATGAATCTTTGTGCATTGTGTGTGTGTAAAGTTTATGTGTATAAGTGTGTAAAGTGTATGTGCGTATAAGTGTGTGTGTGTGTATGTTTGTGTGAATGTATGTGTGTATGTATATCGATCGACATATAAAGAGAATAAATGAAATAATACAAATGTTTGAAGAGGGGTAATTTTTTACGTAACAGTTTTTTTTTATTTATTTGAATTGAATGGCTACATT
>CM042143.1:27990693-27998193 GCA_023376005.1 Doryteuthis pealeii
TTCACGAGGCGTTCTGATAGCATTTAAATTTAAATATCATGTTAATCTTACTAAATCTTCGCGAGGCGTTCTGATACCATCTAAATTAAATATCGTGTTAATCTTGCTAAATCTTCACGAGGCGTTCTGATAGCATTTAAATTTAAATATCATGTTAATCTTACTAAATCTTCGCGAGGCGTTCTGATACCATCTAAATTTAAATATCGTGTTAATCTTACAAAATCTTTGCGAGGCGTTCTGATACCATTTAAATTTAAATATCATGTTAATCTTACTAAATCCTCATGGACTTGACTACGGAATCAACCCATCGAACTAACTTGACTGATAAACATTTGAAAGCAATTCTCTTGATTGGATGTAGCATTCCAAATGAAACATTGACGATGTCTTGAAAGGCAAACTTCAGTTTCACAAATCTCACTAAACCTTTCTGCTAATGTTGTGTTCTTTGATAATGTTTTGAAAATATATATGTCGGTTAAATTTGTTTTTGTGAATCTTAAGCCATTCATCCATGAATATAACATGTAAAAATAATTTTATTTTACATCTTTTTCTCATAGCTTTCGTTCTGGTTAGCAAGTATTGAACAATAATAATGTGGCCCGCGCTCGTTATTTTTTCAATTATCCGGCCCGCGCTCGTTATTATATTTTTTTCAATTATCAGGCCCACCGTGAAAAAAATTTGGTGATGCCTTGTCAGGAGAAATCTAAATTTAGACACACTTAAAAGTTTGGTATGTGTTTATTTATTTATTCACTAGCTTAAAAGCCATCCCATCAGGCGGCAATTAATTTATTGGTCTTTTGTTGTCGGAGATTTATTTTCTCGAGATACACTGCCGCCGTATAGGATAGGCAAAATAGATTACAGAGAAAATCAAAATTGCTCGCTGCATTTAAGCATTGAATTAATACATAGGATGACCTGTTAGGGCTTCCGGTTTTGCCATAATGGTTAGCAAGCTAATGTCGCATGATCCATTACACCTGAACACCGCGTTCGATCCTCGCTGGATGCACCTTAAAAAAAAACACACGTCCAAAAAACATTGTGTTAATCCAGCCTGGTGGGAAGTCAGGAATTATTTTTTCGAGCTTACCTTTTAAGAGTTCAACGATAATTATCCTGCTGCCATTTGGTTTAAATACAATTTCTTGCCCATAGTTACTTACTTTCCGTACAAACAATTATTTCTATTTCAGGAATATCGTTTTCTGGATTTCGCAATTAATATCGATTATTTCCAAATTTATAGAAATTATCGTACAAAAGATTTTGTCGACAAAAATCACGTAAAAAAAAAAATCAGCCAAAACAATCGCAGAAATTAAAACCTGGGAATCCAACATTTCAGGATTGCGGGTCCAGATTTTGCCCGGGATGATTTACTTTGTTCATGGAGTAATTTAAAATGGTATGATATATTAGGCTACGTCTTCTAGGAGCAATGTTAAAAAATATGTGACACACTGATACACTGACATTCGCATTCATTATTAGATATTTAATAGCAGAGATATATGGTATTTACGACGGAAAAATCCTTTAAATATGACTACACAATTAAAATATGTACTTGAAAATAAACCTTCTAACACAAAGAAACAAATGAAAAACATATTTACGTCGACAAACCTTGCAAATTTAGAATGAAAAGGGCACAGACAAACACACAAACCTGAATGATTGCCTATTGATCGATTTAACGATATGTCAATTTGTCTAGGGTTATTTTATGAGTAGAGGTTTGAGAATTGCACCCATTGTACATTTCCATTTACGTTCTTGTGTATGTATTTACCAACTCTCAATTTCTAAAGCGGGTTTAACAGGTTTCAATTTCGAGTTTTCCTTCTCATAGATTGGTTGCCTAACTAATGGCTAAGAACCCCATATGCCCTACTATTTTATACATAGTTGGAGGGAGAATAGTGTGATTCTAACATTTTTCTAGGGTCTTAGCGCTATCTAAAATTCAAACAGCCTCACGTTGGATTTGAACTCGGGGTGCCGAGCCCATTTCCTTCAGCGATAATCAGTATAAAGGATGAAAGCAAATTACATATAAAGTAAAGTCGTCGGGGCGGTCTAAAGTCGTATCAGCCAGTCAGCGAAGGAGTCTATCCCTTTTCAATAGCGCTAGACCAAGGAGATTGTTTTTAGCATATGAGGTGGTGCGCCACACCTACCATCAGCTCCTTACTTTACCGCACAGATCCCTGTGCTACTCATACGCTGAGTTGGCGAGAGCGGTATCGAACTAGGAACCTTGTGGTTTCTAGCCGAACGCTCTGCCGACTGAGAAACTCTTCAACACATCATGTCAAACTTTGTCGGGTTAGTGTTAAGATTTTCAGATAAAAATCGGAGTGGGAAATATTCTAAATCACAACACAAATATAAAGACGGTGACGAAATGGAGAGAGAGAGAGAGAGGGGGAGGGGGGGAGAGGAAAGAGAGAAAGAGAGAGAGAGAGAGAAAGAGAAAGAGGTCCAGGACCCATACTGGCTATGCTTATCTTAAACCGGAAGGAAAGCGTAGCCAGGAAATTCCCTTATGAACTTTCCTTCCGGGGCAGCAAATATTTTCTTATATTCATTATTTAATGGTTTCCTTTTTCCCATACTTCTATTTGGAAGGCCGTGCTGTCATAATTACCGGATAGAGAATCCCTTAGAAATAGGCGCCCTGGGCGATTTTTCTGTGTTGCTGACAATATGGGACGGCTTTGCATACTCTTTATTTACAATCTTTTCTATCTTTTCATTTATATTCAACCCATCATCATCATGATCATCAAATCTGACAACAACACAGATTATTTTGATTTTCTCTCACCATCCACTCCTATTGGCCATTGCTCATGTTAAGTTCTCTATTCGACATCTAGTGTCCGCACACAGTTGATGAATGTAATGTTTTGCAGGTCGAACAACATTGGTGTGTCCATAGAAAAACGTAGCGGTTTAGCTCGGTCGGTAGAGCGTACAGCTAGGAATCACAAGGTTCCTTGTTCGATACCGGTCCTCGCCAACTCGGCCTATGAGTATCACAGTGATATGTGCGGTAAAGTGAGAAGCTGATGGTAGGTTTTGCGCTCCAACTCTAAAAATAATCTCCTTGGTCTAGTACTAGTGAAAAGGGGATAGACTCTATCGCTGTATGGCTGATGCCGACATTAGGCCTCCCCGACAACTTTACTTTTTTAAAAAAGTAATTTCCTGTTTATTCACCCTTTAATTAAGCTATTGACTGTGTAGCAAGAGTTAATTTGGCAAGGACTACCAATGGAAGGGGTAGGAAGAAAGAAATAAGTGAGAGAGTAAAGGTTTAAAAAAGAGTAATGAACACAAAACAATTTGACCGGGGCGTGACCCCCGAATGGAGAATTGAGTGTCAACCGGAAGTTTTGGGTGTTTGACTGGAACCGGAAGTCACGAGGTGACGTGGAACGGCGAAGAGAAATACCAGCCTCTTTTTGCTTTCCGGCGTCGTAGGGTACGGATCGGACCTCTGGGTCCCTTGTGTGGGATCACCGTAATTTAACAGTGTCCTCTCTCTCTTTTCTCTCTGCCTTTCCTCCTCTCAGATACAACCACGAGACGCACGAGACGCACGAGACGAGTCTAACCTGGAAATAAAAGCTAAGCAGCTGGTGAAGATATATTTCTCCCGTTGTACTTTTTTTATCGACAAGATGACTGCCACGTGTCGAACGCCCTTTTAGTGCTGCGAATTTGGAGGCACGTTGACAAGACCCGCTATACAATATATATTGATATTAGAACGTTACGTATATATCAGCTTTGGGTATCGTGAATACAACAGATACCGCTACGTTACATATATGGTTTTGGTGCTGTGACCATATATCACAACGTTACAACTGTTATGATGCTGGTGATGTTGATTATATTTTATTTATTCATAAATAAAAATAGGCTATGAAATGTCTCTTTTGAAAACACTATCAAGAGGCACAGGAGGTTCAAACGAAGTAGAAAAACAATTATTGTAATTAGAATTATTAATAAGAAAAACAAAGTTATTAATAGAAATTGCAGATATAATCGATATATTAATACACTTTTGTGTCACGCCCTTTCATCATCTCATATAAATAATGGACCAATCCCTTTTGTGAGGAAAGAAAAGGAATATGAATAAAAGAGAGGAAGATAGAGATAGATAAAGAGAAGGAAGATGGAGGGGGATATGAAAGGGAAGAGAATGTGGGAGAGTCGTGGAGAGACAGAGAGGTAGGATAAAAGATAGAGAGGATTGGAAAAAGAGATAAAGAGAAAGCAACAAAGATAATGAGAGGGGTGGGGGGAGAGGGTAATATTGTGGGAGGGGATAGAAAAGAAGGTCAATTCATATGTAGAAAGGGGGAAAGAGAAATATAGAGGGGGGTAGACAGAGGAAAATGGAAGTTATATAGGGAGGGGAAAGAGAGAAGGGAATATATAAAGAGAATGGAAGCGCGTGGTGTAATGGTTAAAGTTATTGGAAATGGACTCGTCGCCCCGAGTTCAAATCCTTGATGTGATAATTGAATTTCACATTGCGATAATACCCTTTGGAAAGGTATGAATCCTACTCTCCTTCCAGGTATGGATCAATAGTAGAGCAGACTGGGCTCTTTAACCTTGGTTAGGCAACCGGTCTAGGAGAAGGAAAATTCTGAATTCTGAAACCTGTTGAACTCCGCTTAAGAAATTGACTTTGTGTCACATTCTGCTCGTGTGGAGAGTTTGGTAAATATATAAATAAAAAGAGAATGAGGGGAAAATGTAGAGGTGGAGAGGGTGGGAAGACAGAAAGTGTGAGATAGTGGTACCTGAAGATCATCATCATCATGTCGCGCACGTAGCACGGGCATCCATGACAATCCTTCGCCAATCCTCCCTATCATTCATTACACCTGGAAGCTCCTCTGCGGAGCAGCCAGCATCTTCACATAACTGGTCAATGTATGTCTTTGCTGGGCACCCCACACTTGCATGTCCATGTGTTGGCTTCCACAGGAGAACGTCGCTTATGAGTTCATCCCTGCTTCTCCAGCAGTGTCCTGCATGCCTTGTCCGTCTCACTCGGATAGTTTGTGAGATGGGGGGCAGGTGACCGTACAGCTGTTTCCTTGTGGGTGCTGTTTCCACGACTTATTCAAGACTAGCATTCTTGTGCAGCTCCCATCTAGCTTATTCTCAAGACGCTTTGTCAGGGTCCAGGTGGTGCAGCCATACAGCAGCACCGACACAACCACAGCCTGGAAGAACTGTCGCTTCAGCTTGCTAGGGAGATCGGACCTCCATATGACTGATAATCTATTTGTGGCCGCCATGCCTTTGCTATCCGTGTATTAACATCGCTCTCTGTGGAGGAGATATTACCACCTAGGGATGTGAATTGTTCTACTGGTTTAAGAGGCTTGCCGTCGAGTGTGGAGATGTCTCCTTTATTTTTGAAATTCATGAATTCTGTTTTACCGGAGTTCACATAGAGGCCTATATTCTTTGCTGCCTCCTCCAAGCTATGTAGCAGTGATTCAGCCTTTGCCGGTGTATCTGCAAGAAGTGCAAGGTCATCAGCATAGTCCGCATCTGTGATTGTTTGTGCGGGATATCGCCTCTGAAGATAGGACGAGAAAATGGCGCTAATCCTTCGTATCGTCGGTTTCAATGGGAAAGTAAAGAAAGAAAGAAATGTATAAGATATGAATGAGAGAGTTCGAATGTTACGCCCTGTCGTCAGCTCAGATAAATAATTGACCATTCCATTTTGATTGTGAAGAAAAAATGGGGAAAAACGAACATCCTTCACAAAAAAAAGAAAGAAAGACGGTTTTAATGAAAGGGGAGAGTGAATAATACGTATTATAGCTATAATCTATATGATAATACACTTGTGTGTTATGTTCTGTCATCACCTTAAAATGATAATGGATCATTCTATGATAACATATTCTATTCTAAGAAGAAAATAAACATGAAAGAAAGAGAAGAGAAGAGTAAAAGAAAAGCAGTGAGAGAACGTCAACTACGCCACGAACTCTTAATATTAATAGATATGTATGCATTGTTCCTATGTTGCTTCCTGTCATCACCTCAGATAAATAATGGAACATTCCGTTTTGATTGCGAGGAATGAAATGAGGGAAAGGAATGTGCAACTCGTCAGAGAGAAAAGGAAAGCCAATAGAAAGGAAGTAGAAGGTGTGAGAGGGTCAACATCAGGTTACTGACAGTTTCTCGTCAATCCGATCTTCAGATCGGTCTGAAGATCAGATAGGCGAGAAATTGTCAGAAACCAGTTGTTGACTACATATCCACCCTACCTTAACTCAAATATATACGTACATATATATAAGATTAAAATTTAAAATCAATTTAAAATTATATGCATGCCCCCACTCTAATTACCGAAAATTCCCTATGGAAAATATACATATACTGCACAAAGAAAATAACAAACACGAACTCCAAATACTCAAAACTCTATACATCAAACAATACAAACCATCTTTAAATAAGATTAATTTTGAATACAGTGGTTACATTATAAAATGCTTACAGTCCTTTTCCTGCCAATTCTCCTCCTTCCACACAACACACCCCTTAATATGATTTCTACGAGTTCCCTCTCACTACTATTAACTTGAAAAACTGGAACACAAACACATCCCCGCTGAAGATGGCACTTCAAAATGCCGAAAGTGCTTGGGACAAAAACTTTGGTGGACTAATCCACTGATTCCGTCCAAAAATAAAACGTTGGTCAGATAAATCGCCTCAGATAAATAATGGAACATTCCGTTTTGATTGCGAGGAAAGAAATGAGGGAAAGGAATATGCTACTCGTCAGAGAGAAAAAGAAAGCAAATAGAAAGGAAGTAGAAGGTGTGAGAGTGTCGGTTTATCGTTTAATTCAACGCAATGGAAAGAAGGAAGGATGGCGGTAGAAGGTAATGGAAGATAAAACAGAGAGAAAAAGAAACGGAAGAATTATTTAAAAAGAGAAATGGGTAAAAAAAAAATAAAGAACGCTTACTTTGAAAACTAATTTCGTGCTAACAAAACAATTCATATATCTATACATATATAAAGAGCAGTTGTGTGTCCGGGACAAACTTAAAAAATAAAGCAATTAACGACAAAGTAAATATATATACACATTAAATATCACCAGGACTTGTTTTTTTAGCAAAAATAATGAAGATTTTGGTTTATATTCGTAAAGATAATTAAATAATAAAATTCAAATGATGACAGCACGGAATTTGTCTTTGTATTTAGTATCTTAGATTGGAGACATTAATTTTTTATTTTTAGAGTGTCTGGGATTTTAATGGGGTATCCTGCGAGGATCCAACTCACGATTCAACTATAATGGATTTGCGAGACTAACTTTTTTGCCCTCCCGCTGCCCAGACGATGCCGGGTAGCAGCTTCTAGTAGTATTTAAAACAAGCAAAGACGTTAAGTATA
>CM042143.1:28003193-28015195 GCA_023376005.1 Doryteuthis pealeii
AGTTCGCTTTACCTTTATTTAAACATAGCTGATGGGGAAGGGAGAAGAGATGGACAGTTTTCGTTCCAAATGGAATTAGAGCGAAAACGTGAGCATTCTCATCAAGGATTTAAACTCGGATCGCTGTGTCCATTTCCTAAGATGATAAGGGTTAAGCCACCCATCCATCATTTGAGAAAATAAAGTAAACTATCAAAGGATTTGTAAAGTTACATGCCAAAGATTTTAGTTCAAACTATGCTCCGCAGCCAGGTAAACTATTGTTGCATACCCTTCTCCTTACTTTCTTCTATTCTTCTTCTGCCGTCTTTGACATCTTTTAAGTTCTTCTTCTGTTCTTCTCGTCATCTTCTAGCGTATTAGTGGTCGGTCGCACTTAACTCATTTCTTCTTCTAATCAGTCTTGTCACCAAGACATTCATTAATCACAAGACCGTGTATTTCTTTTTTCTTAAACTTTTATTTACTTAACTAACATCTCATGTAACTAAATATCTGCCTAACATAGCGCGCGTATGCAGAGTTCCACTTAAGGCAGGACATCTTCACTGCCTGACGTCCAACTGAAAACTGAGGAACAAACCAGGTCCCACGTGACTTCACGTATTTCGCGGGCTTTCTCTACTATTCCATGGAAAGTCCCGCCCGTGATATGAAGAGGGCCATCCCTTTAGAAATACAAGTGATTGACAATAATCTTATGCAACCGCATAGATTATGTAACACTATCAAATTGTCATAATAATAAAATCAAAGCATTACCTGTAATCAATCAACATTAGACGACGGGGGGAAAAGTTAATATATTCAAAACATCCCAATAAAACAATATAGATAATTTTGAACAGCTTTGTTATGTTAGGAACTTCTGAGGTGCTTCTAGATCAGGGGTTCCATACCTGGGGTTGCAAGTATCATTCCAGGGGGTGCGAGAAGCGTCCGTTCAAAATTAGATTATATTTCTTTCTTTTGTTATTAATATTATTTATTATCATTATTTAGAGAGTGAAATATGTGAAGAGAGGAAGTAAATCCGACGGTATGTAATATATCAAGAAAAATGAAAAAAAACAGGTTTAAATGGGTCAAGTGGTGAGTTTATTGGCCGACGCTGCAGTGTTTCGATCTATTAAATAGATCATCTTCAGGGCATAAGATAAGAAATTATATATCACAGAATGATGAGAAAAAGTGAGTGGTAATCCTTCTTATTCAGTCTGTTTAAAAAATTTCTGAAGTTTGAAAAAAGAAGACGGTTTTGAAATATGACATCAAATATTCTATTTTAAGGTGTGAGTATGTAGCGCTGTTAGTGTGTGTATTGAAGGAAACATTGTGCATTTTTTAGGTATGTGGTTGTGTGTGTGTGTGTATAATTTTTTTCTGTAGCGATAAACGACAGCGGAAGTGGAAACTCAAGGTTGTGTGTGTGTGTGTGTGTGTGTGTGTGTGTATTGGTAAGAGGTAGGGGAGAGGTGTGTGTGTATATTGGTAAGAGGTAAAGGAGAGATGTCATGAAAATAAATTTTCATGTTTTATATTAAGAGAGGAGATGGAAGTTTGGGTGTGTGTGGGGGGGATTTAAAAAATGAAAAGATTTTATTTTATTTTTTTTTTTTTTTTGTTAGAAAGAGTATTGTATTGTTGTTTTATAGTTGGTACTGATTATTTGACGATTAATATATATTAATATTACAATTACGTATAAGTGAATGAATTATTGTTATTATTATTGTTATTATTATTATTATTATTATTATTATTATTATTATTATTATTATTATAGTTTGTTTTTTATTATATTTAAATACATGATTATAATTAATATTAATAATTAATTAATAATAATAATTAATTTAAGAGTGAAATATATATGATCTTTTGATAAAACTGTAGTATGGATTCACATTCTATATTTTTTAACAGAAGTATAAATCGAGGTCAGAGTAAAACTCTTTTAAGGGGTGCGAGGTCAGAGGAAAACTCTTTTAAGGATGCGGGAATAAACAAGGTTGAGGGCCACTGTTCTAAATTCTTAAAATAGTAAGCACTGGTCCTTAATTGTTTTATAGGATTTGGTGCCTTGTTATCGTTACTTGTTATCAATGTTTTTTCAGACTGATTTAAAAAAAGCTGTTTGACACCTATTTTCATAACTTTCAATTCATCAGAAACGAAAACATCCTTGTGTAAAATAATTTTTTGGAAGATATTGCCTAAGGGGCTGAACTTGCACAAAGGTGTCAAAATTAGGGTGACCCAAAAAAACAGTACCCACAAATTTTTTAATAAAACTCTTACTTCTAACTATGGGGTTCTAGGGTTAGTGTTATAGGGTTAGGGTTAGGATTAGGATTAGGGTTAGGTTTTAGGGTTAGTTTAATGAGAAAATGAATAAATAATTTGGGTTCTGTTTTTTCTGGGACACCCTGTATAACGGTGACCCAGAAAAAACAGAAAACACAAATTTTGTAATAAAACTGTTAGCTTTAACTAGGGTGTTTAGAGTTAGGGTTAGGGTTAGGGTTAGGGTTTAGGGTTAGGGTTAGGTTTATGGGTTAGGGTTGCGGTTTAAGGTTAGTTTAATGGGAAAATGAATAAATAATGTGGGTTCTGCTTTTTCTGGGTCACCCTAATTTTGACACTTTTGTGCAAGTTCAGCCGCCTTAGGTTGGTGGGGAAACTAAATAAATGAAATAAAACATTTAATATTTTAAAAAGATAACTACTTATTAAAAAATCATCATAATCACTCCACTCCACTGATATATATGTTTTGGTTCGCCTCACTAGGGATCTTCAAAACGTTTCTAAAAACTTATGATTTAATTATTCGCACTCTTATCTTTAGAGAAAAAATTGAAAATCGTACGTGTAAAATAGTTTTTAGTTCTGATTTCATAAAGTTAAATAAAGGAGTGTCGACCTAGTAAAAACATTATTTTCCTTAATATAGTTTAGGAAAAAAATATTTCAAACCTAAATGTATCTAACAGTAAATAAGTATCGAAATTTTCGTGAAAATTTGACAATTGATTTTTCAAAGAATTTTAATATTTTCATGTAGTAATGATACTAGCTATAAATTAAATACTCTTTGATAAACTTACTTAATTACTGAAATGACTGTGATGTAAGCAGTGACGTAGTTTCGGTTACAGACAGTTAGGACATAATCTTTATTATCAATAGACGTTAATCAATTAGTTCAGTCTTATTAAAGATAGGTGATTCGTTTTGTATCGTCATTCATTTTTATGGTTGACCACAATAGTCCCCTAATTATTAAGGTCAGAGTAACTTTTTCTCTTCCGGGTCTGGAAACCGACTCCCTGAAATCCAACTGAAAATCCCTGTTGCTGTCTTTGCTCACATATTCGTATGAACCAATAATTTCATTTAAATTACTTTTTTAGTTTTGGTCTTGGACCATATGAACTTTAGGCACCGCTTTTGCTATCTCGATTCTTGGGGACATTCTTCCTTCTACACCGTTAAAATCCGGTTAATTGTTAACAGATGATTTTTTTAAGTATAAAACTAACCCCTAACCCTAACCCCTAACAAAAGGATTTTGACGGCGTAAATAAGAAAAGTGGCCTTGTGAGTCGAGATCGCGGAAGGGGTGCCTAAAGGTCATATGGTCCTTGATCTTTGTCCCCTAAAAATGATTCCCCCGTATCAATCGTGAAGCAAGTATCTAAATGGGCCAACAACAACAAAGGTTATCACTCACGTTTTTTTTAATTCTTAGATGACAATGAGAAGTGGATACTGTGTTTACTGCAAGAATCTGAAGGGAAATAAGTTATTACTATCCAAAGGAGAATGTCATTTGTTCAGGATCACCTTTCAAGTGAAGTTTACGAATGACTCGAACAAGTACAGGTCCTATTACACAAACTGAAGGATTCAGCAAAAAAATTCTGGAATTTATTGAAGAAAAGTAATGTAATTCTCAGCTAGGATAATGCTACACTGTCTTTTTTTATTTTATTTTATTTGGTTACCAGGCAGATAATTATATAAGATGTGCTGAAAGGTTTTCCCTCATCTTCTGTATTCAGGATATACTACACGTTTGGATTATCATTTCTTTTGGTCTTAACAGAATTTTCTTAATGGAATCAAAATATTTTTGTTATATAGCAAAAACACCTCGGGCATTTGTTTACGTAGGAAGAAAATGTGCTGAGATGATATTATGAAGTTTTCCTTTACTAAAAGTTTGGTGCTTGGTACAGGGTAATCACTAAGAATCGAAATTACTAACAGCGGTTTTACTAGCGTATCTCGCAAACCATTATATCTGATGTAATGAATATGTAAATACCTTGGTGCCCCCTCACTATAATCTGATTGGACAGTGTCATGTATAAATATTTGACACTGGTAGTACAAGCCTACCAGCCTAAACTTACTCGCCAGACTACACCACGACTGCTCGGAAGACGTACTGCTATTCGACGTACCAGCTACTACTGCGATAATATACCAAATACCAACTTCATAATATATCCCTTAACTCGACAAAACTGCAAACTACGTACCGGCTGCACCCGGTGTCACCACCCAGGTGCCCCCTAAACATAAAATGAATTCCCGCCAATTTTCTCCTAACCAACGGCCGTAAGTCTCCGTCAATCAAGTCACCAAGGATCATGTTTCTTTGATTGAGCATAAATGATTAAACGCAAAGGTTTAAGTCCGCTTGATGGGGCCGCCAAGCGGAAAAGCCCTTTACCAATTTGACATTTATTTATTAATGAAATAAATTCGAAAATTGAAATCGGTTTGCAAAACCCCTTGCCATCATTTTCCTCACTATACCTCTTTCCTCTCCATCCATTTAGACCGTTTAGTGCCTCACCTCTATAACAATTCTCTCTCTCTCTCTCTCTCTCTCTCTCTCTCTCTCTCTCTCTCTCTCTCTCTCTCATTTCACAACGGGGTATTCTTTATCATTATCTTTCAATATTACCTTCTGACGTTTCTCTCTCTCTCTCCTCTCTCTCTCTCTCTCTCACACACACACACACACACACACACATATACATAGACACACAACGCACTCTGTTCTTTTAACTTCCCATATTGCCTTCACCCGCCCCCTCTCTCTCTCTTCTCTTCTCTCTTCTCTCTCTCTCTCTTCTTTCTTTCTTTCTCTCAATATCATATTATAGGTGCCCAGGTAGAATTACAACATTTAATTAGATGAATGAAGTCAATGGGCATGTAAATTTATTTATCTGTATAGTTACCTCCCTTGTCTGGTAAATACCTTCTGATAATGGCCGCGAGATGGCGTTAGCGAAAGTGTATATAATAAAAAGGACAAACATTTATTTTATTTTACTTGCGGAATACTTTAGGACAAGAGCTGTTCTGTCCTCCGTCTACGTGTGTAACTCATTAATGACACCACAGAAGTGTTCACTGTATACAATATCTTAAATTTACTCTATTTACACACAGGCGTATTCAGTACCATACAATCAACAAGTAAGCGACACTTTCGTATCTATAAGGAACTTCACATACATATACGCCAAGGAAGCGCGTGGTGTAATGGTTAAAGTCATGGGAAATGGACTGGTCGCCCGAGTTCAAATACTGGACGTGGTAATTGCATTTCACTTAGCGCTAATACCCTTGGAATGGCATGAATCCTACTCTCCCTCCATCTATTGGTAAATAGCAGGAGAGACTGTGTTCTTTAACTATTGCTAGGTAACCAGTCTAGGAGAAGGAAAACTCTGAATTCAAACCTGTTGAAATCCGCTTAAGAAATTGACCTTGTGTCGTATCCTGCTCGTGCGGGGGAGTTGGTAAATATATATACGTCAATGGGGTAGTGGTTAGCAAGCTAGTATCACTGATATATTACTACTGAATAGTGAGCTCGAGCCTCACTGATTGGTTTAGTTTGGTTTGTTTTACGGCATATCAACCCCAGTGGGTCATTTAATACCGACAAAGTTGAAATAAATTCATTCTTAATGGATAACAAATTTTGTTTATCAACTCATGTTTTTTCTATTTAACCTATGAAATATTACATTAATGACATAACATACCCTAACAGGTACTACCACTCCGGGTCAGAGTGGACCAGGGAGCAATGGTGATGAAGGGGTGCTCCACATTTCCCAAACCTCCAAAACTGGAACCTCACCATCAGATAGAGTTTAACATCATTCCCAGGACATGTAGACCCTCAGCCACCGCCTTCTAGCATCCATATGATAAAAAGGGGCTGGGGCTTGCCATAAGGGCAATAGGGTTGCCTTATAGACATATAGGTACTAGGGCTTGACGTGACCAGCCGTTTCATCAGAGGCCCCCTCGCAAATATAATCTCGACCGCCCGTCTAGCCCAAGAAACGACCAAAGTGGAATATTGCAAGTCATGAACTGCTCATCCACCTGGGTTCTATCCTTAAGCATCACGGATCGCAACCTACGGCCAACAGGTGGTCCCATTGGGGGAGTCTTACCCCTCTGCAAAGGTGCAGTCGGTGAATTCGATAATTGAACACATGGCCTAGTGGATAAGGTATTTAGGTTAAGACAGTTCTAAGTTACAGTTATCTCTGGATTCCAGGTTCAATGCTGAGTGGCGGCAGTAACATAGAAAAATAATTAACACAACTCCTACCCAGCTATGGTTAGCGGAATGAGAACAGGATACCCCCGTGGACTAAATAAAGAGTTAGGTTCAAAGTTCTGTGATGGCTACCGATTACGACAAGAAAGTACCCGAGTTCGAAAAGAAGGTTCCCGAGTCCGACAAGAAATACCTAAAGAAGGTCGGAGGGCATATCGGCCGAAACGTTGTACAAATAACAATGAAGATGAAGTCAATAGTCCGAATAACGCAGATAATACTAATCATCAAGCCTCATCTCAAACATTCAGAGAAATAACGTTTAAAATGTGTTTCTTGAAAACTATATGCCGCAGTGAGTCAAAACTATCGCCGTAGATTATGCAAAAGGTGTCTCGAGTTCAAATTCGTAACGAGGTTGTTTCCTTGGGAAATGCATTAGTCAATCTGTTCTCACCAAGCCATGGGAAATAGTAGGGGAGACTGGATTTTTAAATCTTCGTAAAGAGACTAGTGTAGAAGGAAAAACTCTGAAATCTATAGCTTTGAAAACCTTCTCATATGTAATAGGCGACCCGAGTTCGAATCTTGGTTGAGGCTTTTTGCATTTCATTTCGCGCTAATTTAATTAGGATATGCTTAGATATATACGTTCTCCCCCCGCCCCATGGGTAAATAGTAGAGGAGACTGGCTGCAGTCGGTAGAGCGTTCGGCTAGAAACCACAAGGTTCCTAATTCGATATCGGCCTTCGCTAACTCAGCGTATGAGTAGCACAGGGATCTGTGCGGTAAAGTAAGGAGCTGATGGTAGGTGTGGCGATCCACCTCAGGTGGAAAACAATCTCCTTGGTCTAGTGCAAATGAAGAGGAGATATACTACCTTGCTGGTTGGTGATACCGACTTTAGGACACCCCCGACGAACTTTACTTTTTTTTACTAGGCAACAAAGAAGGAAAACGAATTTTAAACCGGTTTTATTCCGCGTAAAATTGACCTTGTATGACATCCTCCTTGCATTGAAGGGTTTAGGTGAATACATACTTGTAAACTATGGATGCCCATGACATGGTATACTAATGTTTATCAAGTTGTGGAAATAAACCGAAATTCAAAGGGAACGTTGTATGAAAATCAACAATATTTGCACACGGCTCACTGCTTGAAACTCAACTATATTAGCTTATAGGAAGCGCGTGGTGTAATGGTTAAAGTCATGGGAAATGGAATCGTCACACCGAGTTCAAATCTTGGATGTGGTAATCGCATTTCACTTAGCGCTAATACCCTTGGGAAAGGTATGAATCTTACTCTCCCTCCAGCTATGGATAAACAATAGGGCAGACCGGGCTCTTTAACCTTGGTTAGGCAACCGGTCTATGAGAAGGAAAAGTCTGAATTCAAACCTGTTGAACTCCACTTCAGAAATTGACCTTGTGTCACATCCTACTCGTGTGGAGAGGTTGGTAAATATATATATTTGTATTATAGGTGATACACCCTATAAGACTAATGGAATGCGCCGACGGGTTACTATAAATAACAGGGACAATTGTGGCTTGGCAGTAAGCCAATGCGAGTTAGCCAATGCGAGTAAGCCAATAACCCTATTTGTTGGACGTATTTTCCACTTATCTGTATTGTATTTGTCTACTTTCTGTTAATACATTTTCCTACATTTGTTACCCGCCGTTTTGTTCTTATTTGACCCCTTAAAACCTCACAACAATTAGCTTATAGTAAAGTGTAACCATATGAAATAATCTTACACGATTTTGGGAATTCAATTACAGGCGCACATTGCAGTTAAAGGGTTATGCACATGAATTCGATTTCCCTGTTATCGTTAATTTTCATAGAAATGTCGAAATGTGTAGTAAAAATGTTAAACATTTCATTTGAGTGCATTAAGAACAGTCTGACTAAACCAAAGGTAAAGTAGTTTTTTTTCCTACTCAGACTCAAAGCAAAAATACGAACAACACAAAGGAAATACATTACACTAAAGTCGGCTGTTCGCAGACCAATATCATGTGCCATATTTTACCTGATAGAATCGACAGACGACAGGGCAATGTTGACACTTTTTGAGATAGTATCTAATTTCACTGCATAAAAATATACATAAAAGCACAAAGATCTATTAAATTCGCGTAATGTACATTTAATGTTATGTGATATACGAAACGGGAAGTCCTTGAGTTATTGACAAGACAGTCAGATCAGCGTAGAAACGGATTTACTATTTATTTACTCATTTTATGTGATTATTTATTTGATAGAATCTGTATCAAAATTATGGCTGACTTCTGATTTAGGTCGGAAAATTAAAACGGAAAGTATTTTGGTGGTCACCAATGACAGTTTAACTACAGTCTATGAATTAACATTTTTCGAATTGGGTTATGGTTTTAGGGGATTACGGTTGTTTTTAATTACGTGTGGAGCGGGTGGTAGGTGTGGCGATCCACCTCAGGAGGAAAACAATCTCCTTGGTCTAGCGCAAGTGAAAAGGAGATAGACTCCCTTGCTAATTGGCTGATACCGACTTTAGGACACCCCGACGACTTTACTTTTTTTACTAGGCAAAAAGTCTCGAAGAAGGAAAACGAATTTTAAACCAGTTTTATTTCGCGTAAAATTGACCTTGTATGACATCCTCCTCGCGTTCAAGGGTTTAGGTGAATACATACTTGTAAACTATGGATGCCCATGACATGGTATACTAATGTTTATCAAGGTTGATCTGTGCGGTAAAGTAAGGAGCTGATGGTAGATGTGGCGCTCCACCCCAGACGCAAAAACAATCTCCTTGGTCTAGCCCTAGTGAAAAGGGGATAGACTCCTCGATGATTGGCTGATACCGACATTAGGCCGCCCCGACGACTTTACTTTACTTTTATAGGAAAATGGAATTCATTCAAATTCAATGCTGGTTGTATTTATATACAGGGTGTCCCAGAAGTTAGACACCATCCTGGTTTTCAAAAATACACCTTTGTTGATTTCAAATCACTATTATTGAGAATAATTATAATAAATGCTCAAATTGAGAGATAGAAAATTAATTATTTCTCTGAATGTTTGAGATGAGGCTTGAAGATTAGTATTATTAGTGTTATTCGGACTATTGACACCATCTTCATTGTTATTTGTACAACGTTTCGGCCGATATACCCTCCGGTCTTCTTCAGGTATTTCAGGTTCAAAGTTCCGGGATGGCTCCCGAATACGACAAGAAAGTTCCCGAGTTCGAAAAGAAGGTTCCCGAGTCCGAGAAGGTTCCCGAGTCCGACAAGAAATACCTGAAGAAGGCTGGAGGGTATATCGACCGAAACGTTGTACAAATAACAATGAAGATGGGGACAATAGTCCGAATAACATTAATAATACTAGAAAATTAATTGTGTCAATTAATATCTATGAATATGTTTTTGAAATAACTAAAGGTGTTGTTTTTCAAAACCTGGATAATACATGACTTCTGGGACACAGTGTATAATAATTTTGGGAAAGTGATCATGGTGTAATGGACATCGTCGGAAGAAATGGACACGGTAATCAGTTAATATCCTGGACCACGCTGTTTGCATTTCACATAGTACTAATGCTCTTAGCAAAGCTATGAATCCAAGTCTTGTCCCTCCACCTTTGGTAAAATAGCGGGGAAGACTTGGATCTGGGCACGATAAGTGCCCTAGAAGAAGGAAACTAAATTCATAGCTATTAAATTCCGCTTAAAATATTGACCTGGCAGAGGGTTTGGTAAATACCGTATTTGACGGCATATAAGACGCACGGTAGGAAGCGTGTGGTGTAATGGTTAAAGTCATGGGAAATGGACTCGTCACCCCGAGTTCAAATCCTGGACTTGGTAATTGCATTTCACTTAGCGCTAATAACCTTGGGACATTATGAATCCTACTCTCCCTCCAGCAATGGGTAAATAGTAGGGCAGCCTGGGCTCTTTAACCTTGGTTCAGGCAACCGGTCTATGAGAAGGAAAACTCTGAATTCAAACCTGTTGAACTCCGCTTAAGAAATTGACCTTGTGTCGCATCCTGCTCGTGCGAAGGGGTTGGTAAATATATATAAAACGCACGGACATATAAGACGCACCCACATTTCAGCAGATCAGATTCAGGAAAAAAAATCTTTAGTGTATTTAAGTATATATTGTTGAAAACAGTCTAGGTGTGCTTGATTATAACAATATCAGCAATGAAATAAGGAGGCATGGAGCTTAGGGTAGATAAAAGTACTGAGTGTAAGCTGGGTTAGTGAGCATCATAGAGAAGATTAGCCTAGGCCGACAGGAGGTCTCAAACTTTACCTACGATGTATAAGCCGTAGAGCAATTTATTGAGCCAAAAGTTTGGGAAAAAGTGCGTCCAATATGCCGTCAAATACGGTACATACTTTTGTTGCATAGCGTCTTCTTCACTGGCACTAAATAATTATAATGTTGCATACCTCTTTCTTTAATTCTATTTCTTGGTCGTTTTTAGTATTCTGATCATCTTTGGTATATCTTCTATCATCTTGACTTGGTCTGGTCTAGCGTCTCGGATCTCCTATGGTCTGATTTTCTATTGCTATGTTCCTGCTGGCTGGTCGTCCTGGATTCATTTCTTAGTTTTGTTACCAAGACATTCATCAACCACAAGAACATATTAAGGCACCCCTTTTCGATTTTGTGTCATTAGGCCATTTTTTTTCATTTACACCGTCAATATCCGGATGTTTGTTAGGGGTTAGTGCTAGGAGTTAGGGTTAGGATTACAACCCCTAACCCTAACCCCTAACCCTAACCCTAACCCCTAAAAAACAACCGGATATTAAAGGTGTAAATAAAAAAAATGACCTAATGACACGAAATTGAAAAGAGTGCCTTAAGGGTAATATGGTCCTAAAATTTTAATGAACATTGTATTTCCTTTAATAAATAAAGTATAAATAAACCCATTGGAAAAAAAACGTAACCTAAACAAAAGGGTTTTCACAGGCCTTTTTCATGTATATTTTTATCGGACTGTCGGGAACCGTTCTCGGACTCGGGAAGCTTCCTGTCGGACTCGGGACCTTTCTTGTCATAATTCGGGAAAGCCATACGGACTTTGAGAACCGAACCCCTTTATTCAACCCCACGGAGGTATCCTGTTGTCAATTCGGCTAAGCCATAGCTGGGAAACCGGTGATTCAGCTTTGTTAAACATTATTACATGTTACTGTCAACATTGACCCAGGATTGAACCTGCAGTCTAGGAATAACTGTCACTTACAACTGCCATAAACCAAGCAGCCTTTATTTACTTCGGCTATTTGTGTCATTTCTAAGAGACAGTTATCTGTCAGTAAGAACTGGACCTAAGAAATACCCGAAGACGGAGTGACGT
>CM042143.1:28015295-28032795 GCA_023376005.1 Doryteuthis pealeii
GTGAAGAGCGAGATCGAGTTCAAATCCTGGACGTGTGTAATTGCCATTTTCACTTTAGCGCTAATACCCCTTGGAAATGGCATGAATCCTACTTCCCTCTCGCTATGGGTAAAATAAGCAGGCGGCAGACTGGGTTTTTAACTATGCTTAATAACCAGTCTATGAGAAAAAAAACTCTGAATTCAAACTGTTTGAAGCTCCGCTTAATAATATTGACCTTGTGTCGTATCCTGCTCGTGCGGGGGAGTTGGTAAATATATAGTTACGTCAAATGGGATAGTGGTTAGCAAATGCTAGTATCACTGATATATTACTACTGAATAGTGAGCTGTCGAGCCTCATGAATTTGGTTTGTTTGGTTTGGTTTTATTTTATCGGGCAATATCAATCCTCAGTGGGTCTTATAATGCGACAAAGTTGAAAAGTAGTCATTCTTAATTGGATAACAAATTTTGTTTTCAAAATATAATAACGCCTATGTAAATATCACATTAATGACATAACATACCTAACAGGTACTACCACTTCCGGGTCAAAGTGGCCAGGAGCAATTGGTGATTATAGGGTGCTCGCGACATTTCCCAAACCTCAAGCAGTGAAGCTCACAACCATAGAGTTTACACGTCATTCAGGACAATGTAGACTCTGCAGTCGTACCGGCCCTTAATACGCACCATTGATAAAAGGGGTTGGAGGCTTCACCATAAGGGCCATAGCGGTTGGGAAATATCATATAGGATACTAGGGCTTGACGTGACCCAGCCGTTGTATTCGGAAGGGGGGCCTCTCCGGTACTGGCCGTCTAGCCCAAGAAACGGCCAAAGTGTGATATTGCAAGGTCATGATACTGCTCATGGTTCAACCTGGGTTCTATCCTTAAGCATCAGCGGATCGCCACCGGGGTCACGGCCAACAGGTGGTTCCATTGGGGGAGTCTATCCTCTCTGAAAAAGTGCCAGTCGGTGAATTCACAATTGGACACATGATAAGGTATTAGGTTAAAGACAGTTACTAAGTTACAGTTATCAAGACTGAAGTTGGCGGCAGTAACATAGAAAAGTGAATTAACAGCAATACCGTACAGCTAATGTTAGCGGAAGAGAACAGATTACCGCCGTGGACTAAATAAAGGGTGAGGTTCAAAGTTCCGTGATCGGCTACCGAATTACGACAAGAAAGTTACCCGAGTTCGAAAAGAAGGTTCCCGGAGTGCCGACAAGAACTACCTGAAGAAGGCCGGAGGGCATATCGCGAGAAGCGTTGTTACAAATAACAATGAAGATGGGAGCAAATAAGTCCGAATAACGCAGATAATACTATGATCAAGCCTCATTCTCAAACATTCAGAGGAAATAACATTTAAAATGTGTTTCTTGAAAATTATTATGCCGCAGTGAGTCAAAACTAATCGCGTAAATTATGCCAAGGTGGTCTGCGAGTTCAAATACTTAACGAAGGCTGTTTCCTTGGGAAATGCCTTAGTCATCTGTTCCACCCAGCCATGGGAAAATAGTAGAGGAGACTGGATTGTTAAACATTCGGTAAACACAAGACTAGTGTAGAAGGAAAAACTCTTAAAGTCTATAGCGTTTGAAACCTTCTCATATGTAATCCGCGACGCCGAGAATCTTGGTTGAGGCGTGTTATGCAATTTCATGTTCGCGCTAAATCCATTAGGATATGCTTAGATACATACGTTCTCCCCCTCCCCATGGGTAAAGTTTAGTAGAGGAGACTGGCTGCGGGCGTAGAGCGTTCGGCTAGAAAACCACAAGTGTTCCTATTCGATACCGGGCCTTCTGCTTAACTCAGCGTATGAGTAGCACAGGATCTGCACGGTAACTAAGGAGCTGAATGGTAGGTGTGGCGATCACCTCAGGTGGGAAAACCAATCTCCTGGGTCTTAGCGTAAATGAAAAGGAGATATACTTCTTGCTGATTGGTTGATACGACTTTTAGGACACCCGATTTTTTTTTTACTAGGCAACAAAGAAGGAATACGAATTTTAAACCAGTTTTTATTTCCGCGTAAAATTGATCTTGTATGAAACATCATCCTTCGCGTTGAAGGGTTTAGGTGAATAAATTGCTTGTAAACTATGGATGCCCATGAATGGTTAATACTAATGTTTATCAAAGTTGTGAAATATAACCGAAAATTCAAAGGGAACGGTTTGTATGAAAATCAACAATAATTTGTACACTGGCTAACTGCTTTGAAACTCAACTATAAATAATTAAAGCTTATAGGAAACGCGTTGTGTAATGGTTAAAATCTCTGGGAAATGGGACTCGTCGCCCCGAGTTAAAAATCCGATGTGGTAATTGCATTTCATAGCGCAATACCCTTGGGAAAGGTATGAATCACTACTCTCACTTTCCACTATGGATAAATAGTAGGGCAGCCTGGGCTCTTTAACTTGGTTAGGGCAACCGGTCGTTGGAGGAAAACTCTAAAAATTCAAACCTGTTGAACTCCACTTAATGAAATTGACCTTGTATCACATCTGCTCGTGTGGAGAGGTTTGGTTAATATATAGAGTTAGTGTTATAGGTGTATGCACCCTATAAGACTAATAGGAATGCGGCCGACGGGTTACTCATAAAGTACAGGGACAATTGTGGCTTGGTCAGTAAGCCAATTCGCGAGTTAGCAATGTCGAGTAAGCCAATAACTCCTATTTTGTTCCGGACGTAATTTCCACTTATCTGTATTGTATTTGTCTCTTTCTGTTAATTACATTTTTCCTCATTTGTTTACCCGCCGTTTTTGTTCTTATTTGACCCCTTATAAACTCTCACAACATTTAGCTTATAGTAAGTGTAACCTATGAAAATATTCTTACACGATTTTGGGAATTTCAATTTACAGGCGCACATTTGCAGTTAAAGGGTTATGCACATGAATTCGATTTCTCTGTTATCTTGTTTAATTTTCATAGAAATGTCGAAATGGTGTTGTAAAAATGTTAACATTTCATTTTGAGTGCATTAAGAACAGTCTGACTAAACCAAAGGTAAAGTAGATTTTTTTCCTACTCAGACTCAAAGCAAAAATACGAACAACACAAAAAGGAAATACATTACACTAAAGTGGCTGTTCGCAGACCAATATCATGTGCCTATTATTTCCTGATAGAATCGCAGACGACAGGGCAATGTTGACACTTTTTGAGATAGTATCTAATTTCACTGCATAAAAATATACATAAAGCACAAAGATCTATTAAATTCGCTAGTATGTTACATTTATTGTGTATGTGAATACTCGAAACGGAAGTCCTTGAGTTATTGACAAGACAGTCAGATCAGCGTAGAAACGGATTTACTATTTATTACTCATTTTTATGTGATTATTTATTGTGATAGAATCTTGTATCAAAATTATGGCTGACTTCTGATTTAGGTCGGAAAATTTCAAACGGAAATGATTTTGGTGGTCACCAATGACAGTTTAACTAACAGTCTATGAATTAACATTTTTCGAATTGGGTTATGGTTTTTGGGATTAAGGTTGTTTTTAATTACGTGCGGTAAAGTAAGGAGCTGGTGGTAGGTGTGGCGATCTACCCCAGGTCGAAAAAAAAACAATCTCCTTGGTCTAGCGCAAGTGAAAATGAGATAGACTCCCTTGCTGATTGGCTGATACCGACTTTAGGACACCCCGACGACTTTACTTTTTTACTAGGCAAAAAGTCTCGAAGAAGGAAAACGAATTTTAAACCAGTTTTATTTCGCGTAAAATTGACCTTGTATGACATCCTCCTCGCGTTCAAGGGTTTAGGTGAATACATACTTGTAAACTATGGATGCCATGACATGGTATACTAATGTTTATCAGGTTGATTCTGTGCAGTAAAGTAAGGAGCTGATGGTAGGCGTGCGCTCCACCTCAAAACGCAAACACAAATCTCCTTGTGTAGCGCTAGTGAAATGGGGATTGACTTCCCTTGCGATATTGGATGATACCGACATTAGGTGCCGCCCCGACTTTACTTTGATAGGAGAATGGAATTTATTCAAATTTAATGCTGGTTGTGTTTGTATATTCAGGGTGTCCCAGAAAGTTACACACCAATCATGGTTTTCAAAAATACACTTTTTTGTTGATTTCAAATCAACTGTTATTGAGAAAAATTATAATAAATGCTCAAATTGAGAGATAGAAATTATTGTGTCAATTAATAATTAGTGTTTTTGAAATAACTAAAGGTGTTGTTTTTCAAAACCTGGATAATACAATGACTTCTGGGACACCTTGTATAATAATTTTGGGGAAGTGATCGTGGTGTAATGGACATCGTCGGAAGAAATAGACACGGTAATCAGAGTTGATATCCTGGACCACGCTGTTTGCATTTCACATAGTACTAATGCTCTCAGCAAAGCTATGAATCCAAGTCTTGTCCCTCCACCTTTGGTAAAATAGTGGGGAAGACTTGGATCTGGGCACGATAAGCGCCCTAGAAGAAGGAAACTAAATTCATAGCTATTAAATTCCGCTTAAAATATTGACCTGACAGAGGGTTTGGTAAATACCGTATTTGACGGCATATAAGACGCACGGTAGGAAGCGTGTGGTGTAATAGTTAAAGTCATGGGAAATGGACTCGTCGCCCAGAGTTCAAATCCTGGACGTGGAAATTGCATTTCACTTAGCGCTAATAACCTTGGGAAATGTATAAATCCTACTCTCCCTCCAGCAATGGGTAAATAGTAGGGCAGACTGCGCTCTTTAACCTTGGTTCAGGCAACCGGTCTATGAGAAGGAAAACTCAGAATTCAAACATGTTGAACTCAGCTTAAGAAATTGACCTTGTGTCGCATCCTGCTCGTGCGAAGGGGTTGGTAGATATATATAAAATGCACGGGCATATAAGACGCACCCACATTTCAGCAGATTAGATTCAGGAAAAAAAAATCTTTAGTGTATTTAAGCATATATTGTTGAAAAGAGTCTAGCTGTGCTTGATTATAACAATATCAGCAATGAAATAAGGATGCATGGAGTTTAGGGTAGGTAAAAGTACTGAGCGTAAGGCTGGGTTAGTGAGCATCATAGAGAAGATTAGCCTAGGCCGACAGGAGGTCTCAAACTTTACCTACGATGTATAAGCCGTAGAGCAATTTATCGAGCCAAAAGTTTGGAAAAAAGTGCGTCCAATATGCCGTCAAATATGGTACATACTTTTGTTGCATAACTTCTTCTTCACTGGCACTAAATAATTATAATGTTGCATACCTCTTTCTTTAATTCTATTTCTTGGTCGTTTTTAGTATTCTGATCATCTTTGGTATATCTTCTAACATCTTGACTTGGCCTGGTCTAGCGTCTCGGATCTCCTAAGGTCTGATTTTCTATTGCTATGTTCCTGCTGGCTAGTCGTCCTGGATTCATTTCTTAGTTTTGTTACCAAGACATTCATCAACCACAAGAACATATTAAGGCACCCCTTTTCGATTTTGTGTCATTAGGCCATTTTTTTTTTCATTTACACCGTCAATATCCGGATGTTTGTTAGGGGTTAGGGCTAGGAGTTAGGGTTAGGATTACAACCCCTAACCCTAACCCTTAACCCTAACCCTAACCCCTAACAAACAACCGGATATTAAAGGTGTAAATAAAAAAAATGACCTAATGACACGAAATTGAAAAGGAGTGCGTTAAGGTAATATGGTCCGAAATTTTAATGAACATTGTATTTCCTTTAATAAATAAAGTATAAATAAACCTATTGGAAAAAACATAACCTAAACGAATGGTTTTAACAGCCTTCTTCATTTATATTTTGTCGGACTCGGAAACCTTCTCGGACTCAGGAACCTTCTCAGGCTCGGGAAGCTTCCTGTCGGGCTCGGGAACCTTCTTGTCATAATCGGGAGCCATCACGGAACTTTGAACCGAACCCTTTATTCAATCCACGGAGGTATCCTGTTGTCATTCCGCTAACCATAGCTGGGAAACCGGTGTTAAGCTTTGTTAAACATTATTATATGTGACTGTCAACATTGACCAGGATTGAACCTGCAGCCTAGAGATAACTGTCACTTACAACTGTCATAAACGAACGCCTTTATCCACTACGCTATGTGTCCATTTCTAAGGGACAGTTATCTGTCAATAAGAACTGGACTAAGAAATACCCGAAGAAGGCCGGTGGACACATCAGCCGAAGCTTTGTACATATAACAATAAAGATGAGGACAATGGTCCGAATAATCCAAATGATACTGATTATCAAGCCTCATCGCAAAGATTCAGAGAAATAATATCGTATGTGTCATTATAATTTTTTAAACGAAAGTTGCCACAGAATAGTAATGATAATACGCGCGTATATATATATATATATATATATATACACACACACACACACACACACACACATATATATATATATATATATATATATATATTATATATATATATATATATCGAGATAGATAAATAGATATAGAAGGTTACCGACAAGAAATATCTGAAGAAGGTCTTAGGGCTCATCGGTCGAAACGTTGCCCAGATAACAATAAAGATGAGGACAATGGTCCGAATAATCCAAATGATACTGATTATCAAGCCTCATCTCAAACATTCAGAGGAATAATATCGGATAGTACTTTTCAAAAAACATGAGAAAGAAATACCGACCAAGTAATAAATACGTATGAAAGAAAACTATTAACTCAATTGTTATTTCTTTGTTGTCGACGGGAAGTCAGTCTGTAGACAAAATGTATTTCATCTTAGCAAACAGAGACCAACATGAAAAGCCGAAGGAGGAAACACGATGTGACATTAAAGGTCAGTGAATTCGCCCGATATATTTTTGGCTACCAAATAAACTAAATAATATAACAAGAGATAGAATATATTTGTATGCATTGCATTCTTCATATTGACCCTACAAACACCTGGCAAGTCTTAGAAAAAAAAAGTTCATTTTTTTCCTTCAATCTGTTACGTAGCGCCTTTTTAACGGTACTAAATCGTGTATGTAACGTAGCGGGTATGATCACAGTACCAAAAGCGATATATGCAGTAGTCGGCTACTACCGGCTACTGGACTTCAATAAACAACAGATACGTATATACAAAAATAGAACCCGTCTTTATTTTCTTCGGTGTTTGTGTTGTAAAGGCGTAGAGCTTCACAATGAAAATGCCGGGTGGCTGGCGAAGGCGGCGACGAGTGTTCACTGAGGAAATGCTGAGGGTTGACAATGACTGCTGCAGGGATGGCTAGCGTTGGTGAGGTGGAAGAGGGTACGACTATTTGTGTCTCACAGCCTCTCGGCCGTGACCAACCATGAGTGGACCGTGGGCTCACTTGTTCTCTGTCCCGAGTCTTCTGGCTGACTAACTTCTGCTATTGACTTTCTTTTTATGTATATAAACCGCCTACGCGTTTTCTTTTGTTATAATTATCAGCGGACAAATCTATTTTCTGAATTCATTGTTATACCCTTCCTTCTTTGTTCGTGTTAACCGGAAAAAGTCCTTTGTTATTTTTTTCGTCTTTTCTTTGTTTCAGTTTAAACGGAAAATCCTACTTCCGCCCGTACGATATACAACAAATCTATTTATTCGTAGTAGCAGCAGAGTAGAGGTTAGCATATTACAAAAAACATAACAGAGAATGAAATTGAATATTGATTTGGACTCTTACAGTTTTCCACTACTTCATACCGAATAACTGGTTGATTGTACTCAGTTTTGCTATTCTGTCAGTCACCTGTCTTTAATGTAGAGTCATCTCATTTTGTACTGTTAAATTATGAAGGAAGTAGATGAATTTATACCAACCGAAAATTGGGTAATCCTTAACTTGTTCCTCGTAAATTCCTACTATAAAATAAATTGAACACTCATTTTATGTCCGTGTTTTTGCAATAATGTTTGTTTTTTTGCACCTTTACTAAATATATATTTTCTTTTGCACCAATACTAAATATATTTTCTTTATTCATTTTAATATTCATTTCAATATGTAAATTCTAAAAGTTTAAAATTACGGGTGCGAGAAAAATAAAACAGTTATTGCAAAAACCCGGACATAAAATGAGGGTTCAATTTATTTTATAGTAGGAATTTACGAGGAACAAGTTAAGGATTACCGAAAATTGAGGGGGGGGGGCTAAAAAAAGAAAAAGTCGATTTAATAAGACTTTTAACACGAGCTAACTTGACTAAAGTTGGGCCACTATAAATATAAGGTACGCGCATTGTGTAATGGTTATCGTCGTAGGAAATCAAAACGTCGATATTTCAAATCCTGGATTAGGCTCTTTAAATTTTCCATAGCGCTAAGACCATTGGGAAAGGTATGTATCCACCTATTCTCCCTGTAGCTATGGGTAAATAGAGGGTTGACTGGGCTCTTTTATCTTGGTTAGCCAACCAGAGTAGGAGAAAGAAAATTCTGAACTCAAACCTGTTAAACGCTTTTTGTAATTGACTTTGTGTCTGTTCATAATTAGGGCTTGGTAAATATATATATATATATATATATATATATATATATATATATATATAGAGATAGATAGATAGATAGATAGATAGATATAGATATAGATATATATATAAATATATATACAATCAATAATTATGATATTATGGATGTTATAAACTCATAAGTAAGTTCATGCTTACGCAATCTTCAGATGAGTCAAAATTTTGACTCATCTGAAGATTGCGTAAGCATGAAACTTTTTTGATGCTTACAGCGAAACTCGATGCACAGTCTGTTGAATGTTCATTGAGTGTGCCAAATTCTCTAAATGAAGATGTTTTACGTCCACGAAAAAGGTTTCAATTGCCTTCTCTGGTTACTTCAAATAAAATCTTCAAAATATGTAAGAAAAAAAAAATGAACGTTATTTTATCCTGAATCAGTTTTGTAACCTATATTCATATATTTATTTATTTATTCATTTATAATTCTTTTCCGTATATTTACTACCCCTTTTTTTTTGCATTATTACCATTGGGCTGCAGTTTCCAGTCTGCCATGATTATTTTTCGCTATAAAAAGCAGAAACGGTTTGCTGAATCAAAAGAGCTCTAAGAAAATAATTGCAAACATCTTTTACTTTATTTTTGGGAAAACAGCTAGAAAAACACACGTGAAATATCCCTACGGTTATTTTTTTTGATAAAGAAAGATAATGACTTGTCTTAATTTCTAAAATGCACCGAGAAAATACTCCCTAGAAAGAGTCTCCTTGGTGTACTACTAAAACTGCATCCTCTGGTGAGGCTACATTCCTGAAGAACTGGGGAGTGTGTACTCATCCGTTTGTTGCTATTAATTCAAGGTCCACTTTGAGTTGGAATGGGAGTACTCGTTAGAGTCCAATATGCGGGTTAAATAGATCTGTTTTAAAATTATTAGTATTATATAGGAATACATGAAACCATATGTATACTTTACCGCACAGATCTAAGATGTGTTACTCATGCGCTGAGTAGGTGAGGACCGTTATTGAACCCGGAACTTTGATAGATAAATTATCATATCCGTAAAGAATTGACTCTTCTTTTCTGTAATGTGCAACTATGTTTATGTTGTGCTATTTTATTTTATTTTAACATGAGTAACAATATTTTTTCTAGACAAGGTAAGTAAGTGTTTGAGATACGCCTGTGCTACTAAACAGCGCTGGATGCGTCGTCAGTTATGTTATTATTAACTGGTTCATTGGGTGGGGGGTCGGGTCTTTCAACATAATACCCTCCTCACCAGTTAGACTATATCAGAGATGATCAAACTCTAATGCGCCACCCGTCTTGCTTGTACAACGCTAGCAGAAAAAAACTGGCTTTAAATAGAGTTTTGCCAACGCAGAGATCGGCTTCTGTACATCTGGTTGGCTAATGCTGAAGCCAATCAGCGTTCAGAGTAGGTGTTAAAACCAGGTTCACGTGGCTCAGGCATTTTTAAATAATCCATTGGCATGGCTGGTAAATAGACTATATAAAGTAGATTATAAAGGAGTAATTACTGGTCACAGTATAAAAGACATATTAAATATCACCAGTTCCTACTTTCTTTGCAAAAAAATTATGAACATATGATTTATATTCGAAGATATTTAAAAATCAAAATAGAAATAGCATTGAAATTCTACTTAAAAATGTGTAAATCTCAAAAGTAAAAAAAAATCAATACACCAGGTCTGTTTTTTTGTTCCATCTACTCAGGTTATACTGGGTAGCCGATTCTAGTATATATATATATATATATATATATATATATATATATATATATATATATATATAGTATGTATAATCTGTTAATTGCTTTTGAAAAACAGGGAAAATGCACGTAACGTCTGAATAAAAAAACAACTTACATGTAAGTAAAAAAAGTAAAGTCGGTGGTGTGGCCTATTGTCGGTATTAGCCGTACAGCGACGGAGTCTATCCCCTTTTCGCTAGAGCTTGACCAGGGAGATTGTTTTTGCAGAGGTGGGGCGCCACACCTAGCAACAGCTCTCAACATCATCGCACAGATAATATTATTCAAGTTGTGCTACTCATGTGCGGTTAGTGAGGACCGGTATCGAACCCATAACTTTGCGATTCATATGCTCTTCCGACTGAACTAATTGGAGTAAAATAGAAAATTAAACAGAATCTTTTGAAATGAACTTTAACAAGCTCATGGTTTAACAGTTATCATGATTGAAAATGGACCCAACCACCCGAATTTAAATATTGGACAAAGCTGATTGCATTTTACTGGTCTCTTTAGCTTTGGTTAGGCTACCATTCTAGAAGAAGGAAAACTGAATTCAATCCAGCTGTACTCTGCTTAAAAATGTACCGTTGCAACATCCTACTTGTTTCAGAGAGGATGAGTAAATACAGTCTTTATCTTAAGCAAAATCTAAAAAGTGTGGAAACTTTTAGTTCCTATGTTAACTTAATCATTTTATTGGGTATATCAATGACATTTAGCCATTTTGTAAGGCTGAAATGTTTAATGATTAATGATTAAACCGAACAGGATACCCCCGTGGAATAAATAAAGGGTTAGGTTCAAAGTTCCGTGATGGCTCCCGAATACGACAAGAAAGTTCCCGAGTTCGAAAAGAAGGTCCCGAGTCCGAGAAGGTTCCCGAGTCCGACAAGAAATACCTGAAGAAGGCCGGAGGGTATATCGGCCGAAACGTTGTACAAATAACAATGAAGATGGGGACAATAGTCCGAATAACGCAAATAATACTAATCCTCAAGCCTCATCTCAAACATTCAGAGAAATGTTAAAAACCTCTATAAGAATTCACTTGATTTTTTACAAGATTACAGCATTTTTTATTGTTAAGTCATTTAGAGTAAACCTATCAAGATAGATAGATAGATAGATAGATAGATAGATAGATAGATAAAGGGAGACGTTGACTAATGTGTTGGGCTGCGACATCGTCGTTAGCGAGTTCGAACTCCAGGCGAACTATTACGTTCACGTTTGCATTAGTATCCTTGGAAAACGTATTAAACCTCCTCATACCCTTTAGATATGTGTTAAATTGTACCCGTCACTGTTCTTCTACAAGGATGGACTGAGCATTAAGTAACTTACGAAGGTTTATATGAAATTTCAAAAAGAAGTTGAAAGAAATTAATTCAGATTATGCGCAAGGAGGTATTGAATGATAGTAAAGATATGATATCCCGTCTTGGGTGATTTTGAGTCTAGAGGTTAGGGAATCACGTTCATTGTGCGTCCATATGAGCATCTTCTGAGTAGTTGTTTCTTGTGAGCTTTTCTACACACGTTTCTGTTGAATGGGAATAATTTTTAAACATATCTATTTTATATTATTTGTCTGAATTTCTTTAGATGAAGCTTGCTAATTTGGATTATTTAAATTTTGCGGACTGCTGTCCCCATCCTTATTGTAATATACACAACGTTTAGGTTGATGTGCCCTCCAGAGTACTTCAGATATCTATTGTCTTGAAGCTTCTTGTCGAATTGGGGAGCCTTCATGTCGTAATAAGGAACCTTCACGGAACTTCGCACTTAAACATTTATTTCATCCATTGGGTTAGATTGTTCTTATCCTGTTAACCATGACAGGATACAAGTGTTAAGTTATGTTAAGTATTCTATCTTATTACCACCCGTGATCGGAATTGAATTTAAAACCTACAGATGATTGTCATTAATAACTCTTATTACCAAACCCTTATATTCCTGGTTTATGAATTCTACTCTCCTTCCAGTTATGGGTAAATAGTAGGACAGATTGGGCTCTTTAACCTTGGTTAGGCAACCGGTCTAGGAGAAGGAAACTCTGAATTCAAACCTGTTTAACTCCACTCGAAAAATTGACCTCGTGTCGCATCCTGCTCGTACAGAGGGGTTGGTAAATATATATATTCCTGGTTTATGGAATGAAGTCAGTTTACCCGATGGGTTAAATAAAATGGTTCAAACTTCCGTGAAGTCTCCCGAGTTAACCAAAAAAAATACCTGATTGAGACCGGAAGGCACATCGGCCGAAATTTTGTGTATATAACAATAAAAATGGGTAAAATAGTTCGAAAAAATTAAATAATACAAAAAGATCTATTTGAGAAAGTAGATTTGGTTTGCTTTGTTTTGTTTTACGGCATATCAACCTCAGTGGGTCATTTAATGCCAATAAAGTTTTGAAATAAATCAATTCTTAATGGATAATACAATTTTTTATTAACACATTTTTCTATTTAACCCATAGATGGGACCCTAACAGGTACTAGCACTCCGGGTCAGAGTGGACCAGGGAGCAATGGTGATGAAGGGGTGCTCCACATTCCCCAAACCTCCAAAACTGGCACCTCACCATCAGATAGAGTTTAACGTCATTCCCAGGACATGTAGAACCTCAGTCACTGCCTTCTAGCACCCATATGATAAAAAGGGGTTGGGGCTTGCCGAGAGAGTAGAACATGATTATACAATAAGTTTATTAGCACCGAATGTACCTTGTTGTGGAAAATTTAAATACATATACATATATGAATTTATATATATGTATGTATGCATGCATGAATATATATATATATATATATATATATATAATATATATATATATGTGTTGTGTGTGTGTGTGTGTGTGTGTGTGTGTGTGTTAAAGAGCCTTGTGTTGTAATTTATATGTACCGATTCCGAACGTTTTTAAATATATATCTATCAATCTATCTATTATTTTTTCTCTACTCTCAATTTTTCGATACGTTAACCCTACCCCACCAATACACCCCTATTTATACATCATATATGAAACATGTATTTTTCCAATGGGTTAAATTTCCCGATGGGTTAAATAAAGTGGTTCAAACTTCCGTGAAGTCTCCCGAGTTAACAAAAAAATACCTGATTGAGACCGGAAGGCACATCGGCCGAAATTTTGTGTATATAACAATAAAAATGGGGTAAAATAATCCGAAAAAAATAAATAATACAAAAAGATCTATTTGAGAGAGTAGAACATGATCTAATAGTTTATTAGCATGTACCGAATGTACCTTGTTTTGGAAAATGGATAAATTTCATGATTTTATTAACGAGATCACAAAAGCAATGTTTGAAGAGAAAAATAGTTTTTTTTTCTTCTCGTCTATTTAAATAACACTTTCTGTTGAGGAACAAGAAAAAGTAAAAAAAAAAAATCTAGTTACCTAACGTAATTGACTGGCGATTTGTGGGCTGGATAAACATTAGAGATTAAAACTAGCGAAATGGAAAATAAAGACGTTTAGAGAGAATAGCGCTATTCTTAAAAATAGTTTCTTATTTCATTTTCACTTTAACATGAGAACCAGACTGGCCTTTTACCGCTGAAGTACATTTTGTTTTATCGTTAATTTCTATTAATCTTCCTTATTTTTTTATCTTTTCCTACCCTAATCGCAACCAGTCAAACAGTTTTACTTTCATTTTTTTTTTTTTGTAGACATTTTTTTTTTTCAATTCCCGTGCTGTAGCAAAACAAATTTACTTTAAATCGATACGATTTCTATTTCCAGTCGTGTCTGCAATTTACACTTGAAAAGAAAATGGAATACATCATTGTGTACAGGTTTTGAAAAATCAAGTAGTTATAATATCATTTTCTCCTTCAGCTTTACTACCTGCGCTCTTCTATGACCGTGCATCAATCCTTGGTCATACAAGCAAGTCGGCAGGATAGAGGAATATCAGATCTATTGGAGTAGGAGGTGGCCCTATCAAAAGGTATTAAAATCGACCGCTCTTCACACAACGAATATGCCCCACACCCTTCTACGCAGCTAGCTTTTATCCGTCCCTACCCGCGTTTTCTTTGTTTGTTTTGATTGTTTATTTTTTTTTGTTTTACGGCATATCAACCTCAGTGGGTCATTTAATGCCGATAAAGTTTTGAAATAAATCAATTCTTAATGGATAATACACTTTTTTTATAAAGACATTTTTCTATTTAATCCATAGATGGGACCTTAACAGGTACTAATACCACTCCGGGTCAGAGTGGACCAGGGAGCAATGGTGATGAGGGTGCTCCACATTCCCAAACCTCCAAAACTGGAAGCTCACCATCAGATAGAGTTTAACGTCATTCCCAGGATATGTAGACCGCAGCCACGCCTTCTAGCACCCATCTGATAAAAAGGGGTTGGGGCATGCATAAGGGCAATAGGGTTAGAAAAATCAATAATAGGTGTTAGGGCTTGACGTGACCCACCCCGATTGATCGGAGGGGGCCTCTCGGCCGCCCGTCTAGCCCAAGAATAGGGCCAAAGTGAGTAATTGCAAGTCATGAACTGCTCATCCACTTGAGCTCTATCCTTAAGATCATGGGTCGCCACCCACGGCTAACAGGTGGCCCAATTGGGGGAGTCTTACCCCTCTGCAGAGGGGCAGTCGGTGCATTCTAACGCCCCAACCGACAGGGCGGTGGCTAAGCTAAGATATATATTTACATCTTAATATCATACTGTGTATATTTGTGTTTAGTGTATTTTCCTATCCCGATTACGCATTGGTCATACAAGAATAACGCACTCACTAACAAAAACAACAACTACAACGCCCCAGCTGACAGGGCGGCCGCGTTTTCTCCAACTGGTGTTCGGGAGAGATGGACTAAAGTTAGCCCAGACCCACACCCAGAGATGCTGATAGGTACGCGTCCTGTGTCCCTTAAAATATGCGTCAGATTATGTACCAGTTTGTTGGTGTCAAGGGAATGAAACTGTACAATCTCGTTAAATATTAAATGTAATTATGTGAATTTTTGAGATGAGGCTTGACGATTAGTATTTTATCTGCGTTATTCGGACTATTATCCCGATCTTCATTGTTATTTGTACAACGTTTCGGTCGATATGCCCTCCGGCCTTCTACAGGTATTTCTTGTCGGACTCGGGAACCTTCTTTTCGAACTCGGGAACTTTCTTTTCGTAATCGGGAGCCATCATGGAACTTTGAACCTAACCCTTTATTTATTCCACGGGGGTATCCTGTTCTCATTCCGCTATCTATAGCTGGGGTAGGAGTTGTGTTAATTATTTTTCTAACTACCTCTACTCAGGATTGAACTTGGTATACAGAGATATCTGTCACTTAGAACTGTCTTAACCTAACTACCTTATCCACTAGGCCATGTGTCCAACTGAGTAGAGGCAGTTAGAAAAATAATTAACACAACTCCTACCCCAGCTATGGTTAGCGGAATGAGAACAGGATACCCCCGGTGAATAAATAAAGGGTTAGGTTCAAAGTTCCGTGATTGCTCCCGATTACGACAAGAAAGTTCCCGAGTTCGAAAAGAAGGTTCCCGAGTCCGAGAAGGTTCCGAGTCCAACAAGAAATGCCCGAAGAAGTCCGGAGGGCATATCGGCCGAAACGTTGTACAAATAACAATGAAGATGGGGACAATAGTCCGAATAACGCAGATAATACTAAATGTAATTCAGTCTGCAGAATTTGAACGACTAAGCGAAGTGATATCTGTGGATGTTTCCCTAGAGAGACACGTGGCTTTCCTGTTCAATCTGATGTATATCTTTAAACATATAATTGAATCCATATTTTTGTAGCTTATTTTGATTTGGCAATTGGCCAAAATAAATGTGACACTCTTCCGGATAGAACGGGCTCTTTTGTTAATGGTCTTTCTTCTTAGCTTGCTAATTAGAATCTATTTAGGCACAAATCAAAATAGACGAGATAGACATTATTTATTATAATATTTGCTTTGTTAACATGTCCATATATTAAATTCGAAACTGTCCAATATCTATATTTTCGAACTAGCAAATATATGCACCCTCCGGGTGCAAGTATTTTAGTTAAATTTTATAATAAATTCATATTAAATTAGAAAGGCTAATGAAACTGAATAAGAATGTAGATAAAAAGATTTTGAACAGAGAGGGTATGATTGAAAAATAGAACAACTTTGAAACTAACTCTTCATCATTTTCCGTTACTCCCGTCTTTCATTGGTAAATTTTCATAATTAAACTGTTTTAGTTAAAATAGGAAGTAAAGAATAATATTACAGTTATTTCTTCTTGTTAAGGGATTTCTTTTAAGATTTATTGAAGAGATTTTTGCTCTATTCATTAAGATAAAACCAAACAATTAGAAATCAATAACTAAGCATATATTTATTAAAATCAATTTTTTTAAAGATCAATATGCAAATTAGCCTTCCCATTCATACTGTAAACCTCTATTTTGTTGTAATATATAAATACAATTGCATGTTAATAGTATTGTAGATATGGTCAACAGTGTAAGTAATGTAAAACAATTTTATTAATAATTGAGGTTTAAATAAAAATAAAATCATGGAGAATATGATGTAAATAACTAAAGGAATTGTAACTTGTATAGTAATATAGTTTCGGTTACAGATAGACAAACCCACAATCTCCATTATAATAAGATTAGTATTGAAGGTTATCCGGAAATATAGCAAAATCAACATATATTTTCTCAATCGTCATTTTTCTATGGCCGACAATTGTAACTACGTTTTTCTATTTATGTAATTTAAATAGATAGGTCTTAGGACTTATATATATTTAGAGTTAGTAGATATAGATAGAATATTCTAAAGCAGAATGTTTCCCAAACATACAGACAAATTAAAACAAAAATAAATAAAAAATAGGAAAGAGAAAAAGACGACGAAGCAGAATAAATACTTGAGGGAGGCAAAGCCATTGTACATAGAAATAACATAAAAGGAGAACAAGGCTAGACGCGACTGGTTGGGAAAGGTAATCCACTGGGAATTGTGCAAGAAATTGAATTTTGATGAAACTAAAAACAAAACCGGAAATAAATAGAGATAGACAAATAGATATATAGTACAAATAAATACTAAAAAATAGATTGATAAAGTAAATCAATCAATAAACATATATAAAAAGGATAGTTAAGTATGAAGATAAATAGATGCAAACATATACAAAAATAAACATAGATAGATATATAGATACATACATAGTTATATA
>CM042143.1:28042795-28052795 GCA_023376005.1 Doryteuthis pealeii
CACATCTTATATCTGAAAAATCCACTCACGGCCAAAACGTAGCCACTCACGGCCAAAACGTTAAGAGGTCACCTCTCTGCAGAGATGTAGTCGGAGTATACTAAAGCATTAGTCAAGAGGACGTTTTTTAAAAGATTTAATTGATTATCACACTTATTCATTTACACTGATTAAGGGATCTAATTAATTAATTAAACAAAGATCAAAGGTAAGTATAAAAATCTTAAACAGAATTCTTTACTTCATCGTGAATAGAAGTACCAATATTATCATAACTGTTGTGTAACAAGATGGCTTCTTTTGTTGGCGTCAACTAATTTTTAACGAAAAAGGAAAAGTGTAGAATACTTTTTCTTGTGTTAGTGTCATTGGGTTTGTTTAGGTGCAAAATGCAAAAATCAAAAATATCAAGTACATTTTTGGCTTTGCATATTGTTTATATATACAGGAAATATTGCAGTGTTAATATTAAAAGATTTGACATGGCTGTCAGATCAAAAGGGTGACCTTGGGGTTCACACTTATTTCAACTCAGTCCGATGACACAGAGATAGATGCAATTGTTTATATCAAAATAATTCTCATTTTAAAAAGGCAAACAGACAGACCGACGCGCACAGACCGACACAAGCAGTTGGGCCCAGGGGAAGACCGAGTTTGGACCGAAAAACGAAATTTATCACTGGCTACAGGAATTTCTTAATTAAGAAGATTGCAACTAGAAAAATTGACATTTGCTGCTAAAATTGATTCCAGAATTTCACATAAAACAAAACGCTAAAAGAAGCTCATCGTGTTTTTATTTATTCAAACAAATGTGCAAAATATATTCATATATTACTCCTATTCATTATATATGAATAAAAACAGTTGTTATTGTTGATGGTGTGTTGACTGATTCTTTCGGAAAACCCGGCAGTTTATATCTACTAATTATTCGACCCGTCACAAAGACACTCCGACTGAGTTGCGTCGATCCCAGTTCTACATAGGGTATTGAAAAAGCAGCTAACCAGAGGCTCATGTGGTTGTCCCGTGCACAAAATCTTATTATAATTCATACCGTTACCACAACATACTATCCCCGGGGCCCCAATACGGTGTGATATCCAGGATACAAGTGTGATATTTGGGTGCTTTTCAGGATCCTATATCATAGTTGATACAATAGATATCCAAGTTCAATGATCATTTAACTAATGTTAAATAAGTAAGTAAACAAATTGAAAATAATCATTATCATCATTATCAGGTGACGGAAAATATACGTATTTTCATGATCCACTTTCTCAACTCCCATCATTCTGACAGTCATCGCCCTTAGCAGGTCTTCCGCTCAGCATACAGAATCCGCACAGAGCTTATTGATGTAGTTCTTGATGGTTGCCTTACACCGGTAGAACTTCACATGAGTCCATCCTTGCTTATGCAGTAGTTACCAAAATCTCTCTCTTACTTTGAGGGTTTATATGATAGGAAGGAAATGTTCGTACAGCAGCTTTAATGCTTGGTTTGTTTTGTTTTACGGCATATCAACCTCAGTGGGTCATTTAATGCCGATAAAGTTTTGAAATAAATCAATTCTTAATGGATAATACAATTTTTTTATAAATACATTTTTCTATTTAACCCATAGATGGGACCATAACAGGTACTACCACTCCGGGTCAGAGTGGACCAGGGAGCAATGGTGATGAATGGGGTGCTCCACATTCTCCAAACCTCCAAAACTGGAACCTCACCATCAGATAGAGTTTAACGTCATTCCCAGGACATGTAGACTCGCAGTCACCGCCTTCTACCCCCCATATGATAAAAAGGTGTTGGGGCTTGCCATAAGGGCAATAGGGTTGGGAAAATAATATAGGTGCTACGGCTTGACGTGACCAGCCGATTGATCGACCGTCTAGCCCAAGATAGGGCCAAAGTGGAGTATTGCAAGTCATGAACTGCTCATCCACCTGGGCTCTATCCTTAAGCATCACGGGTCGCTACCCACGGCCAACAGGTGGCCCCATTGGGGGAGTCTTACCCCTCTGCAGAGGTACAGTCGGTGCATTCTAACGCCCCAGACGACAGGGTGGTACTTTAATGTACTGTCACTAAGATTTGTTCAAGATAAAAGTCAGTATCCTTATTTTGTTCCCATCTAGCTTTTTTCTCAAGGCGTTTCGTTTTAATCTAAATGCTGTACCTATACAGTAGCAGTGACATAGCTACAGCTTTGAAAAAAGTATCGCTTTATCTTATTAGTGGTTTGATTTCACAAAAGTCAACGGACTTTTGTGATTCTTTAACTAGGTTTGTTTTGGACATTCTCATTTCCGACGAGAAACTATTTTAAAACCATCATCGTATTGTTCCTTCTTTGGCAGTTTACATGTTGAGTAAATATTGCGAAAAGATTTTCTTTAGTCTTTTTAAGGAAATTGGTACTCACGAACAAAGAAAACAAAAACAAACAAAACAAAAAAACAAACCACTGTAGAATTATCAGCAAGATAGTTCAGATCTGCCTTTTCCGTTGTAATTTTAAGCACTCTAACATTGCGGATATCGATGCACTTAAGAATGAAAAAGAAGCCATTTTGAACTGGTGAAGTGTTGAAAACAGTACGTCGTGTCACATTGTGAATAAGGATTCAACAGATACATTTCACGTCAAAATATCAGAATATACAGAAAGCCACAAAGATGAGGACATATACGTATAGAGGGGAAGCAATATATATATATATATATATATATATATATATATATTATATATATATATATATATTATTAAGAGTTTTAACACACAACACCATTGTTACCTTATTATTTTTCTTTACACCTGCATTGTGATAGCCTTCAAAATCAACCCCCAAACCAATATATATATATATATATATATATATATATATATATATATATATATGAATTTAACATTTTGAAAAAAACAATTGGTAATTATTATCTGCTGACAGAATCTGTTTCGACGCCTTAGTAGAAGGGTCATCATCAACGAGCAAAAAATTATACGAAAGAAAGAAGGGATAAAAAACCGTTGGAAGAGAATAGGTTTTTTTTATCCCTTCTTTCTTTCGTATAATTTTTTGCTCGTTGATGATGACCCTTCTACTAAGGCGTCGAAACAGATTCTGTCAGCAGATAATAATTACCAATTGTTTTTTCAAAATGTTAAATTCATTCTGTCGGATTAATTTCCATTTATTTACACACACACACACATATATATATATATATATATATATATATATATATATATATATATATATATGTGTGTGTGTGTGTGTGTGTGTGTGTGTGTGTGTATATATATATATATAATATAATATAATATAATAAGATAGATATATAAAGGTTTTACATATCTATTATCTGAAACAGTGACCATCTCACACTATATATATATATATATATATATATATATATATGTCACTTCTTATCTCACACCTTTTTTCTTTCTTTCTCTCTTTCTTTCTATATTTGCGTTCCTCTTCCCTCTAATATGTAGCCCGTTCTTTTTTTCTTTTCTGTCCTTATTACAACAATATGATCAATTATTTATCTGAAGTGATGACAGGGCATATCATTTGAACACTTGCATTTATAACTTTTAAATCAAAACGGAATAGTCTATTATTTATATGGGGTGATGATAGAACAAGACACACGTAGGTATGTACAAGCAGATAAATTTATAGATTGTTATTATTCTAAGGAACAATATTTCTTTTTTCTTTTTTCGTTTTTATTTGTGGTATGTATTCGTGCAGTGTTACATTTTTCGTATGTTTCCTAGGAGTAACGTCCATCGCAGATAATGGCCGTAGGACAACTAATCGAGAGCCGAGACAAAGGTTTCTGAGCGTGATAAAAATCATGTCATCACCGATGTCATCATCTTTCGTGGCCAAACAAATGTCATCATACACGTCGATAATAGATTCATATTACTGCACACCACTGCAAAGCAACTAATCTTGGGAAAAATAGAAATCTATTTACACCCTGTCACTCCAGTGGCGAAAACAAGGAAAGTAAATCTAATCAGTGTGGGGAGGGGGTCACAGTCAAGTCTGACGCACTGTTCTTCCAATCGACAGTCTACACACTCTCCCAACTGTATCACGCTAGTCTCACCAACAATATCCAAATGTATTTCTCTATCCCGCTCGTCTCGACAACAAAATGCTACTGCAGTTGTTCTCTCTGGTCTGGGAGGGCAAGTCCTTAAAATATACCTCAATCTCATCACATCCGTGCTCCTCACTCAGAAATGTCCGTGCAGCACGTGCGACACTCGTCAGCACTGCAAGTACGCGTCAATCCTTACGGCGCGACCACCTACATCCGGGCCACTCTGCTATTTCCTATTTCACTGCTCGTCCACAGCGCTCTCACATTCTGAATGACGCGGGCTCAACTCTAGGTCAGTCCTACACGACAGGCAAAGCCCAGCACGCTTCCTTCGAGAATACGGCAAGTCTTCACGCCCGCCACTCTCTCTGTCACACCGTGTTGCACGAGGTAGGTCTCCTCTCTCACTACAGTAAAGCTGTTGGTTTCGCAATAATAACGTTGTATCATATTGGACTACTTAGCTTCTGTCTTCCTGTGTATATTCTTTGCTGTTCGGAAATCTCTGCAATCTTTTCTATGTTGGGCTGATTACCACTCTGTTCTTGCGGTCTCCTCTTGGGATTTCTTCATGTCTGTGTTCATTTTGTTTTTAGTAACGGACACAAAGATTTAGATATTTTTTCAGACGTCTTTAATCAAGTTAATCATCACGTGTGAAAGTAATAGCCATTAAGCTCAATGATGTAGCAAATTTCAGAAGAGAATTCAATACAACAGATATCAAAATGGTGGGAAATAGCCAGCCTGGAACTATGATCGAAGAACAAAATTTGTAACATAGTCATCTCTAGGCTTCAATCTTAGTCAAGGGCGACAGTAACATAGAATAATAATTAACACAGCTTAACACCTGTATCCCAGCTATGGTTAACAGAATGATAACAGGAGAGACCCATGGATTGAATAAAGGGTTGGGTTCAAAGTTCCGTGACGGCTCCCGATTACGACAAGAAGGTTAGAGAAGGCTATTGATTAACGATAGTAATGGATTATAATTAGATTAGAATTATTCTATTAGACTGAATGGTCTTCGACAAGGTATTTTATGTTCGTTATCTTTTACGGCATTTACAATGCGTAAACATGTTTTTGTTACGTAATCTAAGTATGTTCACCTTGAGTTTTCACGAAAGCGTGCTAACCGACTTTCTTAACAATAACGACTCAAAATGCCATGGTCCAATGATCATCTAAGCAAAACAAAAAAAAAAAAAAAAAAAAAAAAGAAAAAAAAAAGAAAAAAAAGAAAAAAGAAAAGAAAAAGAAGTCGGTAGTCACATGACAAATATACTCTCCGGCTTTTCTCTCGTTCTTTTTTCGTCACATTGTGATTCAGAGCGAATATCCCGACATATTCCATCGAAGAATCCTGTAGGAAGTTTAGTTTTGTAAATATAATATGGCGGAAGTAAAGTGAGCTCTCACGGTCGTGCCGGAAATATAACAAACTGATCAAGAATAAACTGACATTGAACCTTAAAGGTCAATGGCAATGTGTAAGGGAATAGATAATTAAAATAAAAAAAATGATTATCAAGATTCGTGAGGGAAAGAGAAAGAAAGTGAAATGAGAAAGAAAACAGTGGAATTATTTCGGTTCTCTCAAAATGGAGAAAGATAGAGAGGTAAATAAATAGGTAGAAAGTCACGAAACAGGAAAAGTAAAAAGAAAATGAGTCAAACATTGTAAAACATTGGATAAATAAAAAAAATAAATAAAAGAATATTGGAAATAATAATAACCGAATTTGCATAGAAACTACCATAGGACAAGGAAGCTTATGACCATGCACAAGGCATTACACCCGAGAGACGACACAGATAGACTATATGAAAAGAAGGAGGAAGAGGTCTCGCCAGCATTAAAGACAGTGTAGATTCAACAATTCAAGCACTCGAGGAATATACAAAAAAGAGCAAAGAGAGACTAATAGCAGCAGCCAGAAAAAAAAAAACAATTGCAATATATGGACGAGAACAAATAGAACAAAAACAAGGAAGCAGAAATGGGAAGAAAAACAGCTATATGGTCACTTCAAGCGAAACATTGGAGAGATCGCACACCAGAAGACATGAACATGGCTAAGAAGGGGAAACCTCAAAAGAGAAACTAAATCTCTGATAATTGCAGCACAAGATAATGCCATAAGGACAAATTACATAAAAGCAAAGATAGATAAGACACAACGTAACAGCAAATGTAGAATGCGTGGGAAAAGAGACGAAACTGTCAACCACATAATAAGCGAATGCAGTAAACTCGCACAAAGAGAGTACAAGAGTAGACACGCCTGGGTGGGAAAGATGATTCTCTGGGAACTGTGCAGGAAATTCAATTTTCACCATTCAACTAAATGGTATATGCACAAACCTGAATCTGTCCTGGAGAATGAGACACACAACATTCTTTGGGACTTTGAGGTACAGACGGATCACCTAATCCCGGCCAGGAGACCAGATCTAGTTTTGATTGACAAGAAGTAAAAAATGTCTCGTGGACTTTGCCGTCCCGGCCGATCACAGAGTGAAAATGAAGGAAACGAAAAGATCGACAAGTACCTGGATCTTGCCAGAGAACTGAGAAAACTGTGGAACATGAGGGTGAAGGTCGTACCAATAGTAGATGGTACATACACATACCTTGTTATGAATAAAGATCAAATATAACACGAAAAGAGGAAGAAGAAAATTCGAAAAGACTAATGAAGATAAATACGACTTACATTAGAGCAGAATTTCACTTACAGAAAAGATATATTTACACAATTGCAGTTCAAGCCTTCACCTATAGCCGCAACTTTGTCATCTGTGAAAAGAACTATTGAGACTTGACCACAAAACGAGAAAACTGGTGACAGTTTAAAAATGCGCCCCCACTCCTAAAGCAGACAGGGATAGGCTTTATCCCTCAATAACATCAGCTGAAAAGATCTTCTCCAAATAGAGACAATGTACAAACCAAGTGTTGTATACCCCTTTACTTACTTCTATTCTTCTATGTCTTCTGACGTCTTTTCTATCTTACGTCTTCTTCTAACATCTCTTCTAGTGTCTGGACTTCTCTTGGGGACTTCGTGTCTGGTCTTTCATTGGGGATTTCTCTTTATCAGAAGCCCTGTGTCATTGGTAGTTTTTAGATAATAACACAAGACTTCGATTTACTTAGATCATATTTTGTTCTCGAAATCTCCCACCAGACTACCTGCGCAGATTGAGTCGGAGCATGTATAACACGACTTACCACCGTCGTTGTTTTTGGCCGACTGACTAAAATCTATATCTAATCTAAACCAGAAAAGGCCCCTCCACCGATTCTCACGGTATCCACCGGAAAGGATTATGATGAGGTCAAGGCTTGTTACTCATCCTTCAAGGCCGTGGGCTGCAACTTATAACAGCCATTTTGATTTCTACACTACTGTACATGAATATTAAGAATCTAATAATTATAAAACACAAGTACCATTAATTTTGATAGGTGCTTGATATAAAAAAGGACATTTTACAAGAGAACATGAAAGATTTCCACCACCAAAAAAAAAAAAAATTAAAAATTAAAATTATTAAAAATTAAAATAATTAAAAATAAATCGCGACTATCATATAGGTGCTTAGTACAAGCCAAAAAACTAGCAATAAAACTAGCAAAAAACAGACAATATGACTCAAAAACAAAATTGAAGCCCATACATCAAGCCCTTGAATAACAAGGGTCAGGTAGATATACAAGCAATCTTGGGCAACAGAAGTAACAGGACAGCTAACATATTAAGAAAACATCCAATCATGAAAGTATATCACACCACCTGGTTTCAACGGGATTTTAACAGTGCTGAGATCTGGATAGTCTCGATTTGTTCCCTTTATGGAAATTCTCCATATATATATATATATATATATATATATATATATAGAGAGAGAGAGAGAGAGAGAGAGAGAGTTAGGTAAAACGATAGTGAACAAGAAATGATAACTCAAAACAAATCTAAGCGTTGTTTGTTTTGAGTTATCATTTCTTGTTCACTATCCTTTCACCTACCTCATACTGTGGGATTCTACTACATCCATCCTATCTTCATATATATATATATATATATATATATATATATATATGTGTGTGTGTGTGTGTGTGTGTGTGTGTGTGTGTTTTTTTGTACAGAAGTAATTATTTCTATTCATTTATTCATTCATTCATTCAGTGAGGATGGTGTGAATAAACTTTGAAATATTGAGGATGGTGTGAATAAACTTTGAAATATTGAAAAAAAATATCCATAATTTACTGAAGATTTTAAGAAGATTTTCCTTCAAGGTGCTATTAGACTCATACCGACTTTTATTGCAACTCCTTAACCTAAGGAAAAAAAAAATTGAATCAATAAATGCCTGTAGCCTTTTTGATAAAAACAGTAAGCGTAAAACGCACAACACACATTTTCATCCAAGTGCGTCAATTTCAACAAATAAATGACGAAGTACGCACAAAGCTATGACATAGTACGCAATATGGTGGGATATATAATTGGTTAGACCGAGAGGGAACAACAAACACACGCAACTCATAACAATCGAAGCTTTACCCCATCCATGACGAGGTAAGGGGGAAAAAAGGTACCGTAGTTAGAAAAAATAATATGAAGGGAAAAAGATCTCGTAAATATAATTATGATATACACCTAGTTTATTTAGTATTTTTTTTTTGGGGGGGGCTGAAAAAAATATATACAATTATTCTTATTCCAGGTCTTTGGGGGCACCAAAAACTATAAATATCACCTAAACAACAATATTTAATGCAGACTTTTTGGTAATTTTCATCTTTAGTTGTTAAAATTCCTAGCAAATAAGACAATTAGAGTAACCTCCCTTGACTTTCACTTTGAACTAAGCCAGTAGCTATTTTGAAAGTCTAGGTGCAAAATAAACAAATCTTAGAAACCTCTTTCGAAAACAATTCAACTGCTTGCTTTAACACAAAAATATCATAAAATGTGTTCTTAATAACAATTAAGAACACATGTTTCAAAGCTTTCTATATCTCTCTGAAAAGTTCCAAGTATCCATGTATCTTTTTGCTTTCTTTTATTTTCACTCTATGACCCGTTGGCACAGTAAAATTCACAAGATGACAAGTACTCGTTTTCATGCTAACAACTATATATATATATAATATATTATATATATATATATATATATATATATATATATATATATATATATATATATATATATATATATAATTTGAAAATTTGCTTTTTTGGAGCATTGTTGAGTAAAGTATATTATTATTTATATTTTTTGAAAGCAATTACAATGCGTATATCGTATATCGTATATCGTATAATATATATATATATATATATATATATATATGTGTGTGTGTGTGTGTGTGCAAAATCTTATCTACTCTGCTCTCATCTAAAAAGTGCTACTTTTTAGATGAGAGCAGCGTAGGTAAACTAACTTATTACACACACACACACACACACACACGTATATATATATATATATATATATATATATATATATATATATATATGGAGAGAGATGGATAGTAGATAGATATGTATAGACTGATATATATTCATCCACATATACATACATGTGTGTGTGTGCGCGCGTGTGTGTGTGTGTGTGTGTGTGTGTGTGTGTGTGTGCAAAAAGTTAGTTTACCTATTCTGCTCTCATCCAAAATGTGCAACTTTTTCTTAATTCCTCAAAAACCTGCGAAAGAGTGGTAAGGGTACTACAATTATGCTAGTTCTTACACTACACTACATGCCAGTATGGAATCTTTTTTTCTTGTCGTTATATTATATATAGTATATTGGGTAATGGTTATCGTCGTAGGGAA
>CM042143.1:28057795-28072795 GCA_023376005.1 Doryteuthis pealeii
TATTCTCCATGATTTTTATCTAAACCTCAATTATTAATAAAATTGTTTCACATTACTTACACTTACATATCTACATACTGATAACATGCAATTGTGTTTATATATACAACAAAATAGAGGTTTACAGTATGAATGGGAAGGCTTATTTGCATATTGATCTTAAAAATTTGATTTTAATAAATATATGCTTAGTTTTATTGATTTCTAATTGTTTGGTTTTATCTTAATGAATATGAGCAAAAATCTCTTCAATAAATCTTCAAAGAAATCCATTAACAAGAAGAAATATAATAAAAGAATATAAAAGAAATAATATTATTCTTTACTTCCTATTTTAACTAAACAGTTAAATTAGGAAAATTTACCAATGAAAGACGGGAGTAACGGAAAATGATGGAAGAGTTAGTTTCAAAGTTGTTCTATTTTTCAATCATACCCCCTCTGTTCCAAATCTTTTTATCTACATTCTTATTCAGTTTCATTAGCCTTTCTAATTTAATATGATATTTTATTATATTAAAACTTAAATACTTGCACCCGGAGGGTTCATATATTTGCTAGTTATCATAATGGAGATTGAGTCTTTTTCTCTCTGTAACCGAAACTATTCCACTACTTGCAATTTCCTTAGTTATTTACGTCACATTCACCGTGATTTTATTCTTATTCAAACCCCAATTATCAATAAAATTGTTTTGCATTATTATTACTGTTGGTCATATCTACATACGAATAACATTATTATTTATATATTTACAACACAATAGCGGTTTACAGTGTGAACAGGAAGGCTAATTTGCATATTGATATTAACATTTTGATTTTAATAAACATGTGTTCAGTATTGTTGATTTCTAATTATTTGGTTTTAACTTAATGAATATGAGCAAAAGTCTTGTGGTTACATCTTAAAAGAAATCGATTAACAAGAAAAAATAATTGTAATTTTATTTTTTACTTCCTATGTTAACTGAATAATTAAATTTGGAAAATTTAGCAATGAAAGACGAGATGAAAGCGTAAGCTTCAGTTCTATTTTTCGATTATAACCCCTGTCTATTTTTTTATCTGTATCCTTATTTCGTTTCATTAGCCTTTCTAATTTAATATAACATTTTATTACATTAAAACTTAAATACTTGCAGCCGGAGGGTGCATATATTTTCTAGTAATTATAATATGAGGTTTGGTTTTGGTTTGTTTTGTTTTACGACATATCAACCTCAGTGGGTCATTTAATGCCGATAAAGTTTTGAAATAAATCAATTCTTAATGGATAATACAATTTTTTTATAAATACATTTTCCTATTTAACCCATAGATGGGACCCTAACAGGTACTACCACTCCGGATCAGAGTGGAGCAGGGAGCAATGGTGATGAAGGGGTGTTCCACATTCCCCAAACCTCCAGAATTGGAACCTCACCATCAGATAGAGTTTAACGTCATTCCCAGGACATGTAGACCCGCTGCCACCGCCTTCTAGCACCCATATGATAAAAAAAGGGTTGGGGCTTACCATAAGGGCAATAGGGTTGGGAAAATCATATAGGTGCTAGGGCTTGACGTGACCAGCCGATTGATCGGATGGGGCCTCTCCGACCGCCCGTCTAGCCCAAGATAGAATTATAATATGAGTACCTCTGCTTTATTATAATAAATTAACCATCAGCTTTTGTACTTTTCTTGTGTTTGGCAGGAAAACTGCCGTGAGCCGCTAAAAATAGTTAATGGTTAAATCTGTAAATTCTGGTAATCGTCAATCGTTTACCATCTCTGGCACCAAGCAGAAAACGCACAGTTTCGTTATTTGGAACGGCGATTACAAGACGTGACATTGGAAAGAGCTTGACATCGCCCAGACTAATTATTGAAACAATGCCACTAAAGTAATCTTTTAATTCTGTCTATAAAATAAAGACGATAGAGATGCGAAATTGAAGTAAACTCTGTGTAAATACTATAGAAACACGTAATCTAAGACAGCTCTTGAATTAAGACAAGTGATTTGTCTTTCCTGAAACACCGCACTGATAATAGAAAGAGAAAAATAAATCACAAGTCATCGGATTAAAACTCAGAGACTATTTCTAGGAATTACTAATCTTATTTCCAACTGAACTATAATTGTGTGGGTCTGCGTTCGCGCCAAATATAATTTTGTATTTATTCAAATTATCGATATAATGGATATAACTATAAAGTGATAATTATAATATTCCACACGTTTTCAAATAAATGCATTACAATAATTTTAGACCGAACTTTTAACGTGTTGTAAAGGGAAGTAATCCCTCACGTATGCAAATGATTACGTATAAAAGAACAACAGGTAGATTAGCTCAGCGTGATGTGAGGTAAGCTCCACCCACGAAGGTTGTTTCGTATTCTCGGATATAAGCACACGTGTATTGATATTGTTACAATGATAATACTCAATATTAGATAATATTATCATATTATAATACTAAATTGAATAATATTATTGTATTATGATATTAAATATTATTATTATTATATTTAATACACCTGTGTTTACATCCGAGAATACGTAACAACCTTCGTGGGTGGAGATCACCTCACATCACGCTGAGCTTATCTACCTATTGTTCTTTTATACGTATTCATTTGCATACGTGAGGGATTATCCGGTTACTTCCCTTTACAACATGACGGAATCTCCATATATGCACGAGTCGTCTCTCAACAATTATAAATAGTGATCAATTTTTTATTAATAACATTTTGTCTTATAAAATCCTTATAATTTCACTAATTAAATGTTTCTTTATGTTTTGAGACACTCACCTTTTAATGATATACTATTTGAAATAATATTAACATTTATTAATATATGATTGATTGATTGTGTTCAGTGACGTATCAACCTGTGTGAGGATATTTTATGCCCAGATATTAGAGTGTGGCATACATTTTACGTTTATATCTACATTTCTGTGAGGATTGTGATATAAAGATAAAACAAATGAAACTCCTCTTACCTCGGGCTAGGAAAAGAAATGGCGCCCGAAGGTTAAGTTTCTTTTATAAGAATACAGACCGGAAGTGAGGTGGTTTGTGGGAGAGGAGTGGAGTAATAAATGAGCCGAATTTCTTGGCAGTGGGGTGAGCGACGTGTTGGCGAACAGAGGGCTAGCGACGTCCTGGCGAACAGACGAATTGATTGTGAGCAGACAGATAATTTTTTTTGAGTAGAGATTTCACAAGGATGTTTCCTAAGATTTTGGCACACAGTTACCTGATATCAAATATTCCTAATACAAACAATTTACAAACGTCTATTTGATCCATGAGTGGGACCCTAACAGGTACTACCACTCTGGGTCAAAGCGGAGCTGGGAATGAACATAATGGAGGGATACTCCACACTCCCCAGAGCTGGACTCCTATGTTGTTATTCACTGTCAGAATGTTATTCACACCGTGGTGTCTATATAGATGACTTTGAAAGTAATTTATTCTTAATAAGTTTTAAACTATTTTTTCTGTCAATTTTGCTCAAATAAATTTTAAACATGGCCGCCATGAGTTGTCGTAAAATCTGTGTTTACAAAATAAATATACCCCCACATTTGAAAAGAGATTACCAAAAATTAGGGAATTAGCCAATTTTTAATGAAATTTTCACTGGTGATTTATCAATGAACATATTATTTTAAAACTTTCGGATTTAATTAGGTATTTCTGCTATGGTAAATCAATATTTAGAATTATATGTAAATACTATATATTAATAGATTGATATTATATTATTATTGAATACTAATATTGAACATTAAATATTATATTATTGATATTGTTACAATGATAATACTAAATATTAAATAATATTATCATATTATAATACTAAATTGAATAATATTATTGTATTATAATATTAAATAGTTTTATTATTATTATAATATTATATATCAAATAATAATGAAGTTTTAGGGGTATGAAGTAAGCGCGCGCGAGCAAACATATACACAGGAGAGCGCACATGTGTGTGTGTGTGTGTGTGTGTGTGTGTGTGTGTGTGTCTGTGAAAGACGTAGGAAAAATTCCGTTAAATCCATTGTAACGGTAACACGAAATACTACGACAGAATTTTCGACCCAAAACTAAGTAAGTAAGTAAGTAAGTAAGTAAGTAAGTAAATAAAGTCGTCGGGGCGGCTTAATGTCGGTATCAGCCAGACAGCGAGGGAGTCTATCCCCTTTTCCCTTGTGCTAGACCAAGGAGATTATTTTAGCATTAGAGGTGGAGCGCCACACCTACCATCAGCTCCTCACTTTACCGCACAGATCCCTGTGCTACTCATTGTATTTACCTCGTACCCCACTTGTACGGGTTAGGCACAAGGCCCTATTAACGTGGGATCACCCACAAACCGAAGCTCATGGGTGACTGGTGAAAAATTGCGTCGATCCCGACGGCATTCCCCCTCAAGGGGGCGACTCAGGCGCTGGGCAGTAAGCCCTTTAAAACGAGGGGGCAGGTATTGCCTGGGGGAATAGCCTCCTGGGATCGACGCTATTAACTTGTAAAGACCCCTGGCGTTGGCCAGATCTACTCATATGCTGAGTAGGCGAGGGCCGGTATCGAACTAGGAAATTTGTGGTTTCTAGCCGAATGCTCTACCGACTGAGCTAACCCGGCCCTTAAACTAAGTACTGCGGTATTATTTTCTTTATTTTCTTCTTTATAATTCTTATTAATGGATCGTTTGAAGATGAATTCGGAAATTATTATGGGGGTAATGAAAACAGAACTGTCTAGAATCTTGTCTCCGTTTCAACGCTATAAATGCAAAATTATCAAAAATAATCGCACGACCATTTAATGATTTGCAGTATAAATCCATTTTCGGTTGATTGTAGCCGATGAATAAAATTGTATTTACAGCCATTAAGTGACGTCAGTGGTTACGGTTATCTCCCTTTGTACTGAGTGATTCAGCAGAAATATAACACCGTCTTTATTTTAATGTTTTGTTTTTAAGTTGGGTAAAGATCAAGTTTGAGCCAGCTGAAGAACAAAAAAAAAAAAGAACAAAAAAAGAGATGCAGAAATGGAATGAGGCTGGAAAGGAAGCCATGTTTGAACCCGAAACTTTAAAAAGAAAGAATAGAAAGATCGGTTGAAAGGAAGAAGCAAAGAAAATTTCAGACGTTTTAGATTAAGAAGAAAGAGGGCGTTGAGTAGGCGAATCATGATAAAAAAGAACATATTTGTCGAAATAGACAAACGAAATTTTAGGCAGAGAAAGGAAAAAGAAGGAGTAGTGTGAGGATTTATAGAATAAAACGAAAAAAAAAAAAAACAAGAAAAAGATTGAGGAAGAGTGAAAGACATTTACAAGTGAAAAGAAAAACGAAAACTCCTATACTGTCAAAAGGTAACTCCATCCATCCTCTGATTCAGAAGAAGTGGATGAAGTCGCAAGAGGATAAACAAGAGAGAGAAAAAAATAATCAAATAAAAGTAAAACAAAAATATCAAAAAAATAAAAATGCATAGAATAAAATAAGAATAAAAATGAAAATTTGAAGATAAAAGTCTGTTAAAAATGAAGTCAGTGAATGTGGCTTCAACATCCGAATTCCGTTCGCGGCGGGGTCCTGACATTTTCCGCTACTTCCGGTGGCTTTTAGAAGACAAACACTCTTTGTTGGCTTTTCAATAAAGTTTCTTCTTCTTTTTATTTTCACTGCCGAAACAGATTCAAACATTCAGGCAGGCCTAGCAATCACTTAAAAAGGCTACCATTGTATTATAAGATTCTATTATCCTTCTTGCATTCTCCAGTCATTTTTTTTTACGATTTTTGTCCTTATTCACTGCCTCTCACAAACTTCTAGTCATTCCACATGTTTTGGAAGGTATTATCTGAGTGCTGCCGACAGATATCCAATAAAAGAAAAACAAATCTTTTGATCACTTGTTTATCTTCTTTTCTTAATAATTTCACATTTGTATTTGAAGAAGTATATTGCAAAAACACTTATTCTTATTATTTAACTTTGGCTTAGTATGACACAAGGCCAAAAGTGTAGAGTCCACAGTAAAAATTAAAGTTAATACAATAATAATGGATGTAGACAAGGTACTAGTAAACTATTGATCTATAAACAGACAATCATGTATACTTAACGTAACTTACCAAGTCATCCAATGAGAATTCAGTTACTATAATAATAATAATAATAATAATAATAATAATAATAATAATAATAATAATAATAATAATAAGAAGAAGAAGAAGAAGAAGAAGAAGAAGAGTCCTGGAGACCTGAGGAGACTTGCTGTCACTCAGACTCCAGTGAAAGACCATCAGCTAACACTGATGTGAAAACTCAAAAAAAAAAATAATAATAAAGGAGACCAGACCTAGTGTTGATTAACAAAAAAGAGAATAACTTGTCAACTGGTGGACGTTGCGGTTCCAGCAGACCACATGCTGAAGATGAAGGAAAACGAAAAGATGGACAAATACCTGGACCTTGCCAGAGAATAGAAAAAGCTATGGAAAATGAAGGTCAAAGTGATACCAATTGTAGTTGGTGCACTTGGAACGATTCCCAGAGTTTAGAAAAATGATAAAAGGAATTGGATGTTAGGAGAAGAATCGAGACGCTTCAGACAACAGCACTGTTAACATCGGTTAGAATACTCAGAAGCGTCCTGGAGAGCTGATGAGACTAGCAGTCACTCAGACTCCAGTGACAAACCATCAGCTAACACTGGTGGGAAAAACTCACAAAGAGTAAAATACTACTACTACTACTACTACTACTACTACTACTACTACTGTTGGTTGGCATCCTTCCGTCTACGAAAGACGATGGAGTAGTGTCAGGTTTTTGTTAACTTGAACTACATAGCCTGGGCGGTTTCATATGGAGGATGAGCTGTTGCCCGTGCAGCAAATTCCCCCTCTCCACACTGCCGCTGTGATCCAAAGGAAAGGTAAGGGACCTATGCAGTTTGGCAACGGTAGTGTCGCAGGAGTTAATGGTTAGCACTGGATTTCAGCATCACACCACATTAGGGACTCCAGCTTCTGATTTATTTTCGGGGTTTACTCCCCTAGCCTTTCCTTGAAAGGCAACAGAGGTTTTGTGTCAGACTTATTCTTGAGTTGATGGGTTGCTGACAAAGGCTAAAAGAGCCCATTCAGACCCATTTGGGGATTTATGCGAGTAGTAAGTACCCCAATCTTACCACTATCGGTGTTCCTGAAAAAGAATTAAGGTTGGGGATATGGTATATTTGCATTTGTGTATCAGATAATCAACAGTACCTTCAGGTCTTTTTTTTTTGGGGGGGGGAGGGGGCAGGATAAGTCCACTGGAGGCGTCAGGGTAGTTCTGATGTTCACTTTGTTTGTACACATGCATACGTGAAACCCACTCGTTCTTGTACTCGTGTGCTTATACCAGCGCTGATGGATTATATAAGTTACGACTTAGTATAAGTCAACATGCCGTTTGAGATTTTCAAAAATAATGTTTTGGGGTGTCCGGAGTCTAGGCTTTCTATATATCTCTTAGTAGTTTTGGTGAAAGAAAGAAAGAAAAAACAAAAAGGGGTGGAGGAGAGGACGCTGGTAAGCTCTTTAAACATGGCAGTGGGATAAGGCAAAATTAACTACCAGAAAAAGGTAGGAATTCGTAAGAAAATTTACTACTACCACTACTACTACTACTACTACTACTAATAATAATAATAATAATACTGAATATTTTTTTTTGCACATGAAAAGACTTGGACATGGTTAAGAAAGGGAAACCTCAAAAGAGAAACAGAATCACTTATAATTGCTGCACAAAATAATGCCATAAGGACAAACTACATCAAAGCGAACATTGATAAGACCCAACAAAATAGTAAATGTAGACTTTGTGGTAATAGAGATGAGACTGTAAACCATATACTCTGCGAATGTAGCAAACTAGCACAACGAGAATACAAAACTAGACACGACTGGGTTGGGAAGGTGATCCACTGGGAATTATGCGAGAAATTAAATTTTGACCACACAACAAAATGGTATATGCATAAACCAGAATCTGTTCTTGAGAACGAAACGCACAAAATTCTCAGGGACTTTGAAATTAAAACGGATCACCTTATCCCAGCAAGAAGGCCAGACCTAGTGTTGATTAACAAAAAAGAAAGAACTTGTCAACTGGTGGATTTTGCAGTGCCAGCAGATCACAGGGTGAAGTTAAAGGAAAATGAAAAAATTTACAAATATCTGGATCTTGCCAGAGAACTGAAAAAGTTATGGAATATGAAAGTGAAAGTTATACCAATTGTAGTTGGTGCACTTGGAACAGTCCCAAAAGGATTAGAAAAGGGTTTGGAAAGTTTGGATATCAGAGGAAGGATTGAAACCATTCAGAACACTGCAGTGCTGCAATCTGCCAGAATACTCAGAAGAGTCCTGGAGACCTGAGGAGACTTGCTGTCACTCAGACTCCAGTGAAAGACCATCAGCTAACACTGATGTGAAAACTCAAAAATAGTAAATAATAATAATAATAATAATAATAATAATAATAATAATAATAATAATATCTAGACGAACCCCTTGGCTCATTGTTTCTCAGTTGATACAGCGGTTAATTATTATTTTCACGCATATATTAAAGAAAAGGGTGAAGGATTCTGATTAGCATTTCATAATTGCCTAGATTATATTGAAAATTTGATCACGAGTAAATTACTTTCAACATGAACGCTAACCCCCACGAAATTATCAATAGTTTCTCGTTGGACTAGAAATAATGTTATTCAGTCATAGAATTTAAGTGTTTTGCTCTAATAAAAACCTCGCAATGATCCAACGTTTTAACGAGTAATTTACATAAAAAGTTAATGAGATTGTTAGTATTAGATACAAAGATAGATAGAAAGATTCTGGATTATATTCCCCAAGAAGTCTGGGGTATGGATAAACCGTAACGCGGTGGTAGAAACAAAACCATCATAAAAAAATACGTGTTTTATCATCTGAACTACTTTAGTAATAACTAGCAAATATATGCACCCTCTGGGTGGAAGTATTTAAGTTTTAATTTAATAAAATATTATATCAAATTAGAAAGGCTAATGAAACTAAATAAGAATTCAGATAAAACAATTTGAATCAGAGGAAGGTATAATAAAAAAATAGAAAAACTGAAAGTTTTTCTTTCATTGGTAAATTTTCCTATTAACTTAAAATAGGAAGTAAATAATAAAATGCCATATTTTTCCTCTTGTTAATGAATTTATTTTAAGATTTATCTCCGAGATTTTTTATTCATGTTTATTAAAATAAAACCAAACAATTAGAAATCAATAATACTAAGCATTTATTTATTAAAATCAAATTTTTAATATCAATATGCAAATTAGCCTGCCCGTTCACACTGTAAACCGCTATGTTGTTGGATATATAAATACAATTGCATGTTATTAGTATACCGATACGGCCAACAGTATTAATGAAGTGAGTCAGTTTTATTGAAAATTGAAGTTTAAATATAAATAAAACCATAGTGACGTAAATAACAAAAGTGAATTCTGACTTGTATAGTAATGTAGTTTCGGTTACAGACAGACAAACCCACAATCTCCATTATAAGAAGATGTTCCTCGAAATTATAGAAGATATTAGGATTTATTTTGCCTACAGATATTACTTATTACATAAGTATGTGTGTGGAAAATCTTATTTGCGTCTGCAGTACCTAGCTTTATATTCTATATGAGCTAATCTCTTAAATTATAATCCATTGTTGGTCGAAATGTGTTTAATTATTCCTTGCGAGTGCGACTATTAGATTATCCTTTCTGCAGATAACGAATCACTTTAGCTTCAAAGGCAGGTATAAAAACACATAACAAAAGAACATTTGAAAATAATTTCTACGTTTCCTGCTGTTACTAAAGCAATAAATTTAATCACGAAAGCTATGCAAAATTGGAAAAGTGGAATTAACAGCAGGAGTTCAAGCCCTATTAGAGGCGAAGATCCAAACAGGAATCTTCCAGAGAGATTCACTCTCGTTACTACCATTTGTTATAGCAATAATGCCATCAATTATATACTTAAGAAATTTACCGGTGGCTACAAATGTGCAGAATCACAGGAATAAAATGAATTCCCTCATGTAGATGGATAATATCAAGATTTTTGCCCAAAATAAAATAACTGGAAATCGTTGTACATGCCATAAGCATCAACATAAAGGAAGCGCGTGGTGTAATGGTTAAAGTCATTGGAAACGAGACCCTCACCATCAGAGGAAAGTTAACAGCATACCCAGGGAATCCCCTTTTCTTTTGTGGTCTTATCCGGGATACAGTCAGTGTATATTACACCCTGCCGACAGTATGCCAAATGAATACAGTATGACAAGTTATCCGCGGTAGAAAGCGCGTGGTGTAATGGATAAAGTCATGGGAAATGGACTCATCGCCCCGAGTTCAAATCCTGGACGTAGTAATTGCATTTCACTTAGCGCTAATACTCTTGGGAAAGGTATGAATCCTACTCTCCCTCCAGCTATGGGTAAATAGTAGGGCTGACTGGGCTCTTTAACCTTGGTTAGGCAAACGGTCTAGGAGAAGGAAAATTATGAATTCAAACTCCGCTTAAGAAATTGACATTGTGTCACATCCTGCTCGCGCGGAGGGGTTGATAAATATATATATATAAAGGATATAGGAATGAAATTTAGCCTCGAGAAGTATGGCATGCTCATGATGAAATAGATAAAACGCGAAGAAAAGAACTACCAAATCAAGAAAATATAGAGACACTTGGAAAAAAGAAGGATTAAAAGTACTTGATAACATCGGAACAACTGTTACATAATCTATGCGGTTGCATAAGATTATTGTCAATCCCCTGTAATTCTGAGGGGATGACCCTTTTCATACCATATACTCTTGTGGTTAATGCATGTCTTGGTAACAAGACTAAGAAATGACGACCAGCCAGCAAGAACATAGTAACAGAAAACCAGACCGAAGTCCCCAAGTCAACTCCAGACGCAAGATCTTAGAAGATGCCAGACCAAGTCAAGATGATAGAAGAATTACCAAAGACGATCAGAATACTAGAGACGGCCAAGAAATAGAATTAAAGAAATAGGTATGCAACATTATAATTATTTAGTGCCAGTGAAGAAGGCGCTATGCAACACAGCATCAAACAGATATGAAAGAAAACTAAAACAGGAGTACCTGAGAAGAACAACAACAAAAAACAAATTCTCGAAATTAACACTGTAAATTGTGTAAAGGGAATAATGAGCTATCCTCTTTCAAAGATACTCAGGACCATTATTCAAATAGACAAGGGATAAATTCCGACAAACGAAAAATTACGAGGAAATTGATGACTTTGCACAAAGTAATTACACGCCAGAGATGACAGAGACTATATGTATAAAGAAAAAAAAAGGAGGCCACGCGCTGAGGATTGCGACAATACGAGAACTCGAAGAATACACCAAAAAGACAAAGACTAATTACTGCAGTCAGTAATAGCAACTGCAAAATATGAACAAAAGGAAACACGACAAAAACTAAAAATAAAAAAAAGAAATGGGAAAAAAACAACTATGTGGATTCTAAAAGTATCAAACTGGAGAGATTGTACCTGAGAAAACCCGAAAATGACAAAGAAAGGAAACCTCAAGAGATAAACTGAACCTCTCATAGCAGCAGAACAAAATAATGGCCATAAGGACTAATATCAATTATACCTATTTGTTTGAATAAATACAACTGTATGTTTTAACACGAAAATATCATAAAATGTGTTCTTAATAACAATTAAGTTCATTTCAAATAATGAACAAGCACAATTAAGTACATATTTTATGCTATTTTTGTGTTAAAACATGCAGTTGTATTGATTCGAACAAATTCGTATATTCAGTGTAGATTTACGGTGAAATGAAAATGGACGACCAAAACATAAGGCTTCCTCAAAGGGAAAGAAACAAGGGGAGGTTGCTTTCATTTATGTAGCTAATTTTATGCAAAATAATCATACCACATATTATGTAAACCTTTATTTCTTAGTGACATATAAGACACATTCCAGGATTTTAAATGCATAAATAACATGGGCAATTTGCAGGTAAATCTAACCCCGGTTTTCATAGGCATCGTTAATAAATAATATTTATTCTATGTATTAATTAATATATTAATGATTGTGACTGACTATAAATTAAATACTCATTGATAAACAGCTTCAAAAAAGATATATAAAAACAGCAAAAGATAAAAACACAAAAACTTTCAACTTGGAAATAATTTCTATTCTTACTCAAGCTACTATAATTACTACTACTACTAGATAATAATAATAATAATAATAATAATAATAATAATAATAATAATAATAATAATAATAGCAGCGATAAGTAAAACAGTAGAGGCAAGCGCTGCGTCGGTATGTATCTTTAGGCAACGCACTGAGATGACATTAGAATGACACATTTGACAGACAGAATTGTCATATGCAAAGCAAGATGGCGGAAATTCTTCTAAGCAGGCAAGTAACTGACAGATGCGAGACGAACATCCATCTTATTCATAGATTAATCTTCACGGCAGGTTTGGGGGTTTATAATTCAGACCTGGAGATATACGACTGAGATTTATATAGACGTAACACTGGGTCACATAGACAATCATGAAAACCTCGTAAACCAAAGAGAAATTGAAGGCTCGAAGAACAGTCTAGTTTTTCTATGTCAGGGCGAGTAAACACAAGAACAATTTATGGTCGTTAAAAGAGTTTGACTGAAGAAATTTAGATGAGTAAATTAATAAAATTTGATTTCCCTGTGATTAAAGAGATTCCTACAAATCAACAATGGTAAGGACCAAGGAAATTAAAATTTGATCAAAGTGTATTACAGTGTTTCTTAAGGTGTCCCTCTTAGCGGCTGGGATTTGAATAGTCTAACTGTATACTTTAAAGAAGGGTACCCACTCATAATGATATGTCCTCTGAGTATTGTTGCAAGATGGGTATATTATCCTGACTTTTGTGAGCTAGGACTACTAATAGAAGGAGGAGGAAGAAATAAATAAATAAGAGATGATAAAGGTTTAAAAAATAGTGATGAGCCAAAACAGGATGAATGATGATTTGACCGTAGCGTGACCCCGAACGGAGAAATTAGAATTTGATCAAAGTGTATTACAGGGTTTCTTAAGGTGGCCCTCTTAGCGGTGTTGCAGATTGACTATTGTTGCAATTTGTTTTGCGCGGGAAGTTCGAAAAGACAAAGGAAAATTTGAACAAAGAGACTGGAAGGGGAAAAAAGAACTTCCGGTCAAAGGAACAAAAGGATATGAGGGTGCCTGCCTTTACTTAAGGGGTCAGCAGTAGCAGTTAGAGGAGGAGAGAGACAGCGGACCGACGCGGTCACGCACCGGTCAACCACCGCCACGGCTAAGGGCGGTGAGACGTCACCACCTTCCACCACAGTAGCAGCAGTAGTTCCCATTGTCAACGCCGCCACTCACACGCACCACGAGGGGAAAAGAAATAAACGTTCAAAGTCTTACTACTACATATGTCTACGTGTGAATCTTTATACTCCACTACTAACACATACGACCCAGCAACAGTATATAACATGTACGATTTTGTGGCCCGAGTCGAGCGCTATGCAACAGCGGTAGGTATAAGAATAGTCTAACTGTATACTTTAAAGAAGGGTACCCACTTATAATGATATGTCTTCTGAATATGCCACTAATCTTCTTCTGATTGTAGGGCTCCAGTTGAGGAGAGCTGAAAAATATGGATTGCACATTACTTTCATCGGCCACTCTGCACTTTTTGGATCCAATCTATTGGTAAAATAGTTAAGATAAAAACATATTCGTATTCATTAGAACCGTTTGCAGAAATCAAAAATAACAAATATATTAAGAAATAACTACACAAAAATACATAGCCTGGGTGGTCTCATATGGGGGATAAGCTGTTGCCCGTGCAGCAAATCCCCCCTCTCCATACTGCCGCTGTGATCCAAAGAAAAAGTAAGGGACCAATGTAGTTTGGCAACAGGAGTTAATGGGTAGCACTGGATTTCAGCATCCCTACACCTTAGGGACTCCAGCTCCTGATTTATTTTCGGGGTTTACTCCCCTAGCCTTTCCTTGAAGGCAACAGAGGTTCTGTCGGACTTCTTGAGTTGATGGGTTGCCGACCAAGGCGAAGAACCCCATTTCAAACCCATTTGGGGATTTATAAAAATGTAAATCTACATTTAACACTATTAATTAACCTCTTGGCATAAAATAACTCGAAACGAGTTAAAATGCCGTTAAAATCCACTAATCAATGTATTTATTTCATACATGTATTTTATTATTGATAGCATGATTTCCTGAAAGACTGTTACAGGGAAAGTTGATTATATGAAAGGATGTTTATTTTTTAAACATATTACTTAAACGTATTGAATATTTTTTTCATAAATATATATATTTCATGTTTCTGCTCTTATATTATAAATAAAATGTATAAGATCAGCAAAAAGAATGTTCGTCTTCATGATATAAAAAAAAATCGTTGAGTGTGTGTTGTTTACCAAACATTTTTCCGATGGTAAAAATAAACTTTAGAATTCGTGAAACCAATGCGCCGAAATATTAAATAGAAAATATTCCGGATGAGATGGCAGTGAAGCGTAAGTATTTTGGAAGCGAGTCTAATAACTTCTTTATTTCAGTCTCGCTTCTATTTTCGATTTCTTAAAAAATGCTGAAGAAAGAGTGGTCTCCCTTTTAAAGCCGTTTTGCTATCTTACAAGCCGGTTTGATTTGGCGAATTCTTATTGATTAATTTTCCGATCAATATGTACCATTCTCTCTTTGAAGTGTTGACACTCAAATTAGATTAAAGCCGGATCTCTAATTGGAAGCGTAAACAATGGTTTGCTAGAAAAAGAAATGCAAACAAAA
>CM042143.1:28077795-28082795 GCA_023376005.1 Doryteuthis pealeii
ATTCAGGTTTTGATGTAATAAAATATTGTATCAAATAAAACTGAGGGGGTATAATCGAAAAATAGAACAGCTTTAAATCTAACTCTTCCATCATTTTCCATCACTCCCGTCTTTCATTTTTCCTAATTAATCTGTTTAGTTAGATTATGAAGTATTTAATAAAATTAAAGTTCTTTCGTCTTGTTTATGGCTTTCTTTTAAGATTTATCCCCGAGATTTTTGCTCAGATTCGTTAAGAGAAAACCAAACAATTAGAAATCAATAATACTAAGCATATATTTATTAAAATCAAATTCTTAATATCAATATGCAAATTAGACTTCTCGTTCACACTGTAAACCGCTATTTTGTTGAAGATATAAATATACTTGAATGTCAATCATATGTAGATTAATCGAACAGTTTTAATAAGGTAAAACAATTTTATCAATAATTGAGGTTTAGATGAAAATAAATTCATGGTGAATGTGACGTCAATAACTAAGGGAATTTTGACATGAGTAGTGATATAGTTTCGGTTATAGACAGAAAAACACACAATCTCCATTATAATAAGATTATTATTATTATTATTTAAGTAGTAGTAGTAGTAGTAGTAGTAGTATTTACTATCACATTTTTTTACCTTTATCTTCAAAATAGATGATTTTGGTTCTTGAAAATATTCGAAATCTGATCGTTTAATCAATTGCGTATTAAATGGAACAAAGACATACAAATACTTCACCCTGAATCACCCAGCTGACGTGGATTATAAAACGCTGACTGTATCCCTAGCTGATGGCTAAGAACGCCCCAAAAATTGTTGTCCTAGGTATGTATTTACCAACTCCTCCTCACGAACTGGATGCGACACAAGGTCAATTTTTAAGCGGAGTTTACTAGGAGTTTTCCTTCTCCCAGACCAGTTACCATAGCAAGGTTGAAACACCTAGTCCGCTCTACTATTTGCCCAAAGTTGGAGGGAGTATAGTTGGATTCATACCTTTCCCAAGTTTATTAATACCATATGAAATGCAACCATCCCCGTCCAGGATTTGAACTCGTGTCGCCGTGTTCATGTCTTTCGACGAAAACCATTACACCACGGTCATTTACTAGGTATGACAATAATCTGCATCTGATGGTCAGACTCAGGTTTTGTAGCTCTACTAAGTGTGGAGTACCCCTTCAATGTCATTACTCTCAGATCTGCTTAGCTCCGGAGAGGGAGTACATATTAGTGTCCTATCCATAGGTAAAATAGTTTTCAAATATATATATATATATAAACATATATATACATATACATACATATACATACATACATATATATATATATACATATATATATATACATATATATATATATATATATATATACATATATATATATATACATATATATATACATATATATATACATATATACACATATATATATACATATATACACATATATATATATACATATATATACACATATATATATACATATATACACATATATATATACACACATATATATACACATATATATACACACATATATATATATATACACATGTATATACACATATACACACATATATACATATATATATATATATACACACAATATATACACATATACACCACACACACACACACACACACACCATATATATATATATATATATAATATATATATATATATATATATATATATATATATATGATTACAGCTCCATTAATCAACACCTTAAAACACATTCATGCCCCCTCTACCTACCGCAAAATTGTAACCGAAAATACACGCACACTACATAAAGAAAAAAACAAACAAAAACTTCAAATAATCGAAGCTTTATATATCAAACAAAAAAAAACACTTTAAACAAAATAAACTTTGAATTAAGTCAACATGTTCTTAAATGCTTATAATTTCCCGCCTATCCTCCTTCCATTATACCCCTCCCCTCTCACAACTTGTGCCCCCCTCCCACAAAAAATCACTACAGCATCGCTCGCTCCTACAACCTCCCACTAGCAATTGTTATTACCTCCCACTTCTAATTCCTTGCTAATACTCGTTCTCGTTAAAAATGAGACACGAAACCATACCATCGTTTCCTACCTGATGATGGCATACTATCCTCAACTCATGCAAAAACACCTACATAAAACCTTACACTGGGGAAATCGCACATGATACAAACCCAGATGTCTACATGCATTACAATCTCCCTGTATATCAAGGAACATACATTAAAGAATTGAGAAAATATAACTGCATATAAAAATTAAAAATATTTTTAGATAATTTAAAATAAGGAGTTACTTTTCAATCACCCTGTATATTAGAGACATGCATTAAAGAATTGAGAAAAATGTAACTGCATATAAAAGAATTACAAATAGTTTAAAATAGGGAGTTACTTTTCAATCACCCTGTATATTAAGGAACATACATTAAAGAATTGAGAAAAATGTAACTGCATATAAAAGAATTATAAATACTTTAAAATAGGGAGTTACTTTTCAATCACCTTGTATATTAGGGAACATACATTAAAGAATTGAATTTATAGTACTTTATATTATATCATCATAATCAAAGAACAATATCTTGGGACCATATGAACTTTAGGTACCCTTTTTTGATCTCGATTCAAAAGGACATGTTTTTCATTTACCCCGTCAATATCCGTTTGTTTGTTAGTGATTGGGGTTAGGGGTTAGGGTTAGCGGTTAGGGTTAGCGGTTAGTTTTATTGTTGCATACCCTTCTTACTTCTTTACTTTACTTCTTTACTTACTTCTTTCTTACTCTATTCTTCTGGCCGTCTTTGGAATCTTATAACATCTTGTCTTGGTCTGGAATCTTCTAAGGTCTGGACTTCTCTTGGGGACTTTGGGTCTGGTCTTCTATTGGGAATTTCTCTTTATCAGAAGCCCTGTGTCATTGGTAGTTTTTAGATAATAACACAATACTTCGATTTACTTTGATCATATTTTATTCTCGAAATCCCCCACCAGACTACCTGCGCAGATCGAGTCGGCCGCGTGTATAACACGACTTACCACCGTCGTGGTTTCTCACCGATTGACTAAAATCTATTTCTAATCTAAACCGGAAAAGGGTCTCCTCCACCGATTCTCACGGTATCCACCGGAAGGTTAGGACTGAGGTAAAGCCTTGTCACTCATCCTTCAAGGCTGTGGGCTGTAACTTATAACAGCCATTTTTATTTCTACACTATTGCACATAAATATTAGGTGATTATTATAAAGATGTAACATTATAATTTAAAAAAATCTAAAAATCGTCTGTTAAAACAACCGGATATTGACGGTGTAAATGAAAAACATGTCCTTATGAATCGAGATCAAAAAGGGGTGCCTAAAGGTCATATGGTCCATATCTTGTTATATCAGTCTTTTTTTACGACATCACACATTCAACTCTGTACTCATCCAAAAACTTTATTTATATCCATCAATGTAATTTCTTGCTAAGCCTCCATTCATTCTTCCTAAAGCTGAAATTAATTTAAAGATTTCTGTTTTTCTCTCAATTCTAGTTTAGAATTTCCACGTATCCAAGTAGTTTCTTTCTAACCTGCACGAAACACCACTGTTGCTCGTGTGGTGTATTTTTGGGATCGTTATCATGTCGATAAATACAAATTGGATCTTCAAAGATAAACGCAGTACTCAGCAACAATGTTTCACACGATGTGCAATCGTCTTCCGTTGCAAACGGCTTTGTAGCTCCATCCAAACTGGCCACTGACATGCATCCCCATATAATTATGTTTTCACTGCCAATGGCACGCATGTATTTGGTACGAGAATGCCACCTCCCTGCAAACATTCGTGACACAATCCGAGAAAGTCCTTTTTGAATTTTTACACGTTATACTACAGAACGCACCTGCAATTTTTCACAGTCGAAACTTTACACACTCTGGCAAATACAAGACGTTTTAGGATTTTTATTACTATTAATCTTACTCTCCGTTAGTCGTCAATCTGCAATGCGGGATGAGCCTATGAACTTTACAGCCTTGCATACCTCTAAGAGCAAGAGGAAACAGAAAATTCACCTTGAGTAGACAGATAGGTTTTCTTTGCGTTCTTTGCTAAAATCATACTTTTAGAAGAACAGTAGTGGTGTAAGGTTCAAATCATAATTGAACATAAAACTCTGACACAGGTTGAGAGACAAAACATTTCATATAATACAGCAGATGAATAAACAAGATACATAAAACAATAGAAGATAGAATAGGATAGTTTTGGTTTGTTTGTTTTGTTTTAACGGCATATCAACCTCATGGGTCCTTTAATGCGATAAAGTTTTGAAATAAATCAATTCTTAATGGATAATACAATTTTTTTTAAAAACTCTTTTAAAGTTATTTCTCCGAATGTTTGAGATGAGGCTTGATGATCCAATTGGGCACATGGCCTTGTGGATAAGGTAGTTAGGTCAAGAATTTTGTTGAGAAATTTTAGCATATAAGGCGTGTGCTAGACGCGCGCGTCTACTTATAGACTCGGCGATAATCATGTGACCAACCTATTGGCCAATCACAGGCAGTATTCTGCTGCTGATATTGTTATTTATATCGGCTGTTCTGATCTTAGCTACTCACAGCTACCTTGAACCTTCGTGGACGACGGAACATAGGATTATATCACTGGACCTTTGACACTACGTAGGATTCCATAACGCAGGACTTATTCACTTACCAAAGGATTCTATAGCTCAGGACTTACTTACTTAATTTAAGTCCTTTTCAACTGGCCAAGGATGGCGCTCAGAAACTTAACAAGTTCTAAGTGACAGTTATCTCTGGATTTCGGGTTCAATCCTAAGTAGAGGCAGTAACATAGAAAAAATAATTAACACAACTCCTACCCCAGCTATGGTTAGCGGAATGAGAACAGGATACCCCCGTGGAATAAATAAAGGGTTAGGTTTAAAGTTCCGTGATGGCTCTCGATTACGACAAGAAAGTTCTCGAGTTTGAAAAA
>CM042143.1:28085027-28087527 GCA_023376005.1 Doryteuthis pealeii
ATATTGTTTGTTATTCGATTGAATATATATATAATAATATATATATATATATATATAGATATATTAGATATAATAGAGTAGATAGAATAGTAGATATATATAGATATATTTGATGGATGTAATTACATATATATGTATGAAGTATATACCTATACATATGCTTGTATGAATGTATATACATGTATGATTGTATGATGAGAATGTATATATATATATATATTAATTTTGTGTATTTTGGCAGCAAATTATTCGTAAGACATGTGTTATTGAATACCACGGAGTATTCTTTTTTCATTTTTGTATGGATATTTTCCAGTCTTCTGGCTATCCTTCTTGAATCTGGATCGAGTTGATTCATCATATTTTTCATACTTATTTTCCCGAGCGCTTTCGACTGTTGCTCCAGTCGTATTCATGGGGTTATGTAATTTGGTTTTTAGTTGATTTTAGTTTTGTTATCTATGCTTTTATCTAATTCAGAGAGTCTATTATTTTTAAGAGGGGGGTTAGGTGAGTGTTAGTTATTGAAGATATTTAATACGTTGTCTCCGACTTTAAAGGCTATTTTATAATGTTATAACTACATAACCGCTTCTTTAGACGTTGACAATCTATTTACTAATGTTCCAGTATGGAAACTATAAAAATAATAATCAACAACGTTTACAACCATACATCACTACCTCCCCACCTATAAACCAAACATCCTTGAAAAACTACTACTCAAATGCACCACACAAGTTCCGTTCCACGACCCACTAGGGAAATTATATATACAAACAGACGGTATCTCGATGGGTTCTCCACTTGGCCCGACAATATCTGAATACTACATGTCCCATATCGAGAATAAAATATTTAACAGCAAAATTACAAAACCATACATATATACACGTTATGTCGATGACATTTTCATAACTGCACAATCCCCTGATGAACTCAAAAAATTAAAATGCACCCTTGAAAAAAAACTCTGTACTAAAATTCACAATAGAACATAATATAAACAAAAAATCCCCTTCTTAGATGTACTTACCGATTCCAGTAACAAGGAATTCACCACATCAATATATAAAAAAGCAACCAGCCAAAACTCCTCACTACTTAATTACCATAGTGAATGCCCCTTAAATATAAAATAGCCCTCATTAAAAATCTAATTCATAGAGCCTTCTACATTTCCTCATCCAAAAGAATATTTTATAAAGAACTCCTTAATATTAAACAAACCCTCGTAAATAATAACTTCCCTAACAAAACCGTAGATCAACAAATAAAACTATACCTGCATACCATCCACAAAAATAACAATAACAACCCCAACAATAATAATAACAAAATCAATCTATATTACCGAAATCAAATACACATAAACTACAAATCTGACGAACATGTAATAACCAACATCATACATAGACACGTCAAACCCGTCGATCAACAACAGAAAATAAAACTAATTATTTACTACACCAAATTCAAAACCTCAAACCTCCTCATTAAAAATAACACAAACTCTCCTAAAAATCCCCTAAGCCAAACGAACGTAGTATATAGATACATTTGCCCATTCCGAGAGTGTCTCTCAGAAAATAAACTATACACTAATAGCTACATTGGCCATACAACAACAACACTATCCCGCCGTCTTACATACCATCTCTCCGACACAAGCTCCATAAAACAACACTTATTAAAAAACACCCAGAAAAATCCACCTCCCTCGAAATTAGAAAAAATCTTAAACGAAAATACTAAAATTATCTACAAAAATAACAATAAGAAACGCCTACAGATCCTAGAAGCCATATGCATTAAAAATAAAAAAACCTAACATTAATAAAATAGCCTTTAAAGTCGGAGACAACGTATTAAATATCTTCAATAACTAACACTCACCTAACCCCCCTCTTAAAAATAATAGACTCTCTGAATTAGATAAAAGCATAGATAACAAAACTAAAATCAACTAAAAACCAAATTACATAACCCCATGAATACGACTGGAGCAACAGTCGAAAGCGCTCGGGAAATAAGTATGAAAAATATGATGAATCAACTCGATCCAGATTCAAGAAGGATAGCCAGAAGACTGGAAAAATATCCATACAAAAAATGAAAAAAGAATACTCCGTGGTATTCAATAACACATGTCTTACGATATATATATATATATATATATATATATATATATATATATATATATATATATATGAAAGTGTTTGTATATATATATATATATACGTTATATTGAATGTGAATATAAAATACATAAAAAAATAAATGATAAAAAATAAATGATAGAAAAATAAATTATAACAAGGAATTATTACAAATAATGTATAAGCAAGATATAAACAATTTGAATTTAAAAAAAAAAGTGTATTAAAAGCAACGCATATATATTGAACCATTCTATCTTTTATTCATATACATGATTATGAAGATGCGGCTGAATGCCAAAATTGTTGAGATATGGTAGAGAAAAATCGGGTTGCCGCAG
>CM042143.1:28095027-28100027 GCA_023376005.1 Doryteuthis pealeii
GATCTTTTGAAAAAAAGAGATTTTATCTCGAAAATTCAAGAATAAAATACAGGTTAACACACAACACCATTGTTACCTTATTATTTTTTATTTACACCTGCATTGTGATAGCCTTCAAAATCAACCCCCAAACCAATATATATATATATATATATATATATATATATATATATATAATTTTTTAAATCAATACGGAATAGTCTATTATTTATAAGGGATGATGATAGAACAGGACACACGTAGGTAGGTACAAGCATATACATTTATAGATTGTTATTATTCTAAGGAACAATATTTCTTTTTTTTTCATTTGTGGTATGTATTCGTACAGCGTTACAATTTTCATATGTTTCCTAGGAGTAAGGTCTATCGCAGATAATGGCCGTAGGACAACTAATCGAGAGCCGAGACAAAGGTTTCTGCGCGTGAAAAAAATCATGTCATCACCGATGTCATCATCTTTCGTGGCCAAACAAATGTCATCATACACGTCGATAATAGATTCATATTACTGCACAACACTGCAAAGCTTCTTCTTCTTCTTCTTCTTCTTCTTCTTCTTCTTCTTCTTCTTCTTCTTCTTCTTCTTGAACCTTTTTGACCATCAGCTACTTTTTTTTGCACTTCGATTTCTCATTCTTCATTCAAAATGTTTTTTTTTTCTTTCTTCCCTGCAGAACTGCCGAAAGCGACAAACTTGAGTCCAACGTTCTTCTGATAGAAAAAGTTTCAATCAAATGCGCGTACGCAGACACTAGGATAACAAGATTTGCAACGCATAAGACACTCATCATACACATGCACATATATCAACTTACTGTCACAGAAGTCAAAGCTGAAAGTGAAACAAATACCTTTTTCCACATTGAACAAACACATCCCTTTTGCAATTTTTGCCCTAAGACAAGAATTTAAAAATTAAAAGAAAAAAATGAACAGAAAATGCAAAAACGCTCACGCACAATGTATATATATATATATATATATATATAATATATATATATATATATATATATTATATATATATTATACTAAATCTGAGCGAATCAACTTCTGTCTGCTAAAGGGTTTTTCACTGTTTAGTTTAATGACACAAAAGTTATGCTCGATAATTCCTTACTTTTAGGATTGAGTTAGATTGGTTTGAAAAAAATCCATTTCAATTGGTTCTAATTAGTTGTAATTTTCAATTAATTCAAAAACTGACACGTCCCTTACTTTAGATTATGCCTATCACTATCGCCCTCTCTATGTATCTCTTGATTACCTCCTCATTATATATGTTAATTAAGATATATATATATATATATATATATTATATATATATATATATATATATATATATATATAGAGAGAGAGAGAGAGAGAGAGAGAGAGAGTGTGTGTGTGTGTGTGTGTGATGGGAGAATTTGAAATGTATTTTTATGTTTAATTTCTTAAGAAGCAGCCCCAAGCTTATATTAGGTCAAATAGAAAAATAGAAATCTATTTACACCCTGTCACTCCAGTGGCGAATACAAGGAAAGTAAATCTAATCAGTGTGGGTGGGGGGTCACAGTCAAGTCTGACGCACTGTTCTTCCAATCGACAGTCTACACACTCTCCCAACTGTATCACGCTAGTCTCACCAACAATATCCAAATGTATTTCTCTATCCCGCTCGTCTCGACAACAAAATGCTACTGCAGTTGTTCTCTCTGGTCTGGGAGGGCAAGTCCTTAAAATATACCTCAATCTCACCACATCCGTGCTCCTCACTCAGAATTGTCCGTGCAGCGCGTGCGACACTCGTCAGCACTGCAAGTACGCGTCAATCCTTACGGCGCGACCACCTACATCCGGGCCACTCTGCTATTTTCTATTTCACTGCTTGTCCACAGCGCTCTCATATTCTCAAGGACGTGGGCTCGATTCTAGGTCAATCCTACACGACAGGCAAAGCCCAGCATGCTTCCTTCGAGAATACGGCAAGTCTTCACGCCCGACACTCTCTCTGTCACACCGTGTTGCACGAGGTAGGTCTCCTCTCTCACTACGGTAAAGCTGTTGGTTTCGCAATAATAACGTTGTATCATATTGGACTACTTAGCTTCTGTCTTCCTGTGTATATTCTTTGCTGTTCGGAAATCTCTGCAATCTTTTCTATGTTGGGCTGATTACCACTCTGTTCTTCTGGTCTCCTTCCTTTGGAACCTCTTGGGATTTCTTCATGTCTGTGTTCATTTTGTTTTTAGTAACGGACACAAAGATTTAGATATTTTTTCAGACGTCTTTAATCAAGTTAATCATCACGTGTGAAAGTAATATCCATTAAGCTCAATGATGTAGCAAATTTCAGAAGAGAATTCAATACACCAGATATCAAAATGGTGGGCAAATAGCCAGCCTGGAACTATGATCGGAGAACAAAATTTGTAACATAGTCATCTCTAGGCTTCAATCTTAGTCAAGGGCGACAGTAACATAGAATAATAATTAACACAGCTTAACACCTGTACCCCAGCTATGGTTAACAGAATGATAACAGGAGAGACCCATGGATTGAATAAAGGGTTGGGTTCAAAGTTCCGTGACGGCTCCCGATTACGACAAGAAGGTTCTTGGATTAGAGAAGGCTATTGATTAACGATAGTAATGGATTAGAATTAGATTAGAATTATTCTATTAGACTGAATGGTCTTCGAAAAGGTTTTTTTTATGTTCGTTATCTTTTTCGGCATTTACAATGCGTAAACATGTTTTTGTTACGTAATCTAAGTATGTTTACCTTGACTTTTCACGAAAGCGTGCTAACCGACTTTCTTAACAATAACGACTCAAAATGCCATGGTCCAATGATCATCTCAGCAAAAAAAAAAAAGAAAAAAAAAAAAAAAAAAAAAAAGAAAAGAAAAAGAAGGCGGTAGTCACATGACAAATATACTCTCCGGCTTTTCTCTCGTTCTTTTTTCGTCACATTGTGATTCAGAGCGAATATCCCGACATATTCTATCGAAGAATCCTGTAGGAAGTTTAGTTTTGTAAATATAATATGGCGGAAGTAGAGTGAGCTCTCACGGTCGTGCCGGAAATATAACAAACTGATCAAGAATAAACTGACATTGAACCTTAAAGGTCAATGGCAATGTGTAAGGGAATAGATAATTAAAACAAAAAAAAATGATTATCAAGATTCGTGAGGGAAAGAGAAAGAAAGTGAAATGAGAAAGAAAACAGTGGAATTATCTCGGTGATCTCAAAATGGAGAAAGATACAGAGATAGATAAATAGGTAGAAAGATACTCTGTGAGAAAGCGGGTGCGTTTGTAAATAAAGTTAAAGTCACGAAACAGGAAAAGTAAAAAAGAAAATGAGTCAAACATTGTAAAACATTGGATAAATAAAAAAATAAAAATAAAAATATTGGAAATAATAATAACCGAATTTGCATAGAAACTAGCATAGGACAAGGAAGCTTATGACCATGCACAAGGCATTACACCCGAGAGACGACACAGATAGACTATATGAAAAGAAGGAGGAAGAGGTCTCGCCAGCATTGAAGACTGTGTAGATTCAACAATTCAAGCACTCGAGGAATATACAAAAAAGAGCAAAGAGAGACTAATAGCAGCAGCCAGAAAAAAAAAACAATTGCAATATATGGACGAGAAAAAATATAACAAAAACAAGGAAGCAGAAATGGTAAGAAAAACAACTATATGGACACTTTAAGCGAAACACGGGATAGATCGCTCACCAGAAGACATGGACATGGCTAAGAAGGGGAAACCTCAAAAGAGAAACTGAATCTCTGATAATTGCAGCACAAGATAATGCCATAAGGACAAATTACATAAAAGCAAAGATAGATAACACACAAGAGAACAGAAAATGTAGAATGCGTGGGAAGACGAAACTGTCAACCACATAATAAGCGAATGCAGTAAACTCGCACAGAGAGAGTACAAGACTAGACACGACTGGGTGGGAAAGATGATTCACTGGGAACTGTGCAGGAAATTAAATTTTCACCATTCAACTAAATGGTATATGCACAAACCTGAATCTGTCCTGGAGAATGAGACACACAAAATTCTTTGGGACTTTGAAGTACAGATGGATCACCTAATCCCGGTCAGGAGACCAGATCTAGTTTTGATTGACAAGAAGAGGAAGACTTGTCATCTCGTGCACTTTGCCGTCCCGGCCGATCACAGAGTAAATATGAAGGAAACGAAAAGATCGACAAATACCTGGATCTTGCCAGAGAACTGAGAAAACTGTGGAACATGAGGGTGAAGGTCGTACCAATAGTAGATGGCACATACACATACCTTGTTGTGAATAAAGATCAAATATAACACGAAAAGAGGAAGAAGAAAATTCGAAAAGATTAATGAAGATAAATACGACTTACATTAGAGCAGAATTTCACTTACAGAAAAGATATATTTACACAATTGCAGTTCAAGTCTTCACCTATAGCCTCAACTTTGTCATCTGTGAAAAGAACTACAGAGACTTGACCACAAAACGAGAAAACTTCTGACAGTTTAAAAATGCGCCCCCACTCCTAAAGCAGACAGGGATAGGCTTTATCCCTCAATAATATCAGCTGAAAAGATCCTCTCCAAATAGAGACAATGTACAAACCAAGTACCATTAATTTTGATAGGTGCTTGAATATAAAAAAGGACATTTTACAAGAGAACATGAAAGATTTCCACCACCAAAAGAACAAAAATTTAAAAATCAAAAAATCAAAAATAAATCGCGGCTATCATATAGGTGCTTAGTACATGCCAAGAAAACGAGCAAACCGGACAATATGACTGAAAAACAAAACTGAAGATCATACATCAAACCCTTGAATAACTTGAATGTAGGAAGCGCGTGGTGCGATGGTTAAAGTCATGGGAAATGGACTCGTCGCCCCGAGTTCAAATCCTGGATGTAATAATTGCATTTCACTTTGCGCTAATACCCTTGGGAAAGGTATGAATCCTACTCTCCCTCCA
>CM042143.1:28107527-28130027 GCA_023376005.1 Doryteuthis pealeii
TGGTGCAACTGATGCTGTTATTACAGAGCAAGTTGTTGATGTTTTGGATGAATTTAAAAGTGTGAGGACAGTCAAGGTTATCCATGTAGATAATACTAATGCCTATACAGGCTGTAAAAATCGGCTTGTTACACTTCCAGTTCACACTATTTTTTGCTCCTTGCACCAAAATGAACTTCCAGTTAGAACTCTTTTTTAGAGTACCACAAATCAATGGTCCACCAGGTAAACTATGTGGAAATGGTGATCATGATTTAACCAAATATCACACTCAGACACACACAAATATATATATATATATATATAATATATATATATATATGCATACATACATATATATATATATATATGTGTGTGTGTGTGTGTGTGTGTGTGTGTGTGTATATATATACTGGAGTTTGAACCCAAATACCCAATACATATATTTGGTTATTTTTCTCCGTAGGTTGGAGGTATTGACGCACACTACGCATCATTTAAAAGCTTGAACCATTCTTCATTCATATACGTAATGATAGATATAATGGATGACTGGAACCCACTCGAATCATGGAAGAGAATGACATCTATCATGATGATCTACGCCGGCCATCAAAATTGAGGCTGTGGTCGACACTAATGGCTGTTATTTTGAGTGAAACTTGTTAGTTGTAGTGTGATTTCCCTGCCTGATGAATTTCTTTAGAATCTATTAAATTTTGTAGTCACCAAGCACTTTTTCTTTTTCCTCATGAAAATGTCAAATTTATCCCGAACACCTTGTATATATTTGTTGATGAAATAATTTTTTTGGAAAATAGTTTTGTAATGATAATTATTTGTCAAAGACATTTCATGCGTTTATAAAGAAATCGAAGGAAGACAATCGTAAATGGTACGGTTGGCGTTTATATATATACTAGACAAAATGTGACTCATTGGGTCACCCATTAAGCTCTCGCTAGATAATTGGGATTAGAGAAAAGAGTGGAATCTGCCAGAATGTCGTCTGCTATTCATTTAAAAACGAATTAAAATTAAATTGACTATTTTAGGTCAATTTTTTGTCTAAGACTAAAAGTTGTAATATAATGAGCATCAGTAAAATAAGGAAAATAATATACGTGTAATTTATTTTTAATACATTTTAAACTATTTTTTTTCAGGCAATTTTGCTCAAATATAAAGAGCCGGGTTAGCCCAGTCGGTAGAGCGTTCGGCTAGAAACCACATGGTTCCTAGTTCGATACCGGTCTCTCGCCAACTCAGCGTATGAGTAGCACAGGGATATGTGCGGTAAAGTAATGAGCTGAGGGTAGGTGTGGCGCTCCACCACAGATGAAAAAAAAAACAATCTCCTTGGTCTAGCGCTAGTGAAAAGGGGATAGAATCCCTCGCTGATTGGCTGATACCGACTTTAGGCCGCCTCGACGACTTTACTTTACTACTTATATCTTAAACATGACCGCCAAAGATGACGTAAAATCCGTATTTTATAAAATATATTGACCCTCCCCCCATCATTTGAAAATAAATTACCTAAAATCAAGTCAAAATAGAATGCATTGGTAATAATCACCCTTTGTTTAGATTGTAAGCATTTTAGTACATAAGTGCTTATCTCTAAATATGCGTCCTTTTTATCTACAGGATAAGATACCACACGAGATCAATAACACGAAATTAGCATATAAAGATAAAGGAAGGTATAGGAAATTAAGTGAGGAAGACGTCTACATAAGATCAAAGACACCATAAAGTGTGTTTGTTTTAAATAGAGAAGCTAAAATTTGCGTGATAAAAACATAGGTAAAGGAAATGTTGTTCGCTTCGCTCTTATAAAATCATCACTTTACCATTTTCATGTATTCACGGAGTTGTTTTTTTTATATTAACTCTTTTTGACTACCAACTTTCTCCAAGGGTTGTATCAAATTTTCTTGCTATTTTTATATATTTTATGATAGGATATTTAAATGTTCACTATCAATTCACCTCAAAACTCATTCCATTCAAATAAAATCCTATTATCTTATTATAATGGAGATTGAGTGTTTTTCTGTCTGTAACCGAAACTATATCACTACTCAAGTCGCAATTTCCTTAGTTATTTACGTCACATTCACCGTGATTTTATTCTTATTCAAACCCCAATTATCAATAAAATTGTTTTGCATTATTATTACTGTTGGTCATATCTACATACGAATAACATTATTATTTATATATATACAACACAATAGCGGTTTACAGTGTGAACAGGAAGGCTAATTTGCATATTGATATTAACATTTTGATTTTAATAAACATGCGTTTAGTATTGTTGATTTCTAATTATTTGGTTTTAACTTAATGAATATGAGCAAAAGTCTTGTGGATACATCTTAAAAGAAATCGATTAACAAGAAAAAATAATTGTAATTTTATTCTTTACTTCCTATGTTAACTGAATAATTAAATTTGGAAAATTTAGCAATGAAAGGCGAGATGAAGCGTAAGCTTCAGTTCTATTTTTCGATTATAACCCCTGTCTATATTTTTATCTGCATCCTTATTTAGTTTCATTAACCTTTCTAATTTAATATTACATTTTATTACATTAAAACTTAAATACTTGCAGCCGGAGGGTGCATATATTTTCTAGTAATTATAATATGAGGTTTGGTTTTGGTTTGTTTTGTTTTACGGCATATCAACCTCAGTGGGTCATTTAATGCCGATAAAGTTTTGAAATAAATCAATTCTTAATGGATAATACAATTTTTTTATAAATACATTTTCCTATTTAACCCATAGATGGCACCCTAACAGGTACTACCACTCCGGATCAGAATGGACCAGGGAGCAATGGTGATGAAGGGGTGCTCCACATTCCCCAAACCTCCAGAATTGGAACCTCACCATCAGATAGAGTTTAACGTCATTCCCAGGACATGTAGACCCGCTGCCACCGCCTTCTAGCACCCATATGATAAAAAAGGGTTGGGGCTTACCATAAGGGCAATAGGGTTGGGAAAATCATATAGGTGCTAGGGCTTGACGTGACCAGCCGATTGATCGGAGGGCGCCTCTCCGACCGCCCGTCTAGCCCAAGATAGAATTATAATATGAGTACCTCTGCTTTATTATAATAAATTAACCATCAGCTTTTGTACTTTTCTTGTGTTTGGCGGGGAAACTGCTGCGAGCCGCTAAAAATAGTTAATGGTTAAATCTGTAAATTCTGGTAATCGTCAATCGTTTACCATCTCTGGCACCAAGCAGAAAACGCACAGTTTCGTTATTTGGAACGGCGATTACAAGATGTGACATTGGAAAGAGCTTGACATCGCCCAGACTAATTATTGAAACAATGCCACTAAAGTAATCTTTTAATTCTGTCTATAAAATAAAGACGATAGAGATGCAAAATTGAAGTAAACTCTGTGTAAATACTATAGAAACACGTAATCTAAGACAGCTCTTGAATTAAGACAAGTGATTTGTCTTTCCTGAAACACCGCGCTGATAATAGAAAGAGAAAAATAAATCACAAGTCATCGGATTAAAACTCAGAGACTATTTCTAGGAATTACTAATCTTATTTCCAACTGAACTATAATTGTGTGGGTCTGCGTTCGCGCCAAATATAATTTTGTATTTATTCAAATTATCGATATAATGGATATAACTATAAAGTGATAATTATAATATTCCACACGTCTTCAAATAAATGCATTACAATCATTTTAGACCGAACTTTTAACGTGTTGTAAAGGGAAGTAACCGGATAATCCCTCACGTATGCAAATGAATACGTATAAAAGAACAACATGTAGATTAGCTCAGCGTGATGTGAGGTGAGCTCCACCCACGAAGGTTGTTTCGTATTCTCGGATGTAAACACACGTGTATTGATATTGCTACAATGATAATACTCAATATTAGATAATATTATCATATTATAATACTAAATTGAATAATATTATTGTATTATGTTATTAAATATTATTATTATTATTATATTTAATACACGTGTGTTTACATCCGAGAATACGAAACAACCTTCGTGGGTGGAGCTCACCTCATATCACGCTGAGCTAATCTATCTGTTGTTCTTTTATACGTATTCATTTGCATACGTGAGGGATTATCCGGTTACTTCCCTTTACAACATAACGGAATCTCCATATATGCACAAGTCGTCTCTCAACAATTATAAATAGTGATCAATTTTTTTATTAATAACATTTTGTCTTATAAAATCCTTATAATTTCACTAATTAAATATTTCTTTATGTTTTGAGACACTCACCTTTTAATGATATACTATTTGAAAGAATAGTAATATTTATTAATATATGATTGATTGATTGTGTTCAGTGACGTATCAACCTGTGTGAGGATATTTTATGCCCAGATATTAGAGTGTTGCGTACATTGTACGTTTATATCTACATTTTTTGTGAGGATTGTGATATAAAGATAAAACAAATGAAACTCCTCTTACCTCGGGCTAGGAAAAGAAATGGCGCCCGAAGGCTAAGTTTCTTTTATAAGAGTACAGACCGGAAGTGAGGTGGTTTGTAGTAGAGGAGTGGAGTAATAAATGAGCCGAATTTCTTGGCAGTGGGGTGAGCGACGTGTTGGCGAACAGAGGGCTAGCGACGTGCTGGCGAACAGACGAATTGATTGTGAGCAGACAGATACATTTTTTTGAGTAGAGATTTCACAAGGACGTTTCCTAAGATTTTGGCACACGGTTACCTGATATCAAATATTCCTAATACAAACAATTTACAAACGTCTATTTGTCCATGAGTGGGACCCTAACAGGTACTACCACTCTGGGTCAAAGCGGAGCAGGGAATGAACATAATGGAGGGATACTCCACACTCCCCAGAGCTGTAGTGGACTTCTATGTTGTTATTCACTGTCAGAATGTTATTCACACCGAGGTGTCTATATAGATGACTTTGAAAGTAATTTATTCTTAATAAGTTTTAAACTATTTTTTTCTGTCAATTTTGCTCAAATAAATTTTAAACATGGCCGCCATGAGTTGTCGTAAAATCCGTGTTACAAAAATAAAATATACCCCACATTTGAAAAGAAATTACCAAAATTAGGGAATTAGCCAATTTTTAATGAAATTTTCACTGGTGATTTTATCAATGAACATATTATTTTAAAAACTTCGGATTTAATTAGGTATTTCTGCTATGGTAATCAATATTTAGAATTATATGTAAATACTATATATTAATAAATTGATATTATATTATTACTGAACATTGAATATTATATTATTGATATTATTACAATGATAATACTAAATATTAAATAATATTATCATATTATAATACTAAATTGAATAATATTATTGTATTATAATATTAAATATTATTATCATTATTATATTTAATATTAAATAATAATACTATTATAATATTAAATATCAAATAATAATGAAGTTTTAGGGGTCTGAAGTAAGCGTGTGCGAGCACACATATACACAGGAGAGCGCACATGTGTGTGTGTGTGTGTGTGTGTGTGTCTGTGAAAGACGTAGGAAAAATTCCGTTAAATCCATTGTAGCGGTAACACGAAATACTACGACAGAATTTTCGACCCAAAACTATGTAAGTAAGTAAGTAAGTAAAGTCGTCAAGACGGCTTAATGTCGGTATCAGCCAGACAGCGAGGGAGTCTATCCCCTTTTCCCTTGCGCTAGACCAAGGAGATTATTTTAGCATCTGAGGTGGAGTGCCACACTTACCATCAGCTCCTCACTTTACCGCACAGATGCCAGTGCTACTCATACGCTGAGTTGGCGAGGGCCGGTATCGAACTAGGAAATTTGTGGTTTCTAGCCGAACGCTCTACCTACTGAGCTAACCCGGCCCTTAAACTAAGTACTGCGGTATTATTTTCTTTATTTTCTTCTTTATTATTCTTATTAATGGATCGTTTGAAGATGAATTCGGAAATTATTATGGGGGTAATGAAAACAGAACTGTCTAGAATCTTGTCTCCGTTTCAACGCTATAAATGCAAAATTATCAAAAATAATCGCACGACCATTTAATGATTTGCAGTATAAATCCATTTTCGGTTGATTGTAGCCGATGAATAAAATTGTATTTACAGCCATTAAGTGACGTCAGTGGTTACGGTTATCTCCCTTTGTACTGAGTGATTCAGCAGAAATATAACACCGTCTTTATTTTAATGTTTTGTTTTTAAGTTGGGTAAAGATCAAGTTTGAGCGAGCTGAAGAACAAAAAAAAAAAAAAAAAAAAAAAAAAAAGAGATGCAGAAATGGAATGAGGCTGGAAAGGAAGCCATGTTTGAACCCGAAACTTTAAAAAGAAAGAATAGAAAGATCGAGTGAAAGGAAGAAGCAAAGAAAATTTCAGACGTTTTAGATTAAGAAGAAAGAGGGCGTTGAGTAGGCGAATCATGATAAAAAAAGAACATATTTGTCGAAATAGACAAACGAAATTTTAGGCAGAGAAAGGAAAAAGAAGGGAGTAGTGTGAGGATTTATAGAATAAAACGAAAAAAAAAAAACAAGAAAAAAAGATTGAGGAAGAGTGAAAGACATTTACAAGTGAAAAGAAAAACGAAAACTCCTATACTGTCAAAAGGTAACTCCATCCATCCTCTGATTCAGAAGAAGTGGATAAAGTCGCAAGAGGGATAAACAAGAGAGAAAAAAATAATCAAATAAAAGTAAAACAAAAATATCAAAAAAATAAAAATGCATAGAATAAAATAAAAATAAAAATGAAAATTTGAAGATAAAAGTCTGTTAAAAATGAAGTCAGTGAATGTGGCTTCAACATCCGAATTCCGTTCGCGGCGGGGTCCTGACATTTTCCGCTACTTCCGGTGGCTTTTAGAAGACAAACACTCTTTGTTGGCTTTTCAATAAAGTTTCTTCTTCTTTTTATTTTCACTGCCGAAACAGATTCAAACATTCAGGCAGGCCTAGCAATCACTTAAAAGGTACCATTGTATTATAAGATTCTATTATCCTTCTTGCATTCTCCAGTCATTTTTTTTTTTACGATTTTTGTCCTTATTCACTGCCTCTCACAAACTTCTAGTCATTCCACATGTTTTGGAAGGTATTATCTGAGTGCTGCCGACAGATATCCAATAAAAGAAAAAACAAATCTTTTGATCACTTGTTTATCTTCTTTTCTTAATAATTTCACATTTTATTTGAAGAAGTAATTGCAAAACACTTATTCTTATTATTTAACTTTGGCTTAGTATGACACAAGGCCAAAAGTGTAGAGTTCACAGTAAAAATTAAAGTTAATACAATAATAATGGATGTAGACAAGGTACTATTAAACTATTGATCTATATACAGACAATCATGTATACTTAACGTAACTTACCAAGTCATCCAATGAGAATTCAGTTACTATAATAATAATAATAATAATAATAATAATAATGATAATAATAATAATAATAATAATATAAGAAGAAGAAGAAGAAAGTCCTGGAGACCTGAGGAGACTTGCTGTCACTCAGACTCCAGTGAAAGACCATCAGCTAACACTGATGTGAAAACTCAAAAAAAAAAAAAAATAATAATAAAGGAGACCAGACCTAGTGTTGATTAACAAAAAAGAGAATAACTTGTCAACTGGTGGACGTTGCGGTTCCAGCAGACCACAGGCTGAAGATGAAGGAAAACGAAAAGGTGGACAAATACCTGGACCTTGCCAGAGAATTGAAAAAGCTATGGAAAATGAAGGTCAAAGTGATACCAGTTGTTGTCGGTGCACTTGGAACGATTCCAAGAGTTTAGAAAAATGATAAAAGGAATTGGATTTTAGGAGAAGAATCGAGACGCTTCAGGCAACAGCACTGTTAACATCGGTTAGAATACTCAGAAGCGTTCTGGAGAGCTGATGAGACTTGCAGTCACTCAGACTCCAGTGACAAACCATCAGCTTACACTGGTGGGAAAAACTCACAAAGAGTAAAATACTACTACTACTACTACTACTACTACTGTTGGTTGGCATCCTTCCGTCTTCGAAAGACGATGGAGTAGTGTCAGGCTTTTAACTTGAACTACATGGCCTGGGCGGTTTCATATGGAGGATGAGCTGTTGCCCGTGCAGCAAATTCCCCCTCTCCACACTGCCGCTGTGATCCAAAGGAAAGGTAAGGGACCTATGCAGTTTGGCAACGGTAGTGTCGCAGGAGTTGATGGGTAGCACTGGAGTTCAGCATCACGCCACCTTAGGGACTCCAGCTCCTGATTTATTTTCGGGGTTTACTCCCCTAGCATTTCCTTGAAGGCACCAGAGGTTCTGTGTCGGACTTCTTAAGTTGATGGGTTGCCGACCAAGGCTAAAGAGCCCATTTCAAAGCCATTTGGGGATTTATGCAAGCAGTAAGTACCCCACACTTACTACTATCGGTGTTCCTGAAAAAGAATTTAGGTTGGGGATATGGTATATTTTGCATTTGTGTAAGCAACAGTACCTTCAGGTCTTTTTTGTGGGGGTCAGGATGAGTCCACTGGAGGCATTCTGATGTTCACTTTGTTTGTACACATGCATACGTGAAATCCACTCGTTCTTGTACACGTGTGGTTATACCAGCGCTGTTGGATTAAATAAGTTACGACTTAGTATAAGTCAACATGCCGTTTAAGATTTTCAAAAATAATGTTTTGGGTGTCCGGAGTCTAGGCTTTCTATATATCTCTTAGTAGTTTTGGTGAAAGAAATAAAAAACAAAAAGGGGTGGAGGAGAGGACGCTGGTTAGCTCTTTAAACATGGCAGTTGGATTAGGCAAAATTAACTACAAGAAAAAGGTAGGAATTAGTAAGAAAATTTACTACTACCACTACTACTACTACTACTAATAATAATAATAATACTGAATATTTTTTTTGCACATGAAAAGACTTGGACATGGTTAAGAAAGGGAAACCTCAAAAGAGAAACAGAATCACTTATAATTGCTGCACAAAATAATGCCACAAGGACAAACTACATCAAAGCGAACATTGATAAGACCCAACAAAATAGTAAATGTAGACTTTGCGGTAATAGAGATGAGACTGTTAACCATATACGCTGCGAATGTAGCAAACTAGCACAACGAGAATACAAAACTAGACACGACTGGGTTGGGAAGGTGATCCACTGGGAATTATGCGAGAAATTAAATGTTGACCACACAACAAAATGGTATATGCATAAACCAGAATCTGTTCTTGAGAACGAAACGCACAAAATTCTCTGGGACTTTGAAATTAAAACGGATCACCTTATCCCAGCAAGAAGGCCAGACCTAGTGTTGATTAACAAAAAAGAAAGAACTTGTCAACTGGTGGATTTTGCAGTGCCAGCAGATCACAGGTGAAGTTAAAGGAAAATGAAAAAATTGACAATATCTGGATTTGCCAGAGAACTGAAAAAGTTATGGAATATGAAGTGAAAGTTATACCAATTGTAGTTGGTGCACTTGGAACAGTCCCCAAAAGGATTAGAAAAGGGCTTGGAAAGTTTGGATATCAGAGGAAGGATTGAAACCATTCAAACACTGCACTGCTGCAATCTGCCAGAATACTCAGAAGAGTCCTGGAGACCTGAGGAGACTTGCTGTCACTCAGACTCCAGTGAAAGACCATCAGCTAACACTGATGTGAAAACTCAAAAGGAGTAAATAATAATAATAATAATAATAATAATAATAATAATAATAATAATAATATCTAGACGAACCCCTTGGCTCATTGTTTATCAGTTGATACAGCGGTTAATTATTATTTTCACGCATATATTAAAGAAAAGGGTGAAGGATTCTGATTAGCATTTCATAATTGCCTAGATTATATTGAAAATTTGATCACGAGTAAATTACTTTCAACATGAACGCTAACCCCCACAAAATTATCAATAGTTTCTCGTTGGACTAGAAATAATTTTATTCAGTCATAGAATTTAAGTGTTTTGCTTTAATAAAAACCTCACAATGATCCAACGTTTTAATGAGTAATTTGCATAAAAAGTTAATGAGATTGTTAGTATTAGATATAAAAATAGATAGAAAGATTCTGGATTATATTCCCCAAGAAGTCTGAAGTATGGATAAACCGTAACGCGGTGGTAGAAACAAAACCATCATAAAAGAATACGTGTTTTATCATCTAAACAACTTTAGTAATAACTAGCAAATATATGCACCCTCTGGGTGGAAGTATTTAAGTTTTAATTTAATAAAACATTATATCAAATTAGAAAGGCTAATGAAACTAAATAAGAATTCAGATAAAACAATTTGAATCAGAGGAAGGTATAATAAAAAAATAGAAAAACTGAAAGTTTTTCTTTCATTGCTAAATTTTCCTATTAAGTTAAAATAGGAAGTAAATAATAAAATGCCATATTTTTCCTCTTGTTAATGAATTTATTTTAAGATTTATCTCCGAGATTTTTATTCATGTTTATTAAAATAAAACCAAACAATTAGAAATCAATAATACTAAGCATTTATTTATTAAAATCAAATTTTTAATATTAATATGCAAATTAGCCTGCCCGTTCACACTGTAAACCGCTATGTTGTTGGATATATAAATACAATTGCATGTTATTAGTATACAGATACGACCAACAGTATTAATGAAGTGAATCAGTTTTATTGAAAATTGAGGTTTAAATATAAATAAAACCATAGTGACGTAAATAACAAAAGGGAATTCTGACTTGTATAGTAATGTAGTTTCGGTTACAGACCGACAAACACACAATCTCCATTATAATAAGATGTTCCTCGAAATTATAGAAGATATGAGGATTTATTTTGCCTATAGATATTTCTTATTACATAAGGCTGTGTGTGGAAAATCTTATATGCGCGTGCAGTACCTACCTTTATATTCTATATGAGCTAATCTCTTAAATTATAATCCATTGTTGGTCGAAATGTGTTTAATTATCCCTTGCGAGTGCGACTATTAGATTATTCTTTCTGCAGATAACGAATCACTTTAGCTTCAAAGGCAGGTATAAAAACACATAACAAAAGAACATTTGAAAATAATTTCTACGTTTCCTGCTGTTACTAAAGCAATAAATTTAATCACGAAAGCTATGGAAAATTGGAAAAGTGGAATTAACAGCAGGAGTTCAAGCCCTATTAGAGGCGAAGATCCAAACAGGAATCTTCCAGAGAGATTCACTCTCGTTACTACTATTTGTTATAGCAATAATGCCATCGATTATATACTTAAGAAATTTACCGGTGGCTACAAATGTGCAGAATCACAGGAATAAAATGAATTCCCTCATGTAAATGGATAATATCAAGATTTTTGCCCTAAATAAAATAACTAGAAATCCTTGTACATGCCATAAGCATCAACACAAAGGAAGCGCGTGGTGTAATGGTTAAAGTCATGGGAAACGAGACCCACACCATCAGAGGAAAGTTAACAGCATACCCAGGGAATCCCTTTTTCTTTTGTGGTCTTATCCGGGATACAGTCAGTGTATATTACACCCTGCCGAGAGTATGCCAAATGAATACAGTATGACAAGTTATCCGCGGTAGAAAGCGACACATTCCAGGATTTTAAATGCATAAATAACATGGGCAATTTGCAGGTAAATCTAACCCCGGTTTTCATAGGCATCGTTAATAAAATAATATTTATTCTATGTATTAATTATATATTAATGATTGTGACTGACTATAAATTAAATACCCATTGATAAACAGCTTCAAGAAAGATATATAAAACAGCAAAAGATAAAAACACAAAAACTTTCAACTTGGAAATAATTTCTATTCTTACTCAAGCTACTATAATTACTACTACTACTAGAAAATAATAATAATAATAATAATAATAATAATAATAATAATAATAATAATAATAATAATAATAATAATAATAATAATAATAGCAGCGATAAGTAAAACAGTAGAGGCAAGCGCAGCGTCGGTATGTATCTTTAGGCAACGCACTGAGATGACATTAGAATGACACATTTGACAGACAGAATTGTCATATGCAAAGCAAGATGGCGGAAATCTTCTAAGGCAGCAAGTAACTGACAGATGCGAGACGAACATCCATCTTATTCATAGATTAATCTTCACGGCAGGTTTGGGGGTTTATAATTCAGACCTGGAGATATACGACTGAGATTTATATAGACGTAAACACTGGGTCACGTAGACAATCATGAAAACCTCGTAACCAAAGAGAAATTGAAGGCTCGAAGAACAGTCTAGTTTTTCTATGTCAGAGCGAGTAAACACAGGAACAATTTTATGGTCGTTAAAAGAGTTTGACTGAAGAAATTTAGATGAGTAAATTAATAAAATTTGATTTCCCTGTGATTAAAGAGATTCCTACAAATCAACAATGGTAAGGACCAAGGAAATTAAAATTTGATCAAAGTGTATTACAGGGTTTCTTAAGGTGGCCCTCTTAGCGACAGGGATTTGAATAGTCTAACTTTATACTTTAAAGATGGGTACCCACTCATAATGATATATCCTCTAAAGTATTGTTGCAAGATGGGTATATTATCCTGACTTTTGTGAGCTAGGACTACTAATAGAAGGAGGAGGAAGAAATAAATAAATAAGAGATGATAGAGGTTTAAAAAATAGTGATGAGCCAAAACAGGATGAACGATGGTTTGACAGTAGCGTGACCCCGAACGGAGAAATTAGAATTTGATCAAAGTGTATTACAAGGTTTCTTAGGGTGGCTCTCTTAGCGGTGTTGCAGATTGACTATTGTTGCAATTTGTTTTGCGCGGGAAGTTCGAAAAGACAAAGGAAAATTTGAACAAAGAGACTGGAAGGGGAAGAAAGAGCTTCCGGTCAAAGGAACAAAAGGATGTGTGGGTGGCTGCTTTTACTTAAGGGGTCAGCAGTAGCAGTTAGAGGAGGAGAGAGACGGCGGACCGACGCGGTCATGCACCGGTCAAGCACCGCCACGGCTAAGGGCGGTGAGACGTCACCACCTTCCACCACAGTAGCAGCAGTAGTTCCCATTGTCAACGCCGCCACTCACATCCACCACGAGGGGAAAAGAAATAAACGTTCAAAGTCTTACTACTACATATGTCTACGTGTGAATCTTTATACTCCACTACTAACACATACGACCCAGCAACAGTATATAACATGTACGATTTTGTGGCCCGAGTCGAGCGCTATGCAACAGCGGCAGGGATTTGAATAGTCTAACTGTATACTTTAAAGAAGGGTACCCACTTATAATGATATGTCCTCTGAGTATTGTTGCAAGATGGGTATATTATCCTGACTTTTGTGAGCTAGGACTACTAATGGAAGGGGGAGGAAGAAATAAATAAATAAGAGATGATAAAGGTTTAAAAAATAGTGATGAGCCAAAACAGGATGAACGATGATTTGACCGTAGCGTGACCCCGAACGGAGAATTGAGTGTCAGCCGGAAGTCGGGTGTTGACCGGAGCCGGAAGTTTCGGGTGTTGACCGGAAGTCACGTGGTGACGTGGAACAACGAAGAAAGGGATCGGTCTCTTTTTGCCTTCCGCCGTCGTAGGGTACGGATCGGGCCTCTAGTGTCTAGTATGGGGTCACAGTAATCAAGTAGTGTTCTCTCTCTCTTTCTCTCTGCCTTTCCTCCTCTCCGATACAGCACACGAGACGAACCTACCCTGGAAATAAAGGGTAGCAGTTGTGACGACATATTTCTCGTGTTATAATTTCTATCAACACCATTTTTTCTATCAACACTCTGCACTTTTTGGATCCCATCTATTGGTAAAATAGATCAGATAAAAACGTATTCGTATTCATTAGCGCTGTTTGCAGAAACCAAAAATAACAAATATATTAAGAAATAACTACCCAAAAATACATAGCCTGGGTGGTCTCATATGGGGAATAAGCTGTTGCCCGTGCAGCAAATCCCCCCTCTCCATACTGCCGCTGGGATCCAAAGGAAAGGTAAGGGACCAATGTAGTTTGGCAACAGGAGTTAATGGGTAGCACTGTATTTCAGCATCCCACCACCTTAGGGACTCCAGCTCCTGATTTATTTTCGGGGTTTACTCCCCTAGCCTTTCTTTGAAGGCAACAGAGGTTCTGTCGGACTTCTTGAGTTGATGGGTTGCCGACCAAGGCTAAGGAGTCCATTTCAAACCCATTTGGGGATTTATAAAAAATGTAAATCTACATTTAACACTTTAATTAACCTCTTGGCAAAAATAACCCGAAACGAGTTAAAATGCCCGTTAAAATGCACTAATCAATGTATTTATTTGATACATGTATTTTATTATTGATAGCATGATTTCTGAAAGACTATTAACAGGGAAAGTTGATTATATGAAAGGGATGTTTATTTTTTTAAACATATTACTTAAACGTATTGAAATTTTTTTTTTCATGAATTTATATATTTCATGTTTTCTGCTCTTATATTATAAATAAAATGTATAAGATCAGCAAAAGAATGTTCGTCTTCATGATATAAAAAAAATCTTGAGTGTGTGTTGTTTACCAAACATTTTCCGATGGTAAAATAAACTTTAGAATTCGTGAAACCAATGCGCCGAAATATTAAATAGAAAAATATTCCGGATGAGATGGCAGTGAAGCGTAAGTATTTTGGAAGCGAGTCTAATAACTTCTTTATTTCAGTCTCGCTTCTATTTTCGATTTCTTAAAAAATGCTGAAGAAAGAGTGGTCTCCCCTTTTAAAGCCGTTTTGCTATCTTACAAGCCGGTTTGATTTGGCGAATTCTTATTGATTAATTTTCCGATCAATATGTACCATTCTCTCTTTGAAGTGTTGACACTCAAATTAGATTAAAGCCGGATCTCTAATTGGAAGCGTAAACAATGGTTTGCTAGAAAAAGAAATGCAAACAAAAGATCTGGCTTAATTCAATTCTCAGAGTCGTGATCAGAACGAGTAAAATTTTCTAAGCAACTAGGTGCCCAAGTTTTGCATTAAAAACATATGTCAAAAGGTAAAAAGAAAGAAATAAAAAAAATAGATTTGATTTAGTAAATAAGTATTAAAAAATCACTTCTTTCTGTAAATCACAACCATCTTATAAACGAGACGTTAGAAAAATCAAAAAAAAAAATTCCCGATGAAATTCTATTTAAAATTTGAGGAATTTTTATTTACCGTAGAAATCATATTTGAAGGGATAGATTTTAAGACTTGCGCGATCCTGAGATGAATGCTCGAATAATTCTATCAGTAATAGTAAGCGTTACTGTTGCTTAATTTATATTGTTGTGGTATTTGGGTTTTCAGAGATTTTTTGCATACATGGTACAAGTAGTTTCCAAAACACGTGGCATGCCTACAAAGTCAGAAAACAGCCGCACTGCCTCACGTGACTTTCGAAACATTTTTGCCCGCGTCAGTTGTAGGCTACCCGAAGTACTGAGATCTTTCAAAGCCTCCATGCTTCCTGTGGCTCACGACACTATACCTGATGCCACTCTCCACATACATATGCACACACGCGCACACATACATGCATATTACTACTGTAAACTGTTCATGTTCCTGACATAATAAGAGTAATAAGAGAAATGCTGGTTAAATCGAACTTAACGGACCTAAATCGCACCATCATATGTCACCCCGCCGAAAGAAAATCAGGCAATTAACTGAATTTAATAAAATTTCCAGTGTTGATATATTAATGAATTTATGATTTATTATCAAACACTGCAGCTTTCAAACAACAACAAAAAAATGAATGTGCAGCAAAAGTGAGAGTTAAAATTAGTTCAGCTTCGTCCAAGATTTGATTTCGGGTCACCGATACAATTTCCTTCAATCATAAATGCTACACTATGTACGCTACACATTTGCTTATCTCTCACACATATGTGAGTGAGTGCAGGTAGCTAAACAGTTGATTAAACAAAAACAGACAAGCATATGCAAACGGAGACTCACATATGTGGCACCATGTATGGAGCATAATATATATATATATATATATATATATATATATATATATATATATATATATATGAGAAGAAAATATTTTGAAAAATAAACAAACACAGGATGTTATGATCAGGGGAAACAATTTTATGTGTCAATACTTAAGCATTTTGGTATATTGTACCATCTTCAGGACACTGTTAAGTAATGTTTATGTGAGGGACAAAATGGAAAGATGTAAGTGTACAGTGAAAGTGTGAATATATGTATTAACCCGTTAATTTTTATATGCGCGTTTGTTTACGAAAGCCAATGACGTGATCAATGCATGTTGCAAAAATGGAAGGTGAAGATCATATTGATGACGCTTGCCATGAACGTGAATAGGCGGAGAGAACGAAAAGTTAACAAAGATATGACGTATTCCAATATGGAATATTATCAGTATGAGTGTTTGTGTCTCATGTGCGTTTGGTTGAAGTTTTTAATTTTTTTTAACACATTTATGTGATGTGTAAGCTTGATTGTGGTGAGCGTATGGGTTTCTTTGAGGTATATATATATATAATATATATATATATATATATATATATATATATATATATATATATATAATATATGTGATGTGTTGTGTGTGTGTGTGTGTTTGTTGTTATGTGTGATGTGTTTTGTTGAAATATGCGCGCATGTACTCTCCTTCTGTTTATGTGTAAGATACTGATTATTTGAAGGCTTTTCGGTGTGTGTGTGACTGTGTTTAACTGTGTTCACTGGCGTTGATAGGCATTCGAACTGCGAAGAAAAATTGATAATAAATAAACACAATTTGTCATGGAGATATTCATTGATTATTATAAAAAATCGACGTAAACATTACTTTTATATATATATATATATATATATATATATATATATATATATATATATATATATATATATATATATACATAATATATATATATACATATTAAATATATATATATAATATAATATATATAATATATATATATAATAACTTTGGCATCTCAGTAGAGTAGCATGCATTTTCTTTCAAAAAATCTCCTGTTTAAAATTGTATATATATATATATATATATATATATATATATATATATATATATATATATATATATATATATATATATATATATATATACATATATATAACTTTGGCATACAGTAAATAACATGCATTTTCTTTCAAAATATATCTGAGAAAATATTCTCCTGTTTAAAATTGTGATTATCAATCTCTCTCTCTCCCTCTCTCCCTATCTCTATCTCTCTCTCTCTCTCTCTCTCTCTCTATCTATATATATAATATATATATATATTATATATATATAAATATATAATATATATATATATATAACTTTGGCATCCAGTAATAACATGCATTTTCTTTCAAAATATATCTGAAAAATATCTGTTTAAAATTGTGATTATCACTATCTCTCTCCCTCCCCCTCTTTCTCTCTCTCTCTCCCTCTCTCTCTCTCTCTCTCTCTCTCTCTCTCTATATATATATATATATATATATATATATATTATATATATATAATATATATATATATATATAAATATATATATAAATATATATATATATATAATATAAAATAATATAATATAAAAATATATAAATAATATATATAAATATAATATATATATAAATAATATATATATATATATATATACATAAAAAATATATATATATATATATATATAAATTATATATATAAATAAATATATAATAAATGTATATAATATATATAAATACATATATATATATATATATATATATATATATATATATATATATATATATCACACTTTAATCAGTTATATCTTTGTTCACATCATTTTGTCTTCACGTTAAAAATTTTCATTTTGACTTGACTTGCTAGTTTTTTTTTGTTTTTTTTGTCTTTCTTATATATCTATTTTTTGTGATGCGAATTCTTTTCTTTATCGCCCTTATATATATTTCATATCTGTTCATAGTGAATAAAATTATGATTTTTTTATCTTCCAGTGTTTCTTTTTTTTCTTTTCTTATTTAACGCATTTCATATCCCAGTTATGTTATTGTTTAGATCTTACACTTTTACCGTGATTTGATACGCTTTGCTGCATTCATCACATGACAAATAGGATAAATGCGGGTTAGAAGATTCTGTTCCGCCAATCATTCAAGATGGGATAGGGCTGCTGCCTACCACGTAAACTAATAATTTTTTTAGATTTTATACGGAATGAAACCAGGACCTCTGATAAGTATTTCATGCACATGACAGGCGACAAATCTTACGTATTATTATTATTCCTTTTGAGTTTTCACATCAGTGTTAGCTGATGGTCTTTCACTGGAGTCTGAGTGACAGCAAGTCTCCTCAGGTCTCCAGGACTCTTCTGAGTATTCTGGCAGATTGCAGCAGTGCAGTGTTCTGAATGGTTTCATCCTTCCTCTGATATCCAACTTTTTCCAAACCTTTTTCTAATCCTTTTGGGACTGTTCCAAGTGCACCAACTACAATTGGGTATAACTTTCACTTTCATATTCCATAACTTTTCAGTTCTCTGGCAAGGTCCAGATATTTGTCAATTTTTCATTTTCCTTTAACTTCACCCTGTGATCCGCTGGCACTGCAAAAATCCACCAGTTGACAAGTTCTTTCTTTTGTTAATCAACATTAGGTCTGGTCTTCTGCTGGGATAAGGTGATCCGTTTTAATTTCAAAGTCCCAGAGAATTTTGTGCGTTTCGTTCTCAAGAACAGATTCTGGTTTATGCATATACCATTTGTTGTATGGTCAAAATTTAATTTCTTGCATAATTCCCAGTGGATCACCTTCCAACCCAGTCGTGTCTAGTTTTGTATTCTCGTTGTGCTAGTTTGCTACATTCGCAGAGTATATGGTTAACAGTCTCATCTCTATTACCGCAAAGTCTACATTTACTATTTTGTTGGGTCTTTATCAATTTTCGCTTTGCTTAGTAGTTTGTCCTTATGGCATTATTTTGTGCAGCAATATTTATTATTATTATTATTATTATTATTATTATTATTATTATTATTATTATTACTAGCAAATATATGCACCCTTTGGGTGCAAGTATTCAGGTTTTGATGTAATAAAATAATGTATCAAATAAAACTGAGGGGGTATAATCGAAAAATAGAACAGCTTTAAATCTAACTCTTCCATCATTTTCCATCACTCCCGTCTTTCATTTTCCTAATTAATCTATTTAGTTAGATTATGAAGTATTTAATAAATTAAAGTTCTTTCGTCTTGTTTATGGATTTCTTTTAAGATTTATCCCGAGAGTTTTGCTCAGATTCGTTAAGAGAAAACCCAAACAATTAGAAATAATAATACTAAGCATATATTTATTAAAATCAAATTCTTAATATCAATATGCAAATTAGCCTTCTCGTTCACACTGTAAACCGCTATTTTGTTGAAGATATAAATATACTTGAATGTCAATCATATGTAGATTAATCGAACAGTATTAATAAGGTAAAACAATTTTATCAATAATTGAGGTTTAGATGAAAATAAATTCATGGTGAATGTGACGTCAATAACTAAGGGAATTTTGACATGAGTAGTGATATAGTTTCGGTTACAGACAGACAAACACACAATCTCCATTATAATAAGATTATTATTATTATTAGTAGTAGTAGTAGTAGTAGTAGTAGTAGTAGTATTTACTATCACATTTTTTTACCTTTATCTTCAAAATAGATGATTTTGGTTCTTAAAAATATTTGAAATCTGATCGTTTAATCAATTGCGTATTAAATGGAACAAAGACATAAAAATACGTCACCCTGAATCACACAGTCGACGTGGTTTATAAAACACTGACTGTATCCCTAGCTGATGGCTAAGAAACCCCAAAAATTGTTGTCCTAGGTATGTATTTACCAACCCCTCCGCATGAACTGGATCCGACACAAGGTCAATTTTTAAGCGGAGTTTACCATGTGTTTTCCTTCTCACAGACCAGTTACCATAGCAAGTTTGAAACACCTAGTCCGCTCTACTATTTACCCAATGTTGGAGGGAGTATAGTTGGATTCATACCTTTCCCAAGTGTATTAATACCATATGAAATGCAACCATCCCCGTCCAGGATTTGAACTCGTGTCGCCGTGTTCATGTCCTTCGACGAAAACCATTACACCACGGTCATTTACTACGTATGACAATAATCCGCATCTGATGGGCAGATTCCATTTTTGTAGCTCTGGTCGGAGTGGAGAACTCCTTCATTGCCATTACTTTCAGATTCGCTTAGATCCGGAGGGATAATACATATTAATGTTCTATACATAGTAAATAATAGTTCTCAATATATATATATATATATAATATATATAATATATATATATAAATATATATATATATATATATATTTCAGCTCCATTAATCAACACCTTAAAACACATTCATGCCCCCTCTACCTACCGCAAATTCTAACCGAAAATACACGCACACTACATAAGAAAAAAAACAACAAAAACTTCAAATAATCGAAGCTTTATATATCAAACAAAAAAAAACACTTTAAACAAAATAAACTTTGAATTAAGTCAACATGTTCTTAAATGCTTATAATTTCCCGCCTATCCTCCTTCCATTATACCCCTCCCCTCTCACAACTTGTGCCCCCCTCCCACAAAAAAATCACTACAGCATCGCTCGCTCCTACAATCTCCCACTAGCAATTGTTATTACCTCCCACTTCTAATTCCTTGCTAATACTCGTTCTCGTTAAAAATGAGACACGAAACCATGCCATCGTTTCCTACCTGATGATGGCATACTATCCTCAACTCATGCAAAAACACCTACATAAAACCTAATACTGAGGAAATCGCACATGATCCAAACCCAGATGTCTACTATGCAAACATATATATATTACAATCTCCCTGTATATCAAGGAACATACATTAAAGAATTGAGAAAATATAACTACATATAAAAATTAAAAATATTTTTAGATAATTTAAAATAAGGAGTTACTTTTCAATTACCCTGTATATTAGAGACATGCATTAAAGAAAAGAGAAAAATGTAACTGCATATAAAAGAATTATAAATAGTTTAAAATAGGGAGTTACTTTTCAATCACCTTGTATATTAGGGAACATACATTAAAGAATTGAATTTATAGTACTTTATATTATATCATCATAATCAAAGAACAATATCTTGGGACCATATGAACTTTAGGCACCCCTTTTTGATCTCGATTCAAAAAGACATGTTTTTCATTTACCCCGTCAATATCCGTTTGTTTGTTAGTGATTGGGGTTAGGGGTTAGGGTTAGCGGTTAGGGTTAGCGGTTAGTTTTATTGTTGCATACCCTTCTTCTTACTTCTTTACTTTACTTCTTTACTTACTTCTTTCTTACTCTATTCTTCTGGCCGTCTTTGGAATCTTATAACATCTTGTCTTGGTCTGGAATCTTCTAAGGTCTGGACTTCTCTTGGGGACTTCGGTTCTGGTCTTCTATTGGGGATTTCTCTTTATCAGAAGCCCTGTGTCATTGGTAGTTTTTAGATAATAAACACAAGACTTCGATTTACTTTGATCATATTTTATTTTCGAAATCCCCCACCAGACTACCTGCGCAGATCGAGTCGGCCGCGGGTATAACACGACTTACCACCATCGTGGTTTCTCAACGACTGACTAAAATCTATTTCTAATCTAAACCGGAAGAGGGTCTCCTCCACCGATTCTCACGGTATCCACCGGAAGGTTAGGACTGAGGTCAAGCCTTGTCACTCATCCTTCAAGGCTGTGGGCTGTAACTTATAATAGCCATTTTTGTTTTTACACTATTTCACATAAATATTAGGTATCTAATAATTATGTAACATTATAATTTAAAAAAACTCTCTAAAAATCATCTGTTAAAACAACCGGATATTGACGGTGTAAATGAAAAACATGTCCTTCCGAATCGAGATCAAAAAGGGGTGCCTAAAGGTCATATGGTCCATATCTTGTTATATCAGTCTTTTTTACCACATCACACATTCACCTCTGTACTCATCCAAAAAGTTTATTTATATCCATCAATGTAATTTCTTGCTAAGCCTCCATTCATTCTTCCTAAAGCTGAAATTAATTTAAAGATTTCTGTTTTTCTCTCAATTCTAGTTTAGAATTTCCACGTATCCGAGCAGTTTCTTTCTATCCCGCACGAAACAGCACTGTTGCTCGTGTGGTGTATTTTTGGGATCGTTATCATGTCGATAAATACAAATTGGATCTTCAAAGATAAACGCAGTACTCAGCAACAATGTTTCACACGATGTGCAATCGTCTTCCGTTGCAAACGGCTTTGTAGCTCCATCCAAAACTGGCCACTGACATGCATCCCCATATAATTATGTTTTCACTGCCAATGGCACGCATGTATTTGGTACGAGAATGCCACCTCCCTGCAAACATTCGTGACACAATCCGAGAAAGTCCTTTTTGAATTTTTACACGTTATACTACAGAACGCACCTGCAATTTTTCACAGTCGAAACTT
>CM042143.1:28135027-28137527 GCA_023376005.1 Doryteuthis pealeii
GTATAAAACTCTCTCTATATATATATATATATATATATATATATATATATATATATATATATATATGAGTGTGTGCATATACAAATAACTCATATATATGAGTGTGTGTATATATAAAACTCTCTTATATATATATGAGGAAAAATGAGTAAAGAAAAGAAATGTAGATGGATAAAAATGAATTTTATCGATATCACTTTTAATCGATATCACTTACACATGTGTTTCGGTCTGTTTATCAAAATGTATACGGATTTACGTTATTATTATTATTAAAATAATCAGATGGAGTTGAAATAATGATGATGATAATAATAATAGGAAAAATGTATAAAATGTTCCGTACACAGATTTTGACGACCTTCATCAGAGTAGTATCTTTATTTTTTGAGTTGGAGACAAGAATAGAATATATATTATATATATATATATATATATATATATATATATATATATATATATATATATATATATATATATGAGTGTGTGCATTTAAATAGTCCGAATAACGCAGATAATACTAATACGGATGTGATATTTATATATTGCTATATAGATTTTAATAATGTTACTTAGCCTTGTGCCAGACTAAGCTAAAGTTTAGTAAATATCTAAAAATTCATCATAAAAGGCATTTAGGAGAAAAAACCTCGAAATAATCTATTTTCTGCTATCCTGGGTCTTAAATGACACTTTTATCGTAACTACTACTTGTTATTTTTTTTTTTTACAATCGACGTTTATATATTTCAATATATTATCTTCTCTCCTCAAATGAATATTTTTTTTTCTGGTTCTCTTTAAACTGTACTTTGGAGAGTGGACATTTTTTTTCCTGAAAGAAAAGATGTCATTGAAAAATATGTGATATATTCAAAAAGCTAAAAAATGATATAGATAAATGGAATGGAAAATCAAGGACAAAAGATAATATAAAAATATATTCTAAAGTTAAAGGGAATAAATGAAAAGTGAAGTAGTTTACATACTATAAAGGAAAAGAGAAAATAATTGTTCCAGGAAAGGGAATGTATATAAAACTGAATATACAAAGGTCTCATATAAAAACTGTAAACCCAAACGGAATCAAATGATTAAGGCAGTGACACACACACACACACACACACACACACACATATATATATATATATATATATATATATATATATATATATAAAGTGTATATATATATATATATAAGTGTGCGTTCCATGTATGCTTACTTATATAGATAGATGAAAATGGATGGCATAAATATTCAACCAATGTTAAGAAAATGTTGAAAAAAAAAAATTAATGCCCTTAAAAATTGAAGGCCATATAGAATGTATCATTAGAACATTTTTGTGCAACTATATTTCGGGATAAACGTATGTCTTCCTCTGGAGAAGAAAATAAGTTACCACACACAGACACACACACACACACACACACACACACACACACACACATATATATATATATATATATATTATATATATATATATAATACATACATATATATATATATATTTATACATATATATACATACATATATATATATATACATATATATACATATATATATATATATATATATATATATATATATATATATATATATATATATATATATATTATATATATATATATATATATATATAATAGATAGTAGGAAGCGCGTGTGTAATGGTTAAAGTCATGTGAAATGGACTCGTCACCCCGAGTTCAAATCCAGGACGTGGTAATTGCATTTCACTTAGCACTAATACCCTTGGGAAGGTATGAATCCTACACACCCTTCAGCTATGGGTAAATAGTAGGACAGACTGGGCTCTTTATCCTTGGTTCAGGCAACCGGTCTAGGAGAAGGAAAACTCTGAATTCAAACCTTCTGAACTCCGCTTAAAAATTGACCTTGTGTCGCATCCTGCTCGTGTGGAGAGGTTGGTATATATATATATATAATAGATAGAGACAGAGACGAGAGTTACAGATAATCTCAGGAATTTAAATATATAGATGTATATATAGACATCGAGGGATTAAAAGGGAAATAGGCAAAGAAAGACATACAAATAAACAGACAGATAATGTCAACTAGATAGATAGATAGATAGAACGATAGACAGAGAGATTATAATAGATATAGGTTTTCAGATAAATAAATAAATAAGACCAGTTCAGAAAATTTAAATTTATGTTGAAGCAGCTTTTAATAAATTGACAGAAATAAAAATGGAAGTTTTGATGCCATCCAAAAGGAAAAATTTAAATATTAGAATTTATTTGAATTTAACTGTTAGAAATTTGGTTTTATTAGAAAGAAAACCTATTTATTTGAATTTTGACAGCAAAACTATTTTTTTATGCCTATTGTTAAAAGAATATAAGATTTCAAAAAATCTGTTTACATTTTTTTTATGAAAGAGCGTGGCAAAAATTAATTTTTACACTGCTTGAAAGTCAGGTTTTTTTTTGTTTTTTGCTAGTATTAATAAAATATGTAGTCACATTTTA
>CM042143.1:28142527-28152527 GCA_023376005.1 Doryteuthis pealeii
GCTAATATATCTTTTCAGCAAACTATCTTGGAAGGAAGATGTGATAAAAATGCATAAACAATCGCTGCTCGAAAATGAATGGTGTATATCTTGATTACCGGTTAACGCGAAAGAGTTTATCATATCCCTTAGAATTTATTCAAACACACACACACACACACACACACACACACACACACATATATATATATATATATATTATATATATATATATATATTATACATATATACATATGTATATATATATATGTATATAATATAATAAAATAAACGTATTTATTTTACGTATATATATATATGCATTTATGTTTATATATATGCACACAAACATAAATAAATACATTTACACACACACACACACACATATATATATATATATATATATATATATATATATATATATATATATATATAAACATATATATGCATTATATGTATATATATACACAAACATTTATAAATTTATATGTATGTGTATACACAAACACATATATATAAATAATGTATACATACATATATATATATATATATACGTTTATATGTTTATATATACATAAACATATCTATACATATATATCCACAAACCCACACATATATATATATATATCTGTACATATATATATTAACACACACTTATATATATATAGATACACAAACATATATATATATGGACGTCTATATGTATATATACACAAATATATATATATATACATGTATATGTATATACATAAATATATATATATATATACATATGTATGCCTATGTATATACATAAATACTATATGTATGCATATGTATATACATAAATATATATGTATAAATATAAATATAAATATATATATATATATATATATATATGCATATATATACGCAAACATATACGCAACCAGATACACAAACATACATATATATATGTATACATATACATATATATATATACATATATATATATTATATATATATATATATATATATATATATATATATATATATATATATATATATATATATATATATATGATCTTTAAGTTGATAGAGAAATGTTTTGAAGCGTTAAACAATCGGTTTCGTTACTTTTAAAAATCGATTATCTTTTCATGATAAAAAATAAATATTAAAACAATTGTTAAAAAAAATTTAGCAAAGTGAAGCAAAAATGTCTTGAAGGCTCTGCACGATGGAAGAGTGTGGGTGGTTAGGAATTGTTTATTGTTCACTTGAAATTTCGGAAATTACTCGATAAAAATACCAATGGAAAATGAAGAGAGAAACCCATTTAAAAGGAGAATAGGATACGTTTAAACATAAATACCTTTAATGATTGAAAGGTGATATTGTAGTTATTATACAACGAAAGAATTATTCGATATTAAACAAAGAGAAAAGGTGTTCAAAAGGATTAGCAAAAACACGATTCTCAAGGAATAATTTAGATATACACATGTATCCACAGACAAATGAATGCATCAGACGTACGTGGCGATGTACATATACGTAAGCGATGTACATATACGTTAAATTCTTGAAATTCTTTAAAATCATCAAAAAACGGTAAAACATATATATATATATATATATATATATATATATATATATATATATATATATATATACTATAGTGTGAGATGGTCACTGTTTCAGCTTTTGCTGGAATGGCGTACCAAAGGCAGTATTATTGGTAGAGTGCTCAATATAAAATAGAGCTGTTATATAATATAATAAGATAAATATATATTGGTTTCCTGTGATGCAATCATCAGGTGAAGATGTTTCAAATGTCATTTGAAACATCTTCACCTGATGTTTGCATCACAGGAAACCAATATGGTTGTGATTGTTCCTTTGTCACCTAATAAATAGATATGTAAAACCTTTATATATATATATATATATATATATATATATATATAGAGGAGAGATTTTGGTATCTACGTGTCGACGTATAACTCCAAAACAGGAGTTCACTCAAATATTACAAAAATAATTTTTTTCCAGACTTAATTTGTCCATATTCTTAAATTGTACAGTACACTCATTTTAATTTTAATTTTTGTAATGTATAAAAATTGTAGAAAATCAAAATTTACGCTTTACTGTTACATTATTAAAAAAAACATTTTAATTGTAAATAAAAATATCATGAAAATCAGTTTACGGTTACATATTTGTATAAATTAAACTAACATTTTCATTCGAATAAAATGACTTTTAATTCTTTAATTTATCTATTAATTTTTATTGTTAGAGTTTTAAAGGGTTAGACATAACAATTTTTTCATTTAAAAAAAAATCAACGGTGACTAATACGGACAAAATCCGGTGGTTTAATCTTTAGTCGAAGGCCCGACTGGATTTAAGTAGCCTGTGTACTTAACAATTAGTTGTGAGACGAAATTTATTTCAAGTATTTCCGACAATATCCAGTTATTGGTACATTTCAAGAATTTTTGATATGTAAGTACGAAAAATTGTAAACACCCTGAGTGCATTGTTTATCAAAATGACATGATTCAGTAGTAAATGACCCGAAAATTTGATATCACATAAAACAAAACAACTAAGAACCAACATTTAAATTATTATTTAAAATACAATTTAAAATATTCCTCAGAATTTGTTTTACAAATTAAATTATAAGTGTAACACTATTGTGTTATGGGTTGATTGGCGACCTATTAATTAAGTACTAATTAATTAAAACTACCCTAATTATTAATTCTGGTGGTTTGTTAAAATTAAAATTAAAAATAATAATAATAATAATAATAATAATAATAATAATAATAATAATAATAATAATAATAATAATAATAATAATAATAATAATAATAATAATAATTATTGTTTATATTAAAAATATAAATTCATCTAAGCAAAGAATTTTCACCTAGACAAAGAGATTCCTTAAATTATGGAATTTGATATATATCATCGGAATTTTAAATTTCACAAAATGAAATGATAAATTTAATAAATAAGATTCCAGTTTTTGAAAAGTTCGTCAACAATTTCAAAAACTTAGATAAATAAAATAATGTTTGGCCTTGACTCGTGGAAGTTGGAAAAACCCCAAATGGAAAGATACGAGCTAGGCTGGCACAAGACCATTTAGACACGTAGGCAATGTTATCGAGTGGCTGGCCAATCAGAGGCATATGTTAGGGGTGGGGATGTCTGGATCCCATAAATCACAGACCGTCAGAGACAAATAGGAGACAGACGGAGAGACCGGGACAGAACGAAGACCGGAGAAGAGAGCTTGCCATGGCTCTGGGCCCTTGATAAAACTTTACCGATACACTCTGATGCCTTGCCACTCGGTACAGAATTGATAACTTAGCCAAAAACTAGCTGTAGATCGCCAATCAGCTGACAAGAAATCACCTCGCTCCTTGGTAAAATAAATGTATATAAATTGTACATAAGCATAAAAAAAGGCGTTGTGTTCAATTGTTTTGTTGATCCGTTGACAGCTTTTGGTTATTTAATCTTATTTCAGCCGAGTTGGTAAAAGGAACGAAACCAGCTCTTTTTCAGACGGTACTCCAGAACATGTGTTATATAAGTTTGATGATTTTACTCTTTATTGTGACAATGATCATCGAACAATGTTTTCTATTTATAAGTCAATAAACATCGCTGAGAAAGTTAACTCTTATAGTTTATAGTGCAACTTTATCAGTTCTTAAAAATTAGCATGTTTAAATATCATAGATTTCGTAGGTGACATTTGAACTTTTCTGAAAATTGTTGTTTTGTAATTAATTCTAATGCTAACAAAAAGTCTTAATTTTTTTAGAGAACTACTGAAAACGTTTTTAAACAAAGTGTTTTTAAAATACTATCTTAAGTTTAAGCAAAAATAGATATTGCAATACGAAGAATTTAAATTTTCGATTCTCAGCTTCTTTTTAAACTCAACATGCAATTAAGAACTAGTTGTGAATTATTGTCATGTCCAAAAAAAGTGGAAAATTAAAATTGTTTCAAAACAAGTTTATGGTTACTTTACATTTGAATGAAATGGCGAAATCTTTCAAATACTAATATGAACACACAAGTTTAATTCTGAGCTTCTGTTATTGTTAGAGTTTTTTAAGGGCTAAAAGTAAAAATAAAATAAAATTGACAAATTCTTATTCATAGATTGGTCGGAGCAAGACAAGAACGTAGGTTTACCCATTTTTTGTCTGCTTTTTATTTTTAAAAGGAATTAAAATTAACTAAATCAACTATTTAAGATCAAATGTTTGTATAACTCGAAAAGTAGTTATATAATGTGAGTATCAGTAAAAAAAAGCCTAATAATATTACACATGTAATTTATTTATAATACATTTAAAACGATTTTTTCAGTCAATATCTGATTTAATTAGATATTTCTGCTATGATAAATTAATATATAAAATTCATTTAAAATATGAATATCATGATGTTAAGTTTAAAATGCCATATTATTAGATTTAAAAAAAAACATATATTTTTAAAACTACTTTAGTATCAATTTCTAATAATTTTTGCCGAAAACTCTATTGAAAATTTACCCCCTCCCCTTTAAATAGAACAAATATAATGTTTTATTCAATAGATAATAGCCAATTAATTATTGAAATGTAGGTACCACCAATTTTCCCTTCGGTCTTTGTCTTTTTATTCATACTGTAAATAGTTTCAAAATTATATAACCCCACCGATATTTTGAGCCCGCAAAATAGATGGGAGCGGTCAAAGTTAAATGCCCTTAAAAATCAGAAAGTTTTGAAATGAAATAACTGATGCATTATAAAATCCATTCATTGATAAATCAACACAGAAAATCTTATTAAAATCGGATAGTTACTTGATTTTTGGCAATTTTTTTGTGAAGGGGATTATTCAACAAATTGGGTATACTTACAAGAACGTGTATTACATTAAGTAACAATATTTTTGTTTATCTTATTTTTCCTTTTCTTACATGTGTCTAATTCGGTTTTAATTTAAATATATATTACATTGTTAAGTTTTTCTGTTCTATTAGGTATATGTGATGTTATAAAATTTACAAAAAAGAAAACAAAAACAAATATACAAACGAATACTTTCAATTTGTTGTATAGTAATATGTGATAATTTAAACTATAAAACAGAAAATACAAATCCTGAAATATTCTCAATGATTTTAGTTTCAAGAATTATGTTCTTCTTACCCCCTCTCTAACTATTGTCTTACACTTTGAGAGCTCAATGTTTAATTTTTATAGACAGAACAGATTATTTGTGAATAAAAAGGCCTTAAACATCAGGGGTATCGTGATTATGGACCATTTCCACTCGCGGGTATCTGGGGCTCACCGAGTTTCCGATACCCCTGGTATTTAAGGTCTTATTCACATATATATATATATATATATATATAATATATATATATATATATATATATATATATATATATATGCGTACACAGATTATGTATTGTTTGAGATCTGTGCAAGGGTTAATATGTATAAACATTTTTTTATTATTTAACTGAAAAAATATATCTATACTTTTTTATGTATAATCGTAAAATCTTCACATTGCTTCATGCCCCAGAGAAGAATGAAATCCCGTCTTAAAAGAAGATAATATTTTAAAGATAGGAAAATACGAATGGAAGATTTTAAAAGATTCTGTTGGTGTTATATGGAATTAAAATATAAGATAAATAAAACAAATTCAACAACTAAACGCATCTTAGATTCTCTCACCAAAGCAGGAAGAGAGATTTTTTCAAAGATACTCAATGCAATAAAAATATGGCGCCGAAGTGGGTTTTTTTTTCCTATTATTTACCCTTCCATGAATTCCCAGATTTTTTAGAATGCTTAAAAACAAATACTTCGTTTTTGCTAAGCAAAGCACATATGAAGCATAATTACAGACAGGGAATTTCATTCTGCGAAGAAATATAATTTGTAATGATTCCAATCATAGGAAACGTTTCAAGGAAACATTTGAAGAAAAAATAATAAACTTTTAACGCAGAATATCACTACATATATTTACGGCTAAACTTACAAATCATTCGGAAATTAAGGTCGCCCAGAAAAAACAGAACCCACAAATTTTGTAATAAAAGTGTTAATTTTAACTAGGGAGTTAGGGTTAGGGTTTTAGGCTTTAGGGTTTAGGGTTAGGGTTGGGGTTAGAGTTAGTTTAAAAGGAAATAAATAAATAATTTTGGATTCTGTTTTTTCTGGGGTCACCTTGTATACATGATGACCCAGAAAAAACAGAACCCACAAATTTTGTAATAAAAAGTTAATTTTAACTAGGAGTTAGGGTTAGGGTTAGGGTTTAGGGTTTAGGCTTGGGCTTTAAGGTTAGTTCAATGGGAAAATAATAAATAATTTGGGTTCTGTTTTTTCTGGGTCACCCCCTGTAATATGTTTTATTTTTCCGACCGATTTGCTAAGTTTAGCCATATTTACCTCGTACCCCACGTATACGGGTTAGGCACAAGGCTCGATTAATGTGGGACAACACACAAGCCGTGACATTGGTCACGGGTGAAAAAAATGCATTGATCCCGTCGGCATTTCCCCTCAATGGGGGCATCTCAGGTACTGGGCAATATACCCAGTCCTACCCCTTTAAATCTAGGGGGCTGGTGTTGCCTGGGGGTATAGCCCCCTGGGAACAACATTTAGCTTATAAGATCCAGGGTCGAAGCCACTGGGCCCCCAGAATATCACTACAACAATCAAACAGATAAGTAATTAGGAATGAAAAACAGTCACACTACAGTTGTGTAAAGGATGATCAGTATTCCATTAATTTTTTTCTTCTCGTGATTTTAGTGTTTTTTATTATTTTATCTTGTGAGTTTTTTCACCAATTCTAACTGGTTGGTTTTTACTGACGTCATATGGTCTCCAAGACTCTTCTAAGTATTCTATGTATTTATCCAAATCCTTCTATACAATTATGATGGGACATAAAGTCAATTTCTTAAGCGTAGTTTAACAGATTTGATTTCAGAGTTTCCTTCTTCTGGGCTGGTTGTCATGCCAATATTAAAGAGCCTATATTTGGAAGGAAAATAGTTGGACGCATACCTATCCCAAGAATGTTAGCGCTATGTTAAATGTAACCATCCAAGATTTGAACTCGGTTCGCCGTGTGGATTTGCTACGATACGTGGAAGATATAAATGACGGTGATACCCATTATAGTTGATGTACAAGGAATGGTCCCAAAAAGGCCTGGAGAATAGACTGTTGGAATTGAAGTCCAGAGGAAGAATACAGTACAGTTATTGTAAATGCAAGAGAATTACCTCCCTTGCTTTGTCCGGCTATCCTATTGCGTGGGTACAAAACACTGTTCGACACCGGTAAAAGTCACATGTGCGTGTGGCGCTGGTTTTCAATTCTTTTAGCCGGCAGGAACTGAGGAGACAAGTGTGACCGATTTAGGTTTTGGAATTAGAAGAAAGGAAGAAAAAAAAACGGAAATATAATTCGCCGGCTGACTTCGGCCGTAGATTCAAAACAGATGGGCGATCCGGAAATGACCTCGACCGGGTAGTCGAGGCGGATGGTGGCCGGGATAGGGCTGACCATATCAGTAGTAAAATCTCAAGTAGGTCGGAACTCCCAGAAGCGAGAAGCGGTTTTATAGATTACCGGAAAATGAAAAAACCGGAATTAAAGAGAATCTATTGTTTTTATGTTTCCTTACTACTTAAGAATGGAGATAACTCTTGTTGAAAATCGAAATTAAAGAAAGTCAAATGTATTTAAAAAAAACATTCAAGTGGCCGGAAGAGATGGCACTTAGATTGGTGAGCGGAAGTAAATTCGATTGGCTGGTTTGAACTAGAGGGAGGCGGTGCCTTTCTGGAATATGATGTCCAGAAAAAATTCCTAATATCTTCATGTCGGCCGGAAATAAAAATTGTTCCGATTGAAATATATTTAACTCAGACGTTTTGGCTTGAGAGGCAGACGAGGCCGAACGGGCAGATGAGGCCAAACGGGCAGATGAAGTTGTGATTGCTTGAGAACCGGGCTAGCAGAATAGATTAACGCAATACTGAAAGCCGAGAGTAACTGACTTCAGCTAAGACCATTTTGAAAACTTAGTCAACTTACGAACTGTTTTTGCACAATACTTTGCAGAAGATCAGAAGTATTTAGTTACGGGTACATCACTCCCACAGACCTTGAGAAGTAATTATTTGTATTCTTGTATTTTTGAATATAAATGTTGTTGATTTTTGAAGAAAAAAGTCGTTATTTTTTTATGTGACCAATAGGCCGCCATTAACCTCGGAAATCAGTTTCTATAGCAGATTTCTAGTCGTTTGAGATCTTAGCACAACATGGGGCATTCGGCTAGACTTCCAGTAAATATAGAGACCCTGCAATCCTTGGTTGATGCAGAAAATCCGATCTTGACGGCCAATTTCGGAGATTCTGTGAGCCCTTTAGCTCGGTAGCGACCGACGGGTTATACAAGAAGGTTAGTGTCAGCACGGAGCTTTTTCTCCTTTTCTCGATTTTTATTAGTCTGTATTAGAGAAACTACATAGTCCTTTATATTCTATTGTAGTTTCACGTTGAAGACACAGGAGGATAAGTGACAACTCCCGTATTTATCTAAATAAAAGTGTCTTCACCAGTCGACTCTGTCATTATTCATTCCTTGCCTGGGTATGGCCGTTACAGTTATAATATTTAGATGTGCGCTTCCATCTAAATATTATAACTGTATTGTATTCTTCCCTTGAACTTCAATTCCAACAGTCTATTCTCCAGGCCTTTTTGGGACCATTCCTTGTACACCAACTACTATGGGTATCATTTATATGTTCCACATCTATCTGAGTGATCTCTCCGGTACAAGGCCTTCTGCATCTTCACAAATTTCCTTGTCCTTCTACACAGCTATTATTATTATTATTATTATTATTATTATTATTTCACTGAAGGTATATTATTTACTCCTTTTGAGTTTTCACGTCAGTGTTAGCTGATGGTCTTTCACTGGAGTCTGAGTGACAGCAAGTCTCCTCAGGTCTCCAGGACTCTTCTTAGTATTCTGGCAGATTGCAGCAGTGCAGTGTTCTGAATGGTTTCAATTCTTCCTCTGATTTCCAAACTTTCAAACCCTTTTCCAATCCTTTTGGGACTGTTCCAAGTGCACCAACTACAATTGGTATAACTTTCACTTTCATATTCCATAACTTTTTCAGTTCTCTGGTAAGGTCCAGATATTTGTCCATTTTTTCGTTTTCCTTTAGCTTCACCCTGTGATCTGCTGGAACTGCAAAATCCACCAGTTGGCAAGTACTTTCTTTTTTGTTTATCAACACTAGGTCTGGTCTTCTTGCTGGGATAAGGTGATCCGTTTTTATTTCAAAGTCCCAGAGAATTTTATGTGTTTCGTTCTCAAGAACAGATTCTGGTTTATGCATATATCATTTTGTTGTATGGTCGAAATTAAATTTTTTGCATAATTCCTAGTGGATCACCTTCCCAACCCAGTCGTGTCTAGTTTTGTATTCTCGTTTGCTAGTTTGTTACATTCGCAGAGTATATGGTTTACATATATTATTATTATTATTATTATTATTATTATTATTATTATTATTTGATTTCCAAATCCCCCAACACACACACAGCTGTACCATATCTTCTTGGTATTTTTACCTGTGTGATATGATATTTCAAAGTTCGCTATTTATTCACATGAAAACTCATTCTATTCAAATAAAGTCCTATTATTATTTTAATCTGAGTGATATTTCAATGTGAATAATTGAAAAAAGTCGGTTTATGGTAGGATCCCAGTGATTTGAGAGCCACTGTGAACGGTTTAAAGTAGGTAAGGAGTTATTATCACAAATCTTCAATATTGGCATTTTATCCAGTATTACAGTTCAATTGTGCTTCCCGTATTTCGAATAACTAATTTTCCACGAAGGTTTAACATCCAGAAATAAATAAAAAATTAAACGTACAAATCTGCCTCG
>CM042143.1:28157527-28161947 GCA_023376005.1 Doryteuthis pealeii
TTTTCACTTCACATAGCGCTAATGCACTATCAAGGGATGAATCCAATTATTATTTGTAAACAAAATACAAAATAGATTTTTAGAGCATCTTTTTTTCTGCGTGTTTAGACTAAAAAGAAAAAGATATTTCAATTAAAAGATATTTATTTGTCTATACAGGGTGTATTTAATGTTTTTTGGTATTGATTTCTAAGAAGAAACTGTTATAAGCCTTAAAATCATTAATAATATGTTTTTTAATCTCTAAATACATAAAACCACGTCTATGTTCGCATAATATTTGAGCGAAATTGAGTGAAACCAATAGTTTGAAATATATTAAAAATAAATTACTTATGTAATATTATTTTTCTTTTTTTTCTTTTTTTTTATTGATGCTCATTATGCTACTACATTCTGATTAGACACAAATTTGACCTTTAATTAATCGATTTATTGGTTTTAAAATGAAAATGTGTCAAGATTTTGGAAGTGCATTATGTACACAAACATTGGGCATCGAAACAAAGCCACAATGTACAAGGATAGTATGTACTTTACTGTATCCAATAGGTCACTTGATAAAGTGAACTCATACACAGAGTTATAATTTTATAGCCCTCTTTTACAGCTAAAACTAATATTTACATTATACAAGGACTATGTATATACTATGACAAATACGATATAAACAATCTTTATTTAAGATCCCGGACAAGTTAAGAAAGTTTAAACAAGTGTTCTAAATGAGGCGATCGTGCCTTTCTTAGAAATCAGTAGTCGAAATTTCGGTTTTTATTATGCCTACGCTGAAATGATGACCAACGATGCAATACGCAAATACGTAGCCATTCGCAACTATGAGAGATGTCATATCGTTATTTTCTAGTGGGCCATTCATCGAAGAAGAAACGCACGGCCTGAGTAAGTTGCCTAACAAAAAGTCGTTGTTAAATATTCCACTCTCGGCAGAGATTGAACATCTGTTTTTCTTAAGATTGGCAGCAAACAATGGTTTCTTTTAAAGAAAGAGAATCATATTTTTATCGTGTAATCATTTTGTTAATATTTGATGTTTTAAGTCTGATTAACGATTAGTTACGAAGCTACATTGTACACGGATGTTTATAATATATTATATATATATATATATATATATATATATATATATATATATATATATATATATATACGGAAGAAATACGGACAATATCATAAGTGAAATTCTCCAATGGATACCAACACATGGAAACAGCAGTGTTGGCCGATCAGCAAAAACACGTACAACAGCTATGTACAGACACTGAATTCCGTGCTGGGTACTTGCCATTTGTGATGACCGACAGGGGCAGTTGATGTGAGAGATTCATAGAAAGTCATGCTATCAGATCATTTGTCTCTGTTGTTATTGACAGCGGCAGCGTCTGTAAAAAAATTATAATAACGGAGTATTCCGATGTCAGCGTTCAGTCCCCTCACATGAGTTTGTAATTTTAGAATCCATTTAGTTTCTGCTTGTTTTCGAGATTACGTTGTTGGAAATGCGCGTTCTAAAATTACAAACTCATGTGAGGGGACTGAACGCTGACATCGGAATACTCCGTTATTATAAATTTTTACAGACGCTGCCGCTGTCAATAACAACAGAGACAAAAGATCCGTTGAACAGGAACAACAGTTATTTGATAAAGGGTATCTAACGGACCCGAAAATTAATGATAAATTTTTTTTTTTTTAAATAAGTGAATCCAATACTCCATAACATCGAGTTCATTCATTTATTTTTTAGATGCTTCGTAATAACGCCCAACTTAAACACACACCCACACACACACACACACACACACATATATATTTATATTATATATATAAGGAAAGAAATGTATCTGATTTTAACTAAGGAATTAACTCGACTATATACATATACTGGTCACCTGGAGGGAGGATCACTAACAAAGCAGTTCTAGAGAGAGCTTAACTCCTCAGCTTGTGTTCTATACTGAGGCAACATCATCTCCGATGGCTGGGTCATGTACGTCGGATGGATTAATGGACGAATCCCGAAAGACATTATTTATTCAGACCTTACGTCTGGTAAAAAGATTGGTCGCCCCTAGCTGCGATGCAAGGATGTCTGCAAGAATGATCTCAGGTGCTTTGGCATTGCCCCTTCCAGCTGGAAAAATCTGGCCAAGGACCGCCCTCGGTGGCGTCAGAATCTCTGTAGCGGACTGTTCATATCAAAAGTTACTCTGACGCAACACCATGAAGCTAAGAGGTCCAGAAGAAAGCAGCGGCAACAAAGCACCGGAACATCAACTTCTTCAGGGACAGCCTTCAAATGCGACATCTGTGGTTGATAATGTTTTTCAAACATCGGATTTCACAGTCACAGGGGTGCTGTAACTAAGGGGCACAAACACTTTATTAAGTCTTCCGAGACTGAAATGCAATCAATATATATATATATATATATATATATATATATATATATATATATATAGAATAGGATACAATTTGTTGTATGTGGAAGGTGATAATAAATTTATCAAGAATAACGAAAATAATAATTTATTATCACCTTCCATATACCAACAAATGCCCTGAAGATGATCTAATTAATAGATCGAAACACTGCAGCGTCGGCCAATAAACTCGCCCCTTAACCCATTTAAAACCTGTGTTTTTTTTTTCATTTTTCCTAATATATACACACACACACACACACACACACACACACACACACACACACAATATATTTTAGTATATTTTAGTTTATATTTATTTACATGGGATCAAGTCTGCTGTCATTGGTTTCTTTCTTGGAAAGGTTCATTTTTTTAGTGGAGCAATTACCGGGCAGCGAAATATGTTTGAAAAAGATAAAATGATGTAAATGTGGACTAACTGCATTCGCATATCACTTGTTTGTTTGCGTGTGGCATAACACACTCTTCTAATCACAATGTACGTTGGAATACAACTGCTTGTTCCAGTGTAAGAGTGCCAACCATACACATTGATATATATATATATATATATATATATAATATATACAATATGGGCATATCACATATGTAATACATATATATACATATACAATCAACGTATATATATACTATATATATATATAATATTATATACATATATATATATATATATAAATGTAAGTAAAGTCGTCGGAGTGGCCTAAAGTCGGTATTGGCCATACAGTGAGGGAGTATATCCCCTTTTCACTAGATTGTTTTTTGCCTCTGATGAGGAGTGCCACACCTACCATCAGCTCATGACTTTACCGCACAAATCACTGTGCTACTCATACGCTGAGTTGGCGAGGTCCGGTATCGAAATCGAAACCACTATGGTTCCTAGACCGATACTCTACCGACTGAGCTAAACCAACCCACTTGCCATATATCATTCGGCTAGAAGTCCCAAGGTTCCTAGTTCGATACCGGTCCTCGCCAATTCAGCGTATGAGTAGCGCAGGGATCTGTGCGTTAAAGTAAGGAGCTGATGGTAGGTTTGGCGCTCCACCTCAGACGCCAAAAAACAATCTCCTTGGTCTAGCACTATTGAAAAGGGGATAGACTCCCTTGCTGACTGGCTGATACCGACTTTAGGCCGCCCGACGACTTGTATTCAAATGATAATAAATAGAATACATTGTGTACAAGAACATCGCCTCGGCCGAAACATGTGTCGGCATTTCATTAAACATTTTCATCCATTCAACATTTTCTTTCCTTTATTATTTAATTTCGATATACTGTCCGATACACTTCCATTTTAAATTACACACACACACACACCACACACAAACAACACACACACACACCATTATATATATATATATATATATATATATATATATACATATATATATTTATAATAGAAAAGTTGCAGAAACACACACAACCTATCAAATATCGGACATATTCTGCCAAATTAATAACTCAATGCCTGAAGAAGACAACAGATCAGAAACACGTGTCGCGTATGTAAGATAAAAAGAATAACAATTTTTTTTCTGAGAACATAATACATTTTGCGGACCTTCTTCTTTTTTATAAAATATTAAATTTTCTCCCGTTCGAACCAGAACAATATTTATATATATATATATATATATATATATATATATATATATATATAATATATATATATATATATATATATAATGTTGAATAGTTATACATACAACGGAAATTATATATAAAGAGATGATTGTTTACATTAAGAAAAATATCATTGTACTTACCTTTCAAAGTATTTTTGCTGATAATTTTCCTGTGTGCTCGTGGTTTACACAGTGGGGAATAGTAGCTTCACGAAGTGTTTTAACGTTACTTCACGGCATTCTGTTAAAGAAACAAATTCATATATATTGTATTTGCCATGTCATTAATCGTATATTTTTTTGTAACAGATTCGTGGTGTA
>CM042143.1:28162047-28164547 GCA_023376005.1 Doryteuthis pealeii
TCTCAAATATTCACTTCCTAAGAGACCAGAGAATCGAAACACCTGATATCTTAAAGATTGGCAGCAGAAAATATGGCTTATATTTTGTTATAAAAGAAGAATGAAAAATCTCAGTTTCGACAAATCAATTTTTTTATCGTGTAATCATTTTTGTTAATATTCAGATGTTATATATTAATTCTGATTAAAGCACTCTTAGTTACTAGAAAGCATAAAATATTGTAGAGATGGATCAGTATATTAATATACACTATATTATTCACTACATACCCCAATAAATATAAAATAATAATAAAAAAAATAATCTATATAACATACCCTAGATATAAAAAATAGGTACAGAAACTGTGAAAATATGATAATAATAACTCACTCAAATGGCTTTATTAACACAAAAGGAGATATTATACTTAACTGACACCGTTATCATGACATCAAGATGATAGAATAAATACTAGTGGAAGTAGACTATGAAATATAAACACGATACACGAGGGCCCGAGCTACAGAGGTCAGTCGCAGTAAGCTCACCCAAAGGAGAGCAGAGAACCGACAGAGAGAGTGAAAAGATAGAATCTCGGCGCAGTAGATATAACAGGAAACACGAAGAGGGAAACCATCGGTGTAGAATTGGTTGTTCAGAAAAAATTGCTAGCGGTTAATATATTAACAAAATCACTAGGAAAGCTCTATGTCGCCTACAAGTAAAATTTAATTTGAAGGCCGAGAAAGTGTAAGTAACTAAGAATATTTAATTAAACTAGACCCTGCTCTCTTCTCCAATCCAGAAGGATCATTATAGAAGCTTGAATATACCTCCCTAACTTCACTTACTACTTCTGGAGGATATTTAATACAACCATATTGAAGATGTTATTATTGCCTAAACATACTAATAACTACTAAACTATCACAAAGAAGAATAAAAAATATAATATAGCACGATTTAGCTAAGATCTAGACGACGCGCACCTATGGATCAACTAAATATACTATGTAACAATAATAAATAAATTAAATATAAATATAAATAATACTTATATTAATATATATAATTATATATATAATATAAAAAGAAAATACAAAAAGACGAATAGAAAAAGTACAAGAAAAATCAAAAGAGACAATTAATACAGTAAACCAATAAGAACTGAGAAAAAATAATATCTCCATGGACACCCGACACATGGCAAAATCAGCAGCATAGTGTATCAGGCAATCAGACAAAATCATTACAAGTTACAAACACAGCACTCTGACAGCACTCTCACACTATCCGACATTCCGTGAACCATAGTTAAAAACCTCTATTCCCTAGCCAATTAGCATAATGATCATACACGGCATAATTATATAGAGAGAAGTGAAGACGTCCCGGTGCCCGCTTGCAACTCCCACGAAGATCGACTGATTCTGGTGATTTTATAAAAAAACATTAACAGACGCCTAAATCTCATCTATCTAATGCTATTATCTATTTACTTGTCGAAAAGGTGATCCGTATTCTTATCTTATGTCTGTTCAAAAACATAGTTTAAACCACACAGAAATTAAAGAAACACATATATACTAGATAAATAAATCAAGATTACATCGGACGAACAAGAAAAAAATAACAGAATTATAACACGACAACAAAAAAGAAAAAGATTAAGAATATAACGACGAAAAAAAAAAAGTAAGAATTAAACGATACAAATAAAGTTTACTGTTTTCTTTCTATAAAAACTCGAATAGAAAAAATATAACACGAATATAAGAGAACAAAAAATAAAAGACCCCCCACAACCCCTATATAACATTCATAAACGCCAATAAAAGAAAAATATAGGATTAGTAGCTTTTTCAAATAGACAAAAGAGATAGATGAGAGACGAAGCTTGTTTATTTTAAATTACACACCAGCAGCAATTTCGGACGGAGGGAACAGAGAGAACACTTACAGAACTCATAGATTACAGCTATAGTATAAAAAAAATTAAAAACACTGATTAGATGCTGGGATATTGACCCTATTTTGAACAGAAATAGAAAGATATGTACGAAAGGGACAGATGTAAAGAAAAAAAAGTATACTATAGAGCTTATAATTACTCATAGATAAATAACTAATATAGTAAGAATAGGAAAAAAAATATCATAACTATTATTATAATAATAAAAATAACTCAAAAGAATAAGTATAATGGGTATACTAGAGAAATTGCCAAAAACAAAAAATAATAACGACTAATATAACAAATATAATAAGATAAAAACATAAAGGAGACAAAATAAAAAAACTACATAGAGATGAGAAGAGAAGGATTAACGACTAAATGAAACAAAAAAAGAGAAAGCTAGTATTCTAGAGAGAGCTAAGAAATTACACTAGATAAAAAATTTGTGGTTCTATACTGAGGCAGAAACAATACGATATGACTTGAATGGACTAGAGAATAGATAGATATGAAACTGAGAAGAATGAAGAAGACGAATAAATCCAAGGGAAAGATAGAAC
>CM042143.1:28169547-28179547 GCA_023376005.1 Doryteuthis pealeii
CACTGAAACTCCAGTTTGAAAATAATAATAGTATTTGGGGACAATTTTAAATTCAGTTTTTAATTGCTTGATAAGTTAGAAATAGATTGTAATTTATTTCTTGAATTTTTTCTACATGACAATTCAATCTAGTTCTTAACGATAAAGAGAATGCAATATCTATTTTTTGCTTACATTTTAAAACGTTTTCAATAGTTCTCTAAACTATTAAGACTTTTTTTTAAAACCATTAGTATTAATTACAAACAACTCGTTTTATATTTTTTTATTTATTTACATTTATACAACCCTATACTGGTGACTGATTTTTTATTGACATTTAAAATCTTATTTTTAAAAAAATGTAACCGTAAACTTGTGTTTTGAAACAATTTTCATTTTTCTACAATTTTTTGTGCATGACAACAATTTAAATTAAGTGAGTATACATTGTACAATAAAAGTTAGTTTCAAAAACATACTATAAATATAAATAAAATATTTAGAAAGATTATAAAAAAACGAATTTTTTTACGTTAAAATTTTAGTTTGTCGCTAACATTTTCATTGTTTCTTTCTTTCTTTCTTTATTTCTTTCTTTCTGCTGCTAAAACAGACAGGCGAGTCGCTAACATTTTCGTTGTTTCTTTCTTTCTTTCTTTCTGCTGATAAACAGTCAGGCGAGCCTCCGCTGATAGACCAAGTATTAGCAGCAGCAGCAACTATGCTATGGCTTTCGAAAAATCGTTTGATTTTTGTTTGATTCATCGATTAAATCCCTTAATCAGTAAAAATCAATAACCAAATTTGGAATTTTTCTTAGTTAGAACGATATCAATGTGTATGCAAGATTTTGAATCTGAGTGACCTCCCGTTTTTTTGTTATACGTCGACACGTACATACCAAAATCTCTGTTTTATATATTAGTATATATATATATATATATATATATATATATATATATATATATATATATATATATATATATCCAACATCTTGCCTTGATGGAGCGTTTTTCTGTATACTTAAAAAATTATTATATTTATTTTATTTTGTATTCAAAATGATAATAAATTTGAATACATTGTGTGCAAAGATCGTCTCGGCCGAAACATGTGTCGGCATTTCATTAAACATTTGCATCCATTCAACATTTTCTTTCCTTTATTTATCTAATTTTCGACATACTGTCCGATACACTTCCATTTTTTCAACTCTCTCACACACACACACACACACACACACACACACAACACACACACACACACACACACACATATATATACATGTATATATTTATAATAGAAAAGTTTTCAGAAACACACACAGCCTATCAAATATCGGACATATTCTGCAAATTAATACTCAATGCCTGAAGAGAACAACAGACAGAAACACGTGTCGCGTATGTAAGATAAAAGAATAAAAATTTTTTTTCTGAGAACATAATATTTACGGACCTTTTTCTTTTTTTATAATTTAAATTTAAATTTTCTCCCGTTGGAATCAGAACAACATTATATATATTATATATATATATATATATATATATATATATATATAAATATATTATATATATATAGCTGAATAGTTATTACACATACAAGGAAATTATATATAAAGAGATGATTGTTTACATTAAGAAAATATCATTGTACTTACCTTTCAAAGTATTTTGCTGATAATTTTTCCTGTGTGCTCGTGGTTTCACACAGTGGGGATAGTAGCTTCTCGAAGTGTTTAACGTTACTTCACGGCATTCTGTTCAAAAGAAAAAAAATATTCATATATATTTGCCATGACATTAATCGTATATATGACATTCTGCTGCATTTTTGTAACAGATTCGCGTGTTACATAATTATTAGATACTTAATATTTATGTACAATAGTGTAGAAATCAAAATGGCCTTTACAAGCTGCAGCCCATGGCCTTGACGGATTTGAATGACAAGGCTTGACCTGTCCTGATCCTTCCTTCCGGTGGATACCGTGAGAATCTGTGGAGAAGACCCTCTTCCGGTTTAGATTAGAAATAGATTTTAGTTAGTCGGTGAGAAACCACGACGGTGGTGAGTCGTATTATACACGCTCCGACACGATCTGCGCAGGTAGTCTGGTGGGGGATTTCGAGAATAAAATATGATCAAAGTAAATCGAAGTCTTGTGTTATTATCTAAAAACTAACAATGACACAGGGCTTCTGATGAAGAGAAATCCCCAATGGAAGACCAGACACGAAGTCCCTAAAAATAAATTATTATTACGTTTAAGATTAATGCTTCTAATGCTATAAGAACAAACAAAAATCTTTAAATTCAGTATGCCTGAGCGAGGTTTTATTTATAGCAAAAAAAAAAAAAAAAAAAGAAAAGGAAAAGAAATATATCTGAAATTTCAAAAGTTCCCACAGAACGCCATAACACGGGAATTAACGGAATATGACGGAATCAGTCGAATTCTATATTTACATCAGAAAATCACATTCACCGGATTATAACACCACGGTCGATTTCAACAAACAAGGATATAAACTTTCAAAACTTTCGATACTCTGAGGATGGCTGTTTGCGCTGAAAATATTAAGTATTTAACACCAAAGAATTTAATAAATATGTTTTCTCAACATATATTTTGCATTACTTCGCTTTCAAAAAATGTATTATTACGTTTAAGATTAATGCTTCTAATGCTATAAGAACAAACAAAAATATATATATACATATATATTATATATATATAATATATATATATATATGTATATATATACTATATATATATATATGTCTGTCTGTTGTTGTCTATCTCTGTCTCTGTCTCTGTCTATCTCTGTCTGTCTATCTCTGCATATATATTATATATATATATATATATAATATATATATATATAATATATATATATAATACTACAGACAGACAGACGAGACATATCATATTTGGGTTAGGTTTCTTTAGTTAACTGATGTAACCTTCATGGATCCTTCACTGCTAATCATCCTTTTAGAAGAACAGTAGTGATTCCAATTAACCAACATCTAAGGGAGTGAGGGGTTTCATACCTCTCACAACTTTATTTGTCTGAAAGTGAATGTAATAGCACGACTGGGGATCGAATCGCTTTCTACGATGTTGCAGTCCAGCACATCAACGACTATGTCATGAGACTCCCCATTGACTTGTCTTAATGTAGCAATTTATGAATCTAAATCAATGCAGTAATGAAAGAGTTAAGGTGTTTTGAAGAAATATTTTACCATTTCTTTCTTACGGGTTATACACCGAGGAAGGTTGAAGAATCGGTTTGATTGAAATTGTTTTTTTAGTAACATTAAGAGAAAGATGAATTGCGAAAGATTTATGATTCTTATCGAATTTGGAACTAGATTGTTATGTACTAAGTAAGTAAAGAAGTCGTCGGGGCGGCCTAAAGTACAGTATCAGCCAATCAGCGAGGGAGTCTATCCCCTTTTCAATAGCGCTGGACCAAGGAGATTATCTTAGCGTCTGAGATGGAGCGCCACACCTACCATCAGCTCCTTACTTTACCGCACAGATCCATGTGCTACTCATACGCTGAGTTGGCGAGGGCCGGTATCGAACTAGTAACCTTATGGCTTCTAGCCGAACGCTCTACCGACTGAGCTAACCCGGAACCAAAGTAAAAGGCCGGAGGGCACATCGACCGAAACGTTGTACAGATAAAAATGAAGATGAGGACAATAGTCTGAATAATACAAATAATACTAATTATTGAGCCTTATCTAAAAAAAATTCCCAGAAATACCAAAACAATTATGATACTTCACTGTACTGATACAAATCACTTCTTTAAACTTTATTCTTCGACTTCATAGTGCTGAGATATTGAGTGTTTAAAATTGATGACGTTGTACAGATAACAATGAAGATGAGGACAATAGTCTGAATAATACAATAATACTAATTACAAGCCTTATCTTTAAAAAAATTCCGAGAAATACCAAAACAATTATGATACTTCACTGTACTGATACAAATCACTTCTTTAAACTTTATTCTTCGACTTCATAGTGATGAGATATTGGGTGTTTAACTGATGCTTTATGAAATTTATTTATTAATATCCAACTACTGAAAAACTTCATTTAAAAATTGGAAAATTCCCAGATTTTGGTAATTTTTTTCAATAGGGAGGACAGGGTAAAATCATTTTGTAAATACAGATTTTACATCTTAGAAAACGTTGATGTCCATGTTTTACGATAAATTGGCACAAAATTGGCAACAAAAATAGTTTAAAAGGTATTATAAAATATTAAAATATGTTTAAAATGTATTAATAGTGTTTAAAAATGATAAATAGTTTAAATGTAATTAAAATAGTATTACTAAATGTATTAAAAATAAATAGTTTAAATGTATTAAGAAATAAAATTAGTATTAAAAATAAAAAAAAATAAAAATAGTTTAAAATTATTAAATAAATTAATAGTTTAACAATGTATTATAATAAATTAACATTATTGTGATTTTTTAACTAATGCTACAAGCTCAATGAGTGTGACCCACGGTTCACAATTCTTTTCTAGTATATATAAATACCAAAACAATTATGATACTTCACTGTTGATACAAATCACTTCTTTAAACTTCATTCTTCGACTTCATAGTGATGAGATATTGAGTGTTTAAAATTGAATGACGTTGTACAGATAAAATGAAGATGAGGACAATAGTCGAATAATACAAATAATACTAATTATCAAGCCTTATCTTTAAAAGAATTCCGAGAAATACCAAAACAATTATGATATTTTACTGTATTGATACAAATCACTTCTTTAAACTTTTATTCTTCGACTTCATAGTGATGAGATATTGAGTGTTTAAAATTGATGACGTTGTACAGATAACAATGAAGATGAGGACAATAGTCTGAATAATACAAATAATACTATATTAAAGCCTTATCTTAAAAAATTCCGAGAAATACCAAAACAATTATGATACTTTACTGTATTGATACAAATCACTTTTTTAAACTTCATTCTTCGACTTCATAGTGATGAGATATTGAGTGTTTAAAACTGATGACCAATGGCTATAAAAAAAATCAAGCAAGTAAACGAATACACACGAAATATAAAAGAAATTAAAAAAAAAATCAAAACAGAAAATGGGTTTAACAAACAACGGTGTGCGTGACCTGGAATTATTCTTTCATTGCGTCCGAGCATGCAAAGAAAAAAAAAAAAAAAAAAAAAGAAGAAAAGGGAAAGAAAAGACAATTGCGTGATTTTCTCGTAGTGAATGCCCGACTTCTAAGTTTTCTTGATTTCTGCGTGGGAGAAAGAGAAGAAAGAAAAAAAAAATAAGCGAGATAGAAATACAGAGAAAGAAAGGAAATGAGAAAGAAGGCTTCATTAAGTGATGTTCAATTGGCAAAATTTCCATTTCTCATTAGCAGGACGAACAAGTCTTTCGTTTTTCTGCGACAAAATGTATTGCCGATGAGTTATCAGTTCCGTGTGCAATAATGTGCTCGATATTTTTTTTTTTATATTCACTAGCAAAATAAAAAAAACGCCCTCTGGGCGACGTAATATAAATATTGCCTGGCGGGGATGGGAGTTGAAAATTCAATATCAGAGAGTTTGTATCATAAGTAAAGTAAAATCATTAAATTTATTAAAGGAGTAAAAAATAAAATAAATTTATTAAAGGAGTAAAAATATATAAAAATTGAAATGTAAACTTAGTTCTGATAACTTTAAATATATATTAGAATAAAACAAACTATATATAGATAGATAATGCCAGGTATGTATTTATTAAAACTTGTTTTAAAAAAAACAATGAGGACTGTCTAACATTGCCTGCTCAAATTTTGAGTGTTTTTATTCTACGTTATAACGTTTTAGGTAGTGTGACGTAATCAGTGACGTCGTTTTTGTTACAGACAAAAACCGAAAGCGAATATCCATTATTAATATCAGTACAAAATAAAAAAACGCCGTCAGGGCTATGTAAAAATAGATTTTTGAAACATATAGCCTGAGGGGTGGGAGTAAAAAATTCAATGTCAATGAGTTTGTACCCTAAATAAGAAAAATCATCAAATTTATTAAAGGATTAAAAAATAAAACAATTTGAAATGTAAACTTTAAATATGTAATAAATAAAACAAACTATATATAGATATATAATACCAGTCATGTATTTATTAAAACTTGTTTAAAAAAAACAATGAGACTGTCTAATGATGATGTTCAAATTTTGAGTATATTTATTCTATGTTATGACGATTTAGTTAATGTGACGTAATCAGTGACGTCGTTTTTGTTACAGACAAAAACCGAGAGTGAATCTCCATTATTAATAGACTAGAAATGTTTATAGTGTAGTTTATCTATTTTCAATTTAGATGAATTATTATTACCATAATATGATGGTTTCTTGCTTTTAAATAACTATTTCGTAAAACTCTATATGTTAGATAATTTTTAATATATATCAAAATGAAACAGACTATATATAAATCAATGCTAGCAGGCATGTATTTATCAAGACCTGTTTTAAAAACCACTGGGCCATCCTTTCTGTCTTACTACGTTCAGAGCATATATAAATAACACAGCTTTTCATTACTATATGTAATAATGATATTGACTATAAATTAACAACTCTTGTTGCGTAGCGCCTTCTTCGCTATTCTGAATCGTATACGTTGCTGTGTTATATACCTCTTTTATTCTTGTGGACGGATCTGGTATATCTTTTATCGTCTATCTTGGTCTGGTCTTTCTTATCTGGATTCCGTGTCTGGTTCTGTTGGGGATCATTTCTTATCAGAAGCCTTGTGTCATTGTTGGCTTTTAGTAATAACAACAAGACTTCGATTTACAATGATGTTACTTTATTCCAGAACCCCAGACCAGACAATGCGCGCGGAGAGTCACATCTTTCTAGCTTCGCTTCTAAGCCTAACTGTCTCCTGTCACTGCAACTAACTGAGTTGCTCACACCTTAAACCGGAAGGGCTTCTCTTGACTTCCGTTCTCACGTTCCATCCCCAGAACGCAAGGTGAGAGTGAGGTCAAGCATTGTCACTCACTCTCAAGGCCATCAGCTGTACTGATCGCCATAAGGATTTCTATACTACCTTAAAAAGTAATAGGATCCAATTAATATGTAACAGCTGGTATACTCCGTGTATCGTCTCTCACCCTTAGACGATATATGTAGGGGTCGCTTAACGAAGACATGCTGTATGTAGTAGGAGATTGAATTTTTATTCCTTTCCCTCAGGTGCGTGTGGGTAGTGAGCTTGACAATGAGAACTACTAATGTTGCAGGCTGCCAATTGGGAGGTTGAAGGTGTGGGCGAGCCTCACTGCCCGCTGGCAGCGATGGACCGTCAGCGTCGGTCACTCCGTTCGCCGTCTCCTCCTGACTGTCCAACTGACGACTCGACCCTCTGGCTTTCGTATTGACGACCGCCTACGCATCTTTATCTTTTTATCTGATAACTATTTCCGAAATTATTGCTACCCATCCTTCTTTTGTTCGCTTTACCTGGAAAAAGTCCTTTGTCATTTTGTCGTCTTTTCTTCGCTTTGTTTAATTTAACCGGAAATTCATATTTCCGTTTTACAATATCCAACACTCGTTGATAAAGTTATTTAATTCCTGACTTTACAGTGACGTAAGCAGTGACGTAATTTCGGTTACAGACAACTAAAGACTGAATCTTCATTATATAGATAACCATGACTTTTTCTCGTCCCCTCTGTCACGCAGGCACTTGTATTGTTTATGCTTGATTCTCTTCTCTTTTTGTATTTATTTTCTTTCTTTTCGAAAGTGTGAAGCAAAAGCAGAAAAATAATAAAATAAAATAACGTACATGGAATATTTCTAGACATTAAACACTACCATTATTCACTCGTTTACATATTTCTTTCCTTTTATTCATTCTTTTAGGTTTTTTCTTTTCTTTCTTTCTCTCTTTTCTTTTATTCACTCACTTAGACTTTCTTTCTTCCTTTCTAGTGCAATGTTTTTTCTTTTTTTTTTCTCTAACCGCCGTCAAACTAAGGGCTGAAGTGAAGTGTTGAATGTCACGGTACCGCTTAGTACTCGGGTCACAGACCGCTCAGCCAGCCCAATCCTGTCCTCGGGCATTACTTGTAACTTGTCGTTAGGTAGCTTTGAGCTGACTTTTCCTTTTCCTGTTTTTAAACCTTAACAACTGGTTCAAGTTTGTTTGTTTGTTTTGTTTTACGGCATATCAACAACGTTGGGTCATTTAATGCCGACAAAACTTTGAAAGATTCGCAGTGATATTTTTTTTAGAAAATTTTGTAAACTCAATTTTTCATTAAAAAAATTATATTTTACCCATAGATGGGACCCTAACAGGTAATACCACTCCGGTCACAGTGGACCTAGGAGTAATGGTGATGAAGGGGTGCTCCAGAACAAGAACCTCACCATCCGTTAGAGCTTATCGTCATACCCAGGGCATGATGAACATAGCCACTGCCTTCATTCATAAAACTATTACTCTTACCACTTGTTATGTACAACAACTGCTAGTTGTGGCATTTTTTAATCTCCCGATACCATAGATTCTTGTCTAGATCTGGGTAGAGATGCTGACAAGGCTTATGAAAGAATTTCATTGATGTTTTATTTTCTGGAAAATGTCAAGGGATTGACCTAAGTGTCTTGAATTTATAGTTCTCTATGTAAATGCGTTGGTCATCAAGTCTAGAGAGACTAATCTACTTCACTATCGTTTCCAAAGCCGCTGAGAAGAAACGGATGTATTATGTCATATAATACCTAAATAATGAGAATGAGATCCTCTGTTTTTCCTGTAAATTATTGGAGGAAATGAAAAACGAGATCTCATGGGACTTGTTAATTCAACATAGCGATTGTTAATTTCTCTGTTCACCTTGTATCTTTGCACAGTAAAATTTTCCCCCATCATTAACCTTTTTGATACAAACAATCTTCACTATATGTGAATTAATAATTGAAAACATATTGGCATAGATGTAGTGCCACATCGTATATTGATCTGGCTATGAAAAAAAATATCAATAACTTAAAATCGGTTGAGTTTAAGACTTTTTTGATAGCGTTTTTGGATTCCCTAGGCAAAAAAAATGATTTTATAAGCCAATTTTCTAGGAGTAAGGAAGCTCTAGAACTCATTTTACAGACAAAAATAGGTTATAAAAAGTTGACATTTGTCCCGATTCCCCTCAAATTTGGAGAGCTAAAAATTGACATAACTCCGCCAATTCTTGGAATTGGAAGCTTAAAGTTTGAGGATTGTCTAACTTTTCCATAATCTAAACTTGTACAAAATTTCAGAAAAATTGAAAGGCGTGGGTGACAGGGCCTGGATGATTTGACATGGAATTACCCATATATATATATATATATATATTTACCAACCCCACGAGTAGGATGTGACACAAGGTCAATTTCTTAAGCGGAGTTCAACGGGTTTGAATTCAGAGTTTTCCTTCTCCTAAACGGGTTGTCTAACCAGGTTAAGAGCTCAGTCTGCCCTACTATTTATCCATAGCTCGAGGGAGAGTTGGATTCATCGGTGAAATAGAATTTCGATACACGGATGAACTGAATCCATGCTATGTGGAAGTTATTAACACATCTAGGAAGGACAACTTGTTGTCTTGTTCTTTCTCCATTGTGAACTGTATAGACGGCCGGATTGAAGTCACATGGTCCATTAGTATTTGAAAATCTTCCTGATGGAGAAAAAGAATAAATGTGACATACCCGAATCTAAGCCACATTGACGGCTTTAGTGGTTAGGGTCTTAATGCCATCTCTTCAAAGTATTCTATACATACATGGTCCAGCACTGGGGACAATGGTGATCCCATTGCCAGGCTCTCTTCTTGTCGGCACATGTCAGAACCCATCTCAAAGTAGGTTGTTTCCAAACAGAAATCACGGACAGCCAATCTAAACGGAGTCTAATGTCCTTGTTGTTGTTGT
>CM042143.1:28182047-28189547 GCA_023376005.1 Doryteuthis pealeii
AAGGAAAGAGGAAGAAAGAGAACAAGAGAGAGAGAGAGAGAGGGGGGGAGGGAGATAGAGAGAAGTTACTAACAATGAAAATGAAACAAATGAGATAACGAAATGTGATCATCAAAAGAAGGAAAGCCAATGAAAAAGAAAGAGAAAAAGTAAAAGAAAGAAATTAAGAGAGAGTAAAAAGAGAACAAATCTAATAAGAAAGAAATATAAGAAGATAAAAAAAGAAAGAAAGAAAGAAAGAAAAAGAGAGACTAATAGCGGATAAAAGAAAAGAAAGAAAAAAAGAGAGACTAATAGCGGATAAAAGAAAAGGAAAGAGAGAAAGAAAAAGAGGACTAATAGCGGATAAAAGAAAAGGAGAGAGAGAAAGAAAAAACAGACTAATAGCGGATAAAAAAAAAAGAAAGAAAGAAAGAAAGAAAGAAAAAGAGAGACTAATAGCGGATAAAAGAAAAAAGAAAGAGAGAAAGAAAAAGAGAGACTAATAGCGGATAAAAAAAAAGAAAAAACAAACAAACAAAAAGAGAGACTAATAACTTATTAAAAAAAAAGAAAGAAAGAAAGAAAAAAAGAAAGAAAGAAAGTAAAAGAGAGACTAAAAGCGGGAAGGAAAGCGAAAAAGAAGAGGCAAAGAGGGTATGGAAGCAGGACGAAATAATCTCAGTAGAAAGAGAAGAATCATAACAGAAAAAGATAGTAAAAATCAAATAAAATATACATTTAAAACAGAAAGAAAAAAAAACTAAAATGTAAAAAGTAAATGTTGAATACCAAAACGGGAATGTTTAAATGTGAAAGGCGGAAGTTTCTGTTGAAAACATCCTACGAATATTTTGCTTGATTTGACCGGAAAAAAAACAAACAACATCAGTGCGCCTGCGCACGGCCATAGTGACATATAATTTTTGATTCCCTTTGGAAATGCAGCAGAGCGCGAGACGTGTGGCTGAAATTTCTTAACATCTCTTCAGATCTCCAAACGCATAACCCTTGTAACCGTGCGGCGAAATTAATTCAGGGTTATAAACAGGGGTTACATTGAATGACGATTTTTATAAGATCGGCGATTCGGTAAATGTTTAGAGGGTCTGACTTGTATATTACGTTTAAAAGACAAGACACCCAACTGAGACTTTTATAAACTTTTTTCCGTATCAGACCTAGAATTATGCTTACTGGAGTTCGAACTTGTTTACTACGATATCACAGTTTAGTACATTAGCCCCTACAACCCCGGGGACTCCGCGGTTTTTCAAGGTAAGATAATTCCTATAAACTTTTACAATCTAAGTAAAGTTCAGGTCCAATTGTGCAACCGTACAGTAGTAATTAAACGACAACAGTTTGGAAGAATTTCCATTTCATTTTATCAGAGAGATCAGATTTCCATAGGTCCGATAATCTATCAGTACCTGTCCATGTTTTAGCTATGCGTATTTCGACATCGCTTTCAGTAGATGAGATGATAAGACAATAATAACTGTCACTCAATCCTTCAAGGCCGCCGGCTGCAACTTATAACAGTCATTTTGGTTTCTACACTACTGTAAATAAGTGTTAGGGTACTAACAATTATGTAACATCGCTAATTCATCCACCCTGCAGGTGGAACTTGAAATACACTGACTACATCATCTGTAGAGTGCTTAGAACAACCCCACTCAAAACAGTAGAGTCTTGCATATGGAACTAAATTGCATCTGATAGCAGGGCCCCTGTTCTGGAGTACTGTGGAGAGTGGAGTACCCCTACATTGCATTCACACACCTTCATATGGAAAGTTACAACCTGTTAGGATCCCATCTATGGGTCAAATAGATCAATCTAAAATAATGTGTTATTCGATAAGAATAGTTGGTGCCATAAAACTGTAAATCAGTTGTATTAAGTTTAGTTTCTTGAATCTTTGTTTAATTGTTGGAGGTGCATGGTGTAATGGTTAGTCGTAGGAAATGGACTCGTCAACCCGAGTTCAAATCATGGATGAAAGGTATGAGTCCCTTTATTCTCCCAACTATGAATGAGATAGGGTAATTTATGAGGAAGTGCGTCCCGGTCTCCTGCCTCAGAAATTGCTACCCGGTGACTATTAAAATAACGTCCCCAGCTATGTCGTCTCGGTGGTGTTACTTGATAGAAAACAACCAACTTAGGGCGTTAAATGTATTTTAGAGGGGGGCTTCTCTTTTTTTGTCGTAATTCTTATTTATTTATCGTAATTTGTTTACAAATTTATTTATAGAAATTTGCCGTAATTCTTGTTTATTTATAGAAATTTGTCGTAATTCTTGTTTAGATATGAAGATGGATATCTATCAATCTATCTATCTATCTACCTCAATTTGTTCATTTTTTACTTTGTTTATATATATATATCCACCCATCTACATTTGTTCATATAAAAAAAGAGAACCTCTAAAATACATTTAACGCCCTAAGTTGGTTGTTTTCTTTCAAGTAACACCGCCGAGACGACATAGTAGGGGACGTTATTTTAATAGTCACCGGGTAGCAATTTCTGAGACAGGAGACCGGGACGCACTTCCTCATAAATTACCTTAGATAGTAGAATTACTATTTTTCTACAAGGATGGCTTTGGCATTGAATAACATCAAACATGTGAGATGCTATTAAACAGAAACCAAACCAAACCAATGGGAATCAGCTCATTATTCGATTATTATCAGTTTTTCAATTATTATAACAATGGAGAAAACTTATTTTGGAACGGAGGTAGTCCAGTCCATGATATATTGCTATTTTTACCCTAAGTTCAAACATGTTCTTCTCCGACACTTTTCTGGATCTAGACTTGCGGGATTAGAGAGGTTCAACCAAAATCAAAACATGTCTTAATTTAAGTATTGCCAGTAGACATTTTTAAAATAAAAATTTTCTTCGATATTCTGATGTGTCTATTGAATTTACTGATCAACCTGACTTATTGAATAGAACCTTTTAATTGAACGAGATGTATATAATATTCTGATTGCTATACTTGTTATGTCTGATATTTCCTAGAAAATGAAACGTTTAGCGCCTTTCAACTGACTTCTTAACTGTTGATTCAATGATTGAATTCCATATTTCCAATGAGATGAAGCCAACTCCACAGACACTAGAGAAGGCCTATGAGAAATCCTATGAGGCTGTGAGAAATACGTTGGATAACACTCAAAAAGACGAAGAAGAATAAACTGTTTCGAATATATCAACATATAAAAGAATACACCGTTCAGAATTCACTGGAATGATTATTCCTTATATGGGAATAGCTTAAACACGTTCTAAGTTGATTAAATCTCAATTAAAATTGAAATAACGTTTTATAGCGTGGTCAAAATGCCAATTTTCATTTTACAACTTGAATAATTTTTTTACTGTAATATTTTTGTATTCATTTCTGTTTCAGGAATTTAATCTAACTAGCAAATATATGCACCGTCCGGGTGCAAGTATTAATGTCATAAATATTATATTAAATTAGAAAGTCTAAAGAAACTAAATAAGAATGCATATAAAATGATTTGAAACAGAGAGGGGTATAATCGAGAAATATAACAGCTGAAGCTTTCTCTTATATCACCCCGTCTTTCCTCGCTAAACTTTTCTAATTTAACTATTTAGTTAAAATAGGAAGTAAAGAATAAAATTACAGTTATTTATTTTTGTTAATTGATTTCTTTTAAGATTTATCCCCGAGATTTTTGCTCATATTCATTAAGATAAAATCAAATAATTAGAAATCAACAATACCAAGCACATATTTATTAAAATCAAATTTTAGATATCAATATGCAAATTAGGTTTGCTGTTCAAACTGTAAACCGCTATTTGTTGTACATATAAATACAATTGCATATTATTAGTACGTAGATATGGCCAGCAGTATTAATAATGAAAAACAATTTTATTAGTAATTGAGGCTTAAGAAAAAATGATTCATGGAGAATGTGATGTATAATAACTAAATGGATAGTGACTTGAGTAGTGATATAGTTTCGGTTACAGAGAAAAAAACACATAATCTCCATTATAATAAGATGTCAAGTCAGAAATACAAATACGAATTACCGGCAAGAAATTAGATGTTTGGTTGGTTGGTTTATTGATTTTAACGGCATATCAACCCGTCCGGGTTATATCATGCCTAACGGTTAGGGTGTAATGCATATTGTGTATTCATATATAATACATTTAGTAATTGGTTTTAACAATGTGTTAGCATTATTGGGGTTATATTGTATGGCATTGATTTGTTTCATGTCTATATTCTATGGTATAATTTTATTTCCCTCAAAAAGGAGAAAATATCCTCCATGTTAACATTTTCAAACAGATCTTTCATATTGTTTGCTTTAAAATAACGGTTTCTGATGTGAGCAAAAAATCTGCATTCCATCAATAAGTGTTTAACTGTCAGGGGTGTTTGACATGTTCCACATTGTGGTTGTTGTTGTTGTTTTTTGAGTATATAAGAGTGTGTTAGTTTTGTATGACCAATGCACAATCGGGACATAATGACTTGTTCCTTTCTAGACTTCCTTAAAGTTGGTCTGCAGCCTCCCAAAGTGGGTTTGATTAGGAAGAGTTTATTGTGGATACAGTTATTCCAGTGTTGTTGCCATTTTGTATGCAGTGGCAACAACACGGGGATAACTGGAAGAAATTAGAGAGCAAAAAACAAAACAAAAACTAAGGCACTGGAGCCATATTTATTATGGGCTGTTTGACACACTGTATGATGAGTTATGCGGAACCTCTTGGTAAATAGTAATATAGGGAATGATAAGAATTGGGTTAGTCATAGAATATTATCGGATTATTTCAATAACTTCTTAAATCTTGTAATCTGTGTCTCTTTCTAAAACAAGGATAAACATCTTGTATTCACTAAAAAGTTTATATTTACTTCTCGAGCCGTGCTGAGAATTCGTTTTACGATGATTTGCGAAATGGCAGGACTGTATTTACTCAATCACTTCGACACAAGCAGTATTCGAAACCTGATCAATTCGTTTGTTTGTTTTTGTTTTGTTTTGTTTTACGGCATATCAAACTCAGTGGATCATTTAATGCCGATAAAGTTTTGAAATAAATCAATACTTAATGGATAATACAATTTTTTTATAAATACATGACTTGTAGACCCGCAGCCACCGCCTTCTAGCACCCATATGATAAAAAGGGGTTGGGGCTTGCCATAAAGGCAATAGGGTTGGGAAAATCATATAGGTGCTAGGGCTTGACGTGACCAGCTGATTGATCGGAGGGGGCCTCTCCGACCGCCCGTCTAGCCCAAGATAGGGCCAAAGTGGAGTATTGCATGTCATGAACTGCTCATCCACCTAGGCTCTATCCTTAAGCATCACGGGTCGCCACCCACGGCCAACAGGTGGCCCCATTGGGGGAGTCTTACCCCTCTGCAGAGGTGCAGTCGGTGCATTCTAACGCCCCAGCCGACAGAGCGGTGATCAATTCGTAAGTGGAATTTAACTGGACTGGTTCGGATATCTAGTTTTACTTCACTTAGACCGGTTAAAGATCCCGGTCTGTCCTTTATTTTAACCAGAGCTGGTAGGAGAAAAGATGGGTGCATTATCCCAGTAGTGAAATACAAATATCCTTAACTTTCCGTGTCCATTCCATTTGCAAGATGGGAAATAAGTGGCCATACAAATTGCTGTTTTGCATGGTATTGCTTTTGGGATTTCTTCAAAACAATGCACACCATCCTTACATAATTCCAATTATAATTTTTTCTCCAAGCGTTTCGTTCAGTCCAATTGTGTAACCGTACAGTAGTAATTAAACGACAACAGTTTGGAAGAATTTCCCTTTCATTTTATCAAAGAGATCAGATTTCCATAGGTTCGATAACCTATCAATAACTATCCGGGTTTTAGCTATGCGTATTTCGACATCGCTTTCAGTAGATGAGATGATAAGACGACAATAACTGAAACTTTTTAAATGTAGAATTCCAAATTACTCTGTGAGAAAATAAGGTAGAACGCAAATGCCTAAATAATAACCAAATATACAGATGCTTTGTTTTCTTTGTTTAATGACATATCAATCTTCGCGGGCTATTTAATGCCAAAACCATCCTTGTAGAAGAAACCTAGTGGCACTATATAGTCCATAGGGGGTAGATGAGGGGGTTCATACCTTTCCTAAGGGTAATAATCTGAAGATTATTAGAATAGCACGACTGGAGTTCGAACTTGCTTGCTACGATATCACAGTTTAATACGTTAGCCACTACAACCCCGGGGACTCCACGGTTTTTGCAGGGTAAGATAATTCCTATAAACTTTTACAATTTAAGTAACTAAATCTTTTTTTTTTAATGACATTAAATGTTCGGCTAGAAACCACAAGGTTCCTAGTTCGATACAGGTCCCCGCCAACTCAGCTTATGAGTAGCACAGAGATCTGTGCGGTAAAGTAAGGAGCTGATGGTAGGTGTGGCGTTCCATCTCAGATGCTAAAACAATCTCCTTGGCCTAGCGCTATTGAAAAGGGGATAGACACCCTCGCTGACTGGCTGATACCGACCTTAGGCCTCCCCGTCGACTTTTTGCTTTATGAAATAAAAAAACCTCGATATGATTTAATTCACCCTTATTTCACTGATCTTTTACGATTTTCTGACAATCTATATACTAAATATTTCGACTTAGTATCTGGTACTATTTAACCCATAAATGGCAGGTGAGGGGGTTCATACCTTTCATAAGAGTATTAGGTGCCGTTATAGTATGTAGCCTACCTTTTTGATTATGTTATAGTATGTGGCCTACCCGGTTTGAATGTGTCCTACCACAGTAAGTGTATATTTATAGATATAAATAGTAGGCCATTTTTTTAAATAAATTATTTTTCACATATATTTAATTTCAAGAAATGCATTTCAGTCACAAGCTGTATATAGTAATTAAGAACATTAAAAATAATTTATCCATAATTTACATGAATCAGAAATCTAATTAATTCTAAAATTCTCAAATTGGTTAGGGTTAGTGTTAAGGTCAGGGATTAGGGTTAGCAGTTATTATTATAACCTTATAATACGAGTAGAAAGCGCGTGGTGTAATGGTTAAAGTCATGGGAAATGGTCTCGTCGCCCCGAGTTCAAATCCGGGATGTGGTAATTGCATTTCACTTAGCGCGAATACCTTGGGAAAGGTATGAATCTTACTCTCCCTCCAGCTATGGATAAATAGCAGGGTAGATTGGGCTCTTTAACCTTGGTTAGGCAACCGGTCTAGGAGAAGGAAAACTCTGAATTCAAACCTGTTGAACTCCGCTTAAGAAATTGACCTTGTGTCACTGCTCGTGCGGAGCGGTTGGTAAATATATATAATATGATTTTTATGGTAGGCCACATACTATAAGAGAGACATAATTTCCTAGGCCACATTCAAAAGGTAGGCCACATATTATAATGGTACCGAGTATTAATCTGAAAGTTAATGTAATAGTGCGATTGGAGT
>CM042143.1:28194547-28222047 GCA_023376005.1 Doryteuthis pealeii
AAATTTTCCTAATTTAACTGTTCAGTTAAAATAGGAAGTAAAGAATAATATTACAGTTATTTCTTCTTGTTAAGGGATTTCTTTTAAGATTTATTGAAGAGATTTTTGCTCATATTCAATAAGATAACACCCAAAAATTAGAAATCAATAATACTAAGCATATATTTATCAAAATCAATTTTTTAAGATCAATATGCAAATTAGGTTTCCCATTCATACTGTAAAACCTCTATTTTGTTGTATATATAAATACAATTGCATGTTATAAGTATGTAGATATGGTCAACAGTGTAAGTAATGAAAACAATTTTATTAATAATTGAGGTTTAAATAAAAAATAAAATCATGGAGAATATGATGTAAATAACAAAGGGAATTGTGACTTGTATAGTAATATAGTTTCGGTTACAGACAGACAAACACACAATCTCCATTATAATAAGATATATATATATATATATATATATATATATATATATATATATATATATAAAATTAACTTAAAAGAAAGGAAATGAATCCGACGGTATGAGTATAGATAAAATGATATAAATACAACACAATATGCTGTTAAAGTGAAAACATGTTATATCATATTAATAGCCAATATAGAACAATATTTCGATTTATAAAAATCATCTTCAGAGCTTGTTTTACTCCAGACTTATCAAGAGCGGAGACGAAAATAATATGAATTCAAAACGAAAATATTGATGTTGCAAAAAAAGTTATGCGGTAGTTTTAAATATAAGCACATCCGCCACTCGTTTCTCAGTCAGCGACAGTCATACTTAGATTCAAAAAGTTAGTTAGGATCAAGACGTACAATTGTTTAACAGGGTGCTTGAGTGAAACAGTTCCCCATTTATATTTGTCATAACATATCGCTAATATGAATGAAATAAACGTCACTTTTGGGTTCAGCAGTGTCCGGCATGTTTTGTCCATATTACGCGGATGGTTTGTGTGATAGGGGATAATTGTTCATTAAGAGGTTTTCGTGTGAGTTGTTGTTTTCGCAATTTGTTTAAGACAGCACTCAATATTCTTATGCAACTCCCATCTATCTTATTTTCCAGAAGCTTTATCATGGTCCATGCTTTGCAGCTGTACAGTAGCACTGATACAACTACGGCTTGTAAGAATTGACGCTTTATATATATATTATATATATATATATATATATATATATATATACCCCACCTCACATATATAAGAGCATTAAAAAACAACCCACCTCATAGAGGTTCTTCATTGAACAAATGGACTTGCTACTACTAACACACTCGTCTAGCCGGATTTTAATAGCATGTCAAACCCTCAAAAACACTTCAATTTTTATAGTTCTTCTATAATGCTCCCTTTCAAAAAAAATCTATAAACAAATTCTTCAAATCAGAAATTTTCTCCTGACGATGACCTAAGGTCGAAACTAGTTGAGAATAAACAACATATGAGAAATATTCCTGCTTGTCTTATTACTCTTTGTTCATACTATATATATATATATATATATATATATATATATATATATATATATATATATATATATATATAAGTCAACATCTCTGATGACGGATTACCATCCGAAACCATTGGTAAAGACGAACTTTGTATTGGTGACTTAAATAAATAAATATATATATATATATATATATATATATATATATATATATAGTTAAACATTAATGGTAAAGTGAATGAATGGATGAAATAAAAATGAATGAAATGAGGGGGATAAATGAAAAGGGACACCTCTCGAAAGTATTAAAACACTTTTTGAGAGTGGGGTCCCAGATAGAAAGATTTTCTCATCTATTATTAGACTCCTTTGAAGCATCAAGTTAATATTATTATTCCATAAATTATTAGAGAAGATAAAATCCGTCTCCTACCTTTAATATCTGTTGAGAATGGGTTTGAATTTATATATATATATATATTATATATATATATATATATATATATATATATATATATATTATTATTATTATTATTTTATTTATATTTTTGCTTGAAGGCAATTATAAATGCATGTATCGCATAAAATTCGATAATTATAGAAAATAATCTTGACAATTAAATCCCGCAAAGGATGGCTCGCCATGCAGAACACCGTACAGACTGTTTCGACTTTATTAAGTCTCTTCAGCGATGTATACTTGATAATTGTATACTTGATAATTGTATGTATACTTGATAATTGTATACTTGATAATTGTATACTTGATAATTGTCAAGATTATTTTCTATAATTATCGAATTTTATGCGATACATGCATTTATAATTGCCTTCAAGCAAAAATATAAATAATAATTTATTCAACATTGCTTCTATAAAAACAAACATCCAAAAATCTTATATATATATATATATATATATATATATATATATATATATATATATATATATATATATATATATATATGTACTTATATTTCCCAAATTCTTTGATTATCACCCTGACATTATTGTTACGTAATATCCTTCAAACCTGGTATCCTAGAGGAGCGAATGAGTTAGACTATTTGTCTAAGCTCCCTGAAATAGACTATAATTCTAAATCTCTAAGTCTTTTGTTATTTCTTTACTTATATATTTGCTATGTGACTCTAACATTAAGAGCACACATTGAAGTTTCAAACTGCGACAGGTTTTTTTAAAAATAAAACACTTGTGTCGTAAGGAAGACTTCTTCTCTGGACTTTTGATTATATATATATATATATATATGTGTGTGTGTGTGTGTGTGTGTGTGTGTGTATATATATGTGTGTGTATATATATAATATATATATATATATATATATATAAAATCTTGTCCGGTTCATTTCCGGTGAATATTGCTACATTGTAACTATCTTGAATTCAAAATAAAAATAAAAACTGTCTATTTTGTATTATATATATATATATATATATATATATATGTGTGTGTGTGTGTGTGTGTGTGTGTGTGTCTGTGTGTGTGTGTATATATAATAATTGTATTATATATATATATATATATATATATAATGCAAAAAATCTTTAAGATAATAAATCAATTTTAAGCCAAATTTGCAAGGTGATGATATGTGAGAAGGCTGCGTTGGTACTTGTATATGCTATCATAATTCATCATCATCATCATCGTCATCATGTCATGCTGAGAACAGGGATTCTCATGACTCTTTCTTGTCAGTCATTATTATCGCTCATCCTCCCACGACATCCAGTGTCCGCACAGAACTAATTAATGTAAGCTTTAGCTTGTCAGCCCACACTGGTGTGTCCACGTGTAGGTATCCACATGAGAACGACACTTATAATTTTTTCTTGCTTCTCCAGCATTGGCCAGCGTTTTTTGTTCGTCTTCCTTTGTTTGTGTGATAGGAGGTAAGCAGACATATTGTTGCTTTTTGTGGCGTTCTGCAGCCATAATAACTTTTTTAAAAAATTTCTCTGTGATAGTGGTGCATTTAGATAAAAATGATATTAACCACTTGTAATGAAAAACAAATCAGTTAACTTGACATGAAGCTTTACGGCAATATAATACAACTGTGGTCAGTTAGGGTAGAGCTTTCAATAAATATGTAAAATAATTATGGATCTCAATTAATTATTTTAGTAATTAATTTTTTTTCTAATTAAACATGGAATTTGAAACCAAGTTGCCAAATTTTATTTGTAATTTAGGTTTTTAAATTCAAAACAAAAATGCTAGAGAAAGTATGAACGGGTTGTTTAGACATTATGCAAATTTTTAGGTCAGTAAAGAATCAGCTGATGTTGGTGGGTCAGTAGTGACGTAGAGAGGCTGATTAGGGAAAATTATCAGTTAATAAAGATCTTTAGGGATGTATAAAGATCAGTTCTGAGAGAAAGAAAAAGGAGGAGAGAGACCCCCTCCCCTGCCAAGAACTAATACACATGCAGCTTGTGAGAGGGTCAGCCAATTCATCCTCCTCTTTTCTTTCTTTCTTTCTTTCTATTTGTCTTTTTTCCTTCTAGCGTAAACAGTGAGTCTAGTTAAGCATTGTTTTGTTGCTTTGGTCTTTCTATCTTCCTAAAACAATCTACATCGAAAATAAAATTTATAATGGATAATAGAATATTTTCTATTACATTTTATATTTTCTATAAATCATATATAATTCAATTATCAATGGCACTTAAACTTGGGAGGCACTCGTTGCGTAACGGCTATTGTCATAAGAAGTTGATTTCGGCAATTCCGAGTTTAAATCCTTAACGAGCTTGTTTGAATTTCACATCGCGGTAATACTCTTGGGAAATCTCTGGATCCAACTAATCTATCTCCATTAATCTTCCGTTTTACTACGTACAAGGCGTTAACACGTAAAAGCCAACTAGTTATGCAATTGAAGCCTCTCACTGGAGGATTCGCCTCGTTAGTATAAATTACAAGTACGCTCTCATCTATACATATATAAAGGGCAGTTGTGTGTACGATTGTCGGAGGAAACTACGAAATTAAAACAATTAATGACAAAGTAAATATAGTATTATCTGCGTTATTCAGACTATTGTCCCCATTTTCATTGTTATTTGTACAACGTTTCGGCCGATATGCCCTCCGGCCTTCTTCAGGTATTTCTTCAAGCCTGATCTCAATTATTCAGAGAAATAGTATATAATCGGTACGGACCCGATATAATCGGTCAATGGAAACTCCTAGAGAAACTGAATAAAAAACTCGCACGAATGTCGAACCACCTCACATTCCTAGTCCGAGAAGGTTCTCGAGTCCGACAAGAAATACCTGAAGAAGGCTGGAGGGTATATCGGCTGAGACGTTGTACAAATAAGAATGAAGATGGGGACAATAGTTCGAATAATGCAGATAATACTAATCACCAAGCCTCATCTCAAACATTCAGAGAAAATGTAAATATAGGTAAACATTCACTATCACCAGATATTGCTTTTTGAGTAAAAATAATGAAATTTTGATTTATATTCGTAAAGATAATTAAAAAATAAAATTTAAATGATTACAGTATAGATTTTGTTGTTGCTGCATTTAATATGGTAAATAGTAGACATTCTTCTTTTCAGAGTGGCTGGATCAACGCAAGGTCTTTTTCTACGTGGGGATTTTAATGAAGTATCCTGCGAGGATCCAACTCACCATTCAGTAATAAGGGATCTGCGAGACTAACTTGAAAATCCCCCTCTACTAAGGTGACACCGGGTAGACGCTTCTAGTTTATAATGGGTAATGTGTGAAAATAAACCATTGTCTTGAACTAGTTGTCCATTTCCTGAGAGACATGTGAGATTTGATTTTATAGAGGACGATACGATATAAATCCCCTCTCTCTATCTTTACCCTTTCCCTCTGTCTTTCTTTCTTACTTATTATATTTTTTTCAGTGTCCTTTTTCTTCCCTTTCTTTCTAATAAAAAACTGAATGGTCCAAAATTTAGCTGAGGCAAGGACACTTTTAAAAATAAGACCTAGGAAGATAATCAACACCAGATAAGGAATATTTACCACGTACGCCACGTGTACAGGTTAGGCACAAGGGACTATTAATGTGGGGACACCCACAAACCGAAGCTCATGGGAGGCGGTGCAAAAAAAAAAATTATGAAGATTTGATTTCTATTCGTGAAGATGATTTAAAAAGATAAAATTAAAATAACAGTATGGAATTTTTTTAATTTTTAAAAAAATGTAATATCTAAAATAGTAGACAACAATTTTTCTTTTCAGAGTGTCTGGATCAACGTCTTCTTTTAGGCAGGGATTTTAATGGGGCATTCTGCGACGATCCGACTCACAATTCAGTTATGATAGATCTGCGAGACTAACTTAAAAAAAATCCCCATCAACCCAGGTGACGCCTGGGTAGCCACTTCTAGTTATTCAGAAAGTTTTAGCAGGGGAGGTATTAGTGATATACAATAATTATCTAATGAGCAACTGTGCCTGCTAATAGGAATACAATACTGAGTTCATTTTATCACAACTTAGTGTTTAAGTAAATGAATTTGACAGCGGAAAGATTACTTAACATATTAATATTTTTGGAATGAAGCGTTATACGATTTTTGTGGCCATCCTTTAGACTTCAAGCAAGAGTGCGGTCCAGCGGAGATCCTTTGTGTTAAGCAGAGCGCGATCCTTTGTGAAGAATCCTTTGTTTGTTCCTTGGTGCTCCTCAGTTTTCCAAGTCAATGATTGAATATGAACGCCTATCAGTATCACCGATGAAGTAGTTAACCAACCATGTATTCGGCTGTTGGTTGGCTGAGGTTTAAACCACGTGACCTCATTTAGTCTATAAATTTAAGTGACGTATTGCAGCACACATTATATACTAAAATATTTCAACACTTATGTTAAACCGTTGCTTACTTACTAGACCCAGAAACTAGTACACAGAAAAATATCAAAATTCCACTTTTTATATAGCAAGTTGTTACATGAAACAATTATTTAAAAGAACTCTTTGCGAACTTTAAACTACTCACATCGCCTCTCGCACCACTAAGATATTACCGTAAACCGCTGACAGCGGCTCTCACACGTGTCACTTGTTAAAAGTGAATCATCTCTATGTGAACACCCCTGCTATCTTTTGTTTTGTCTGTAAATTAAACCAGAGACTGGTACTTGATTCTTTTTCATTATACAGGTAAGGATTACCAAGAAAATTTGGTACAGCCTTAGGGGGAATTTTGTAGGCAAAGTGTTAATGATATATGTCTATCGATATTATTCGAAATAAGTAGAATTAGACTGGATACTACCAATCTTTCAGTTTTATGATATTTCATGCTATCAAATTTAAGGCTTGCTGAAATTATTTGGAAAATGCTCGTAGTTTTAACGGTTATCGTCGTAGAAAATTGACTCGGCTACCCGAGTTCAAACCCCGAACGAGTCTGTTTGCATTTTACTTCGCGTTGATATCCCGGGGAAAAAACTGTGAATCGCACAACTCTTCCTCTAGATACTGGTAAATAGTAGGGTAAGCCGGGGTCTTGAACCTTGATATCTGTTGGAATATTTTGTTGTATATAATTATTTATTATGATATAAAAGCTTTATATACATAAATGTGGTACAAGGCTTAAAGAGGGAAGTGGGTTAAGAGACTGGTCTTCACTATCTTATCTTTTAACTTAACTATTCCCATTCGTGACCGATTCATTCAACAATTTTCCATTCACCATAAAACTCATTCACACAAAAGTCACCAAAACATTCCATTCACACTATGGCAGTCCTACACTTAACCCTTATTTACATATTTTGAGGGAGGGGGAAGATGATACTTATGTACAAATATAAACCCCAATGAAAAGATGAATGAATAAAAAATAAAACATTTTGTCAAAAAAATAATAATGATTATTAGTATGGGCTCCCTCTCATTTACTATTTATGGCAGAAAATCCAGTTCACCGGTTCGAAAAAATGCTTAAAGGAAAAACGAAATAAAATAAAATGTTGTATATAAGCCGTGCTGAAATCTACCACTTAACTTTATAAACTAAGTGAGGTCATGTGGCTTATAGCTCAGCCAATCAACAGCCCGAATACATTGTTGGTTAACTACTTATTAGCTGATTCTAAGAGACGTCCATTTGCAATCATTGACGAATGACTTGGAAGACTGAGAAGCACCAAGGACCAACCAAATAATTATTTACCACGGATCTCGCTCTGTTTAACACAAAGCATCTCCGGTGAATAAGAGCTTTTGCTCGAAGCTTAAAGGATGGCGACTCTAATCGTAACAGTATCATAAAGTTTTCGAGGACAAGGAAAATTCTGAAATCAAACCAGTTGTATACCAGGAGAGGGATGGGCTCGGCAAGGCTATTTCTTCTATAGGCAAGCTACATAATATGACTACGTCATGTCTAATGAGTCTAACCTTAGCCCTTAAGCGAGTATCAGTGCTAATAATGTACTAATAATGGAGATTCGCTTCCGGTTTTGTCTGTAACAAAAATTACGTCACTGCTTACGTCACATTACCCAAAATCGTCATAACATAAAATACACTCAAAATTTGAACATGCATCATTAGACAGTCCTCATTGTTTTTTTTTAAAACAAGTTTTAATAAATACATGTTATTTTAATATATATCAACAGAATTAATAATGGAAAACAATTTTATTAATAATTGAGGTTTAGAAAAATATAAAATCATGGAAAATGTGACGTTAATAACAAAGGGGATTGTGACATCTATTAATAATGGAGATTCGCTTCCGGTATTTGTCTGTAACAAAGATTACGTCATATTATCCAAAATCGTCATAACATAGAATACAGTCAAAATTTGAACATGTAAGTTTTAATAAATACATGACTGGTATTATATATCTATATATAGTTTGTTTTATTTTAATACATATTTAAAGTTTACATTTCAAATTGTTTTATTTTTTAATCCTTTAATGAATTTGATGGTTTTACTTATTTAGAGTACAAACTCGCTGACATTGAATTTTTTATTCCCACCCCTCTGGCAATATGTTTTTAAAATCTATTTTTACATCGCCCGGTGGGTGTTTTTTATTTTGTACTAGTTAGGATAATGCTTTATTCAATAAAATCATATGTTATCATTACGCTGGTAGAATCAATGTCAAAATGACGCGGTTCAATCAATCAGAAACAATTTAAATAATTAAAAAAATAACGAGGATTATATCCATTTACACAACTATTCTGCACAGAAGTTAACAGGTTTGAATTCAGGTTTGACCATCTCCCAGACCGGTTAGGATGCAAAGGTTTAGGATTTCAGTCCCCCCAACAATTTACCCATAGCTGCAGGGAGAATAGTTGAGTTTATACCTTTTCCAAGGGTATTAGCCCTATGGGAAATGCAAGCAGCTCAATCCAAGATCTAAAGTCGGGTAGTTGTATCTACTACAATGATCCTAATTACACCATCACAGGGAGGTTGCCGTGGTGTAATGCCTAACGTGCTGGACTACGATATCGTGATAAGCGAGTTCGAATTCCAGTCACGGTATTACGTTCACGTTTGGACTTGACACCGAGAAAGGTATGAACCGCCTCATTAATGTACTTTCAGAATGATGGCTTCCGTATCAAATAACCCACGAAGGTTAATATGCCATTAAAAGAAAGAAATTAAACCAAGCCATAACAAAGGTTATAGGGATGAAAGAACGTTTAAAACGTTTTAATAAATTTCCGGTATTTTCACCTTTAGTTGTTAAAATTCCTAGCATAAAATTGTGCATGCGCATTATCTGAAATGAACTTAATTTGATTTGTGTATTTCGCGCGAAGACTTTCTAAATGGCTACCGGCTTGTTTCAAATTGAAAATCAGTTGGCTAAATTCCTAGCATAAAATTATCTGAAATGAACTTAATTGTTATTAAGAACACATTTTATGATATTTTTGTGTTAAAGAATGCAGTTGTACTGTTTTCGCAAAAGTTTATAAGATTTGATTATTTCGCTCGAAGACTTTCAAAATAGCTACCGGCTTAGTTCAAAGCGATAGTCAAGGGAGGTTAATCTAATTGCTTTTTTTGCTAGGAATTTTAACAACTAAAGGTGAAAATTACCAAATTTCCTAACTGAAATTTTCGATAATTTATTATGGTGTTTTTTTTTTCTTTTATCAATCTCTGCCCTTCACATTGACATTATCGAAATAATTCTAACGTGTTTTCAGTCGTCGAGGTGGCCTAAAGTCGGTATCAACCAGAGAGCGATTGAGCCTATCCTCTTTACACTAACGTTAGACCAAGGAGATTGATTTGGTATGTGCGGTGTTGTGCCACACCTACTATCAGATCCTTAAATTACCACACAGATCCTTGCGCTACTCATACACTGAGTAGGCGAGGGCTGGTATCGAACTCAGAATCTTTCTTGAAAATGTTTGTATTTGTGCATGCATGCTTTGGATCTTTGAGTGACATTAATTCAAGATTTAATTCGAGATCTGTTTGTGTTTTCTGTGATCTTCATGGGGACAAATAATTAATTTTGGACAGAGTATTACCTTTTCTAGTGTGCAGAGCCTTGTAAGGATTTTTCCAAATCAATTAACCAGACACAGGAAGAATTCTCCTACTTCAACATTCGCTCTAATTTTTCCAAGTCAGAAATCAATGAAAGATCGCTTAATGGGCCGATAATTGATTCGGTTTCAGTTTTCAGCGACGGTGATACAGACAAACATTCACTCAAGTGCTTTCGGTTTCTCGTCCCCCAAAGATCTGATGAACGACGACAGGACACACAAGACGACACGTGTTCTCTTGATGATAATCATGTCAATAACAACATTTGGGCGATTTAATCATTCCTATATAATTGCTGACTTAGAAAATTAATCGTCAAACAAGGAACGTAAAGGAGTGAAAAAGAGAGAAAAAAAGCTGCCACAGAAAAGAGGGCCAGAAAGGAAGGAGAGACAACTGCAACTTTTTTTTTTTTTTTTTTTTTTTTTGCTGTCATTGCCCCAAAGATTGCCATTCAAAAATTGGTCTGTTCAGCCACTCACGCAGTTGCAGATAATAAAAAGTGGACACTACGCTATCGTCTTTAGTAGACGGATGGATGTCAACATATAACAAAAAAAATGGAAGCGCGTGGTTAAAGTCATGGGAAATGGACTCGTCGCCTCGAGTTCAAATCCTGGACGTGGTAATTGCATTTCACTTAGCGCTAATATCCTTGGGAAAGGTATGAATCCTACTCTCCCTCCCACTATGGGTAAATAGTAGGGCAGACTGGGCTACTTAACCTTGGTTAGGCAACCGGTCTAGGAATAGGAACACTCTGAATTCAAACCTGTTGAACTCCGCTTAAGAAATTGACCTTGTGTCACATCCTGCTCGTGTGGAGGAGTTGGTAAATATATACACTCCACTGACAGGGTGGTTTAGGACCTGAGATCAAATTAATACTAATGTAAAAAAAAAAACAACAAACAAATAAAAAAAACTAACACGTTCGTAGTACTTTTGGTTTTAATTGATTCTCGTATATTCATTCTGCAGATACAAATTTTATTTTTTATTTTGGACACTACGTCATCGTCCTTAGTGGAAGGAAAGGATCCAATGAATGAGATTCACACATAGAAGGACAGAGATTTCAGCATAGTATCATAGATTTAAATTAGCTACATGGAAACGAAAGTAAAATAAGTTGAGTTTCTGTTAAGTTTTTAAATGCCATCCTTGGCCAGTTGAAAAGGACTTAAAGTAAGTAAGTCCTGACTTAAGAAATTGACCTTGTGTCACACCCTGCTCGTGTGAAGGGGTTGGTAAATATATAATATATATATATATATATATATATATATTATATATATGTAATAGGCCATGGGTTGTCCTTGTTCCCTTGCAACGTTCTTTCTGTTATGTTTGAAAATAGTACGAGGCATTCAAACAAATAATATATCACTTCTCTCACGCATTATTATTATTATTATTATTATTATTATTATTATTATTATTATTATTATTATTATTATTTATTCCTTTTGAGTTTTCACATCAGTGTTAGCTGATGGTCTTTCACTGGAGTCTGAGTGACTGCAAGTCTCCTCAGGTCTCCAGGACTCTTCTGAGTATTCTGGCAGATTGCAGCAGTGCAGTGTTCTGAATGGTTTCAATCCTTCCTCTGATATCCAAACTTTCCAAACCCTTTTCCAATCCCTTTGGGACTGTTCCAGTGCACCAACCACAATTGGTATCACTTTCACTTTCATATTCCATAACTTTTTCAATTCTCTGGCAAGGTCCAGATATTTGTCTAATTTTTCATTTTCCTTTAGCTTCACCCTGTGCTCTGCTGGCACTACAAAATCCACCAGTTGACAAGTTCTTTCTTTTTTGTTTATCAACACTAGGTCTGGCCTTCTTGCTGGGATAAGGTGATGCATATACCATTTTGTTGTGTGGTCAAAATTTAATTTTTTGCATAATTCCCAGTGGATCACCGTCCCAACCCAGTCATGTCTAGCTTTGTATTCTCGTTGTGCTAGTTTGCTACATTCGCAGATTATATGGTTAACAGTCTCATCTCTATTACCGCAAAGTCTACACTTACTATTCTGTCGGGTCTTATCAATTTTTGCTTTGATGTAGTTTGTCCTTATGGCATTATTTTGTGCAGCAATTATAAGTGATTCAGTTTCTCTTTTGAAGTTTCCCTTTCTTAACCATGTCCAAGTCTTTTCATGTGCAACCTCTTCTATTTGTCGTTTGAAGCGTACGTATAATTGTTTTTCTTCCCATTTTTGTTTTCTAGTCTTTGTCGTTTTTCTGTTTGTCCATCTGCCGTTTCTACTATTGTTGGCTGCCATAAGTAGTTTGTCTTTGCTCTTCCTTGTGTAATCTTCAAGTTGTTGGATTGTGGTTTCTACGCATCCGTCTATGTTGGCAAGACCTCTTCCCCCTTCCTTTCTTGACACATACAAACTATCTCTATCATCTCTAGGGTGGAGAGCCTTGTGCATGGTCATTAATTTTCTCGCCCTTTGGTCTATCTGTCTAAGTTCTTCTTTTGTCCATTTTAAGAATGGTCCTGAGTATCTTATAATGGTGACAGCCCAGTTATTAATTCCTTTGATCAGATTTCTGCTGTTAAGCTTCGTTTCTAGAAGTTTTCTAGTTCTCCTGAGATATTCTTTTTTAACTTTTCCTTTCATTTCTGCTTGCATGATATTGTCCGCTTCTAAAATTCCTAAGTATTTGTAGCTTTCATTTTCATCAAGAGATTTTATAGTTTCCTGATTTGGTAGTTGTATTCCATTCATTAGTTTTCTTTCACCCCTTTTTATTACAAGCATAGCACATTTTTCGATTCCAAATTCCATCCCTATATCCTGGCTATATATTCTAATAGTTTGTACTAGGCTCTCCAATTCTTTTTCAATTTTTGCAAAAATTTTAATGTCATCCATGTACATAAGGTGGTTTATCTTCTCTTGTGAATTACTAAATTTGTATCCCCGGTACATTTTTTCAGTATATGGTTTAGCGGCATCATTGCAATAATAAAGAGTAGTGGTGATAATGAGTCTCCTTGGAAGATACCTCTTTGGATTTTTACTTCTGCCAGGGATTGTTTTCCAGCTTTTAATTGAACTCGCCAGTTTTCCATGGCTTTTTTAATGAAGTTTATAATGTTGTTGGAAATTTTGTACATCTGTAGGCATTCTAAAATCCAGGTATGTGGGACCATGTCATAGGCTTTTCTGTAATCAATCCAGGCCATTGCAATATTTTTCCGTTTATTTTTGACTTCTTTAAGAATGTATTGGTCTATATAGAGTAAGTCGTGGGTTCCTCTTTTTCCCTTGCGACATCCTTTCTGTTCTTCTGGGAGAAGTTTCCGCCAATTGAGTGAAAAGTATACTTCTTCTCTTATAACAGCAGTTAGAATTTTCCACATCATGGGTAGACAAGTTATTGGTCTATAATTGCTGGGGACATTTCCTTTTTGTGGGTCTTTCTGGATTTTTGTCATCCATTCGGGTACTTCCGTTTCTTGTAGGCATCTGTTCAGTTGCTGGGCCATTCTTTTGTGGATAGACGTAAATTTTTTGAACCAGAATCCATGTATGCCATCATGGCCTGGTTTTTTTTCCAATTTGCTACTTTCTTGAGTACTGATTTAAGCGTAATTACATGAACACTGGCAACAGGTCCTTCCTCAATTTCCATCAGTTCATTTTTAATATCACTTATCCAATTATTATTATTATAATTATTATTATTATTATTATTATTATTATTATTATTATTATATTATTATTATTATTATTATTATTATTATTATTATTATTTTATTATTATTATTATTATTATTATTATTATTATTATTATTATTATTATTATTATTATCCACTTATTATTATTATTATTATTATTATTATTATTATTATTATTATTATTTTCAGATCTAGAAGATGAGATAGATATTTTTTTTTCACACCAAAGCTAGATGATGGTCATTCAATGGAGTCTGAAGTGACAGCAAATCTCTTCAGTTCTTCAGAAATTCTCTGAGTATTCTAACAAATAATAACAATGCTGAGGCTTTTATTGTCTTGATTCTTCATCTGGTATTCATTTCCTCATATCTCCTTTAAAAAACCTTAGGGACCGTTCCAAGGACACCAACTCTTATTGGTATCACATTATTATTATTATCATTATTATTATTATTATTATTATTATTAAACTATGTAATGTTTTGTATTTGACTTCTTTGAAATATATTATGCAATGAAGTTATTTTAATACGTGTATTAAACGCGAATATCTCGCTAATTTAGCAAAAGATGAAGATATAAAACAGTGGTTAGTGATTCTGTAGATGATAAAAAAAAACTACTGTATTCAGTACCGGAATTTACCAAAAAAAAAATCTCTGTTAAAACTCTATGTAAAGAACAACAAAATATAAGTACATTTAGATGCATAAATGGATGCGGCTTCTTTGCCTAAAATAATTATTTTCATAGTGATATCGATCTGTTTATTTCGTCGTTTGAAATATTTAGAAAAGCCCAACGATAATGTAAGGAAGAAGAAAAAAAATATCCATTTACGTAGATAAAATGATCGGCGTTAATTTCATTGGAGATGATTTTCTGCTATTTTCGGGGCAGCTAATTTTAAATTTTCTGTTTCTTTTCCTCTCAGCGGCTTGCGATAATAGATATTTCGTCTGCCTTCAGATATTGGTGAAGGGCAGATGGGTGGATGTCGAGGTCTCATGGGAAGAACAGTTTCAAATGTTTAATCTCAGAGGTGTATAGGAACGAGGAAATTGAGTTTCAAAAGGCGCGATGAACCAAAACGTGAGACGAGCGCGGTGACGAAATTTCTATCACCAATGTGCGTACGTGTGTTTGTGTAGGAAGCTGATTGATTGTATATGTGCACTTGTGTATTTTACCATATAATTATATATATATATATATATATATATATATATATGTATATATATATGTGTGTGTGTATGTGTGTGTGTGTGTGTGTGTGTGTGTGTGTGTGTGTGTGCGTGTGTGCGTTCGTGTTCGGCTAACGGTGTTAGGCATCATTATAAGGTTTACTGAAAATATTCAAATTGGATCGAAGCGTTCTTCGAGGGTAATCTGCCTAGAAAAGATTCGATCTTACATATCTCAAAGTAGAAATTTCCGAATTCAATTTGCTGTTATATATATATATATATATATGTGTGTGTGTGTGTGTGTGTGTGTATATATATATATTAATAAGTATATATATATATATATATATATATATTATATATATAACGTGTAATATACGTATATGCACATATATATAAGTATATATATATATATATATATATATATATATATATATATATATAATTTATACTTAAATACATAACGTGTTAATATATATTACCTGTTATAATATATATATATGTGTGTGTGTGTGTGTATATATATATAAGTAATATATATATATATATATATATATATATATATAACGTGTAATATACGTATATGCACACACATATATATATATGCATATATATATCTATATATTTATACTTATATACATAACGTGTTAAATATATATATAACCTCTTTATATATATATATATATATATATATATATATATATATATATATATATATATATAATATTTGTCGAAAAGTTCCTAATCTATATCTTTGGAAGACTAGTGGGGGAATATACGGTAGAAAATCAGTTCTTAAAATTTTAAATCGGAGATTGAAGGGATCATTCGGTAAAAGAAATCTATATTTAATCAAAGGAATAAAATAAATCGCTATTTCTCTTTTAAGATACTCTGGACCATTGTTTACAATACGAGATCTAAGAAAAATTGAACATATAACAAGAACATTGATAACGATGCACAAGAACTTCTGAGTATTCTAACCGATTGCAGCAGTGCAGTAGTCTGGATGGTCTCAATTCTTCCTCTGATTTCCAGATCCTCCAGTCTTTTTTCCAAGTTTATTGGGACCGTTTCAAGTGCACCAACTACAATTGGTATCACTTTCACTCTCATATTCCACATCTTTTTTTAATTCTCTGGCAAGGTCCAGGTATTTATCCATCTTTTCATTTTCCTTCAGCTTCATCCTGTGATCTGCTGGAACCGCAAAGTCCACCAGTTGACATGTTCTCTTTTATTATTATTATTATTTACTCCCTTTGAGTTTTCACATCAGCATTAGCTGATGGTCTTTCACTGGAGTCTGAGTGACCACAATTCTCCTCAGGTCTCCAGGACACTTCTGAGTATTCTGACAGATTGCAGCACTGCAGTGTTCTGAATGGTTTCAATCCTTCCTCTGATTTCCAAACTTTCCAAACCCTTTTCAATCCTTTTGGGACGGTTCCAAGTGCATAATTAATGTTGAGATCAGCTAGACTACCCCAAAGATCCTAGAGACCTGAGGAGACATGCTTTCACTCTAAATCCAGTAAATATCTACCAGCCAAAACTGGTATGAAAACTCACAAGGAGAAACATACTAATAATAATCGTTTCTCTCTCTTCTCTCTCTCTTTTTCCCTCTCTCTCTCTCTATCTCTCTCTCTCTCTCTCTCTCTATCTATATAATATATATATATATATATATATATATATATATATACTATTATTTTTTTTATTTTAAAACACGTGTGTTTCTTGCAAGGCTCCTCCTAAGTGTTTTCTTCCGAATATTCGTTTGGATCGACTGTAGGAAATTTTTTTTAGGTTATCCTTTTATTATCTATAAAAACAGAAAAATGCTCAGAGCACACAAAAAAAAGAAGATTTACTGAAGAAATATAGAAATGCTGACAACAGCAAAGAGATATTCCAACTATAATTGAAGAAGAAATAAAGAAAATCAAGGAATAACTAAACAAGAGATAATAAGCCTTATAAGTAGCAGATGCACATAAGAAATGGAGAGTCAGGCGGAAATACTTGTTAATTATCCTGAAAAACATTCTGGATATCTACGATATGTTGGGAAATTCTAACCTCAGGGGGTAAACAATAAAACTTGATAGTAAGAATTTCCTCCGTGAATGCTTCTCCTAAAAAGAAAGATTACATTCCACAATACCAACAAAAGTTATATGGTGTAGAGCTTTTAGACAATTCTTCCAGGCCGTTGTCGTATCAGTGCTGCTGTATGGCTGCACCACCTTGACCCTAACTAAGCGACTAGAGAATAAACTAGATGGGAGCTGCACAAGAATGCTGCGGGTGATCCTGAACAAGATGTGGAAACAGCACCCCACGAGAAAGTAGCTGTACGGCCACCTGCCACATATCACCCAACCATCCGAGTAAGACGGACAAGACACGCGGGACACTGCTGGAGAAGCAAGGACGAACTCATAAGAGACGTCCTCCTGTAGAAGCTAACACATGTGCACGCCAGTTTGGGCCGACCAGCAAAGACGTACATTGATCAGCTCTGTGCGGATACAGGATGCTACATAGAGGACCTACCGAGAATGATGAGCGATAGGGATGGATGGAGAGAGATTGTCATGGTTACCCGCGCTGACAGCGTCACATGATGATGATGATACTTAATTATGCTTTAAATAACTATTCCTATTTAATTATCAGTCATTCGCATAGAGCTATATAGTTTCAAGCATTTCTATTAATTTTTAAATAGATATATTGACGCATAGATTGAACCCTAAAAAGCTCTACGGTTCCAGATTATAGTGGACCTGGAAGTAATGGCAATAAATGGGTACTTCACACTCCCCAGAGCTGGGGCATTACTACCGTATGAGTTTAGTACTAAAATCAGCCCTCCCCCTTTTTAGCAGAATCAGAAGGTCGTCAGTGTATTTTCTGACTAAGCCAAATGGGCTACTAGAATAGCGAGATTATTACTGATCTGTCTCGAGAATATCAATACGTTCATACGCTTTGTAAAGTTGTGGTATTTTCACGGTACACAAACGTATATATGTAATGTAGCGGTATCTGTTGTATTCACTATACCCAAAGCTGATATACGTAACGTGGCGGTGTATATTGTATAGCAGGTCTCGTCCACGTGCCTCCAATTTCACGACTCTAAAAAGGCGTTCTGCACGTGGCGGTCATCTTGTCGATAAAAAAGTACAACGCGAGAAATATATCGTCACAAGCTGGTTAGCTTTTATTTCCAGGGCTCGTCTCGTGGGCTGTATCGGAGAGGAGGAAAGGCAGAGAGAAAGAGAGAGAGACACTGCTAGATTACTGTGATCCCATAAGGACCCAAGGTCAGGTCCGTACCCTACGACGTCGGGAAGCACAAAGAGGCTGGTATTTTTCTTCGTCGTTCCACGTCACCACGTGACTTCTGGTTCCGGTCAACACCCGAAACTTCCGGTTGACACTCAATTCTCCATTCGGGGGTCACACTCCGGTCAAATCATCGTTCATCCTGTTTTGTGCTCATCACTATTTTTTAAACCTTTATCATCTCTTATTTCTTCTTCCTCCTTTTCTAATATAGTAGTTCTCGCTCAGGATAATATCCCCATCTTGTTACAGCTTAATGACGGAAAAACATATTTTACACAATATTTGCTTTTGAACATAAACTTTTTTTTTTGTTAATCAAATACATGGAAAATTCAGTGACATTTAAATCAAAAACTAATAACCGTGTCAAACCCAATTCACACCAGTGGGTTAGTAGTATGTAGAAGTTCGCATTTGTCATTTTTCTTTAATTATTGTATCTCTGCTTTTGTATCCATCACTCCTCCAAATACAAATTCCTCTCTGTTGGTTGGACTTGAAATACTTAATATTGCTACTAAGTATGATGTGTTTACATAAATGATTTTGTATGATCACTTCTACACAGCCTGGAGGAGGCAGCAAAGAACGTCGGCTTTTTTGTGAACGCTGATAAAACCGAGTTCATGAGCTTCAAAAGGCAGGGAGACATATCCACACTTGACGGCAAGCCTCTTAAGTCAGTGGAAAAATTCACATATCTAGGTAGTAATATCTCATCCACAGAAAGTGATGTTAACACTCGAATAGGAAAGGCATGGTTGGCCACCAACAAATTATCAGTCATATGGAAATCCGATCTCCCCGACAAACTAAAGAGACGATTCTTCCAGGCTGTAGTTGTGTCGGTACTGCTGTATGGCTGTACCACCTGGACCCTAACGAAGCGCCTTGAGAATAAGCTAGATGGAGCTGCACAAGAATGCTGCGAGCGGTCCTGAATAAGTCGTGGAAGCAGTACCCCACAAAAAAGGGCAACTGTATGGCCAACTGCCCCCCATCTCACAAACCATAGGAGTAAGACGGACTAGACATGCAGGACTCTGCTGGAGAAGCAAGGACGAGATCGTAAGAGACGTACTACTGTGGAAGCCAGCACATGGGCATGCCAATGTGGGCTGCCCAGCCAGGAGCTACATTAACCAACTATGTAGGGATGCGGGCTGCTGCGCGGAGGAGCTCTCAGAGTCGATGAATGATAGGGAAGGTTGGCGAGAGATCGTTATGGATAATTGCACGACATGATCATGACGATGATGTGTTTACATAAATTATTTTGTATCCATCAATGCTCAAAACTCCGCTTTGTTGATTAGGCTTGGAATACGCCGTAAATACTCCGTGAATGCTCCTCCTAAAAAGAAAGATTACATTCCACAATACCAACAAAAGTAGACAAATGTATAAGACTACGATAGATTTCTTCAAATGGAATCCATATATGTGCCGCTTGTGGTGTAGTGGTTATCTTCATAGGAAATAAACGTGCCGATCTTAATTCAAACCTTGTACGAAACAGGTTGTATTTTACATAGCGTTAATGTCTTTGGGGAAGGTAGGTATTTACCGAACCGATTTCTCCCCGGTTAGTATATGTCACCAGGTGACATGTATGGGGTATCTAGCTAGGATCGACCTCACTATTCAGGTTATTTGCCGCTCATCCACTTATGAGGGCTTGACACAAAGACATTTTTATGTGGGCTCCACAAACAGCCGAAGCCTATGGGTGGTTAGTGGAAAGAATTGCGTCGATACCGTCAGCATTCCCCCACAAGGGGGCGCCTCGGGCTGGGCAATAAACCTGGAGGGATAGCCCCTGAGATCGACGCTATTATTTTACTAAATCTGATCCAGCGGCCGAAGCTCACTAGACCTCCCCGGTCGGGAGTTACAAATTCAGAAGTAATGGAACATCGCGCCTAGCTTGCAAATCATTAAACATCGATAGAGCGCCCTTAACTTTGGGGAAGGAATGCATCCAGTTATTTTACCACAGGGTAAATGGTAAGGTAGTCTTAACCCTTTAACCTTGGTATGACAACCAGTCTAAGAGAAAGAACATTCTAAATTTGTAACTCCGCTTAAAAATTGATATTCTGTCACATCTATACGTGTTGAAGGGTGGCCTTGTAGAAGTTGGTTGGTTGGGTTTTACGCCATGTAAACCCTTGTTGGGTTATTTCATGCCGAATATATTTTGTTTTATTCTTTCTTGATGGGTATTCAGATTTTTAAACACATTATTTTGAGTTCATTTTGTCTCTTTAAACCATAGATGGGTCCTTAACAGGTACTACGAATCCGGGTCAGAGTCGACCTGGAAGTAATGGTAATGAAGGAGTAGTCCACACTCCCCAGAGCTCCGAAATTGGAACTGCCCCATTAGATGCAGTTTGACGTCATACCCAGGGCACCGCCCATCAGTTACCGCCTTCTAGGTTATATTTGATAAAAAGGATTGGGGATTTTCCATGAGGGCAATAGGGTTTGGACTTAACAAAACTAGTCGATTGATCAGTGTTGGTCTGTCCGTCAACCCTGTAGAAGTACTGACTATATTATACCTATCGATAAACTTTTTTTCGGAACAGATATTTCCAAAGACAATGAGATATGCAAAAAATCATTAGTTTTGTAGTGGGTGGGGTTGACTTAACTAAATAATAACACTTTCAGTCAATAAAAATCTTAAAACAAGAACGTATAATGAAGAACAATAATCTAATTTGTATTGGACTGACTCCGAGGTATGAAATTCACTAATGAACAGAGAGTATATCGGTGGAGCTTATAATGTGCTGAGTGGTCAGAAATCCCTCCCTTAAAAATCAGTATGTCTTGAATATTACATTAATATTCATCTAATGGTGAGGCTCTAAATCTGGGCTCTTGGGAGTGTGGAGTACACATTCATTGTTATTATTCCAGGCCCACTCTGATATGGAGTGGTAGGACCTGTTAGGGTTCTGTTACAGGTGATACACCCTATAGTAGTAATGGAATGCGCCAACAGGTTACTATAAATAACTGGGATAATTGTGGCTTAGCAGTAAGCCAATGCGAGTGCCAATAACTCTGTTCGTCGGACGTCATTTCAACATCTCTCTATTGTATTTGTCTACTTTCTGTTAATACATTTTTCTACATTTGTTACCCCTCGTTTTGTTCTTATTTGACCCCTTACAACCCCACAACAGGTTCCATCTTTGGGTTAAATATATCAATTTAAAAATCGTTCGTATTTGAGAGGATTGTGTGCAGAAACAAAAACTCTTAAGATACAACTACACAAAAAAGGTAAATTACCCGAGAGAACTTGATTATGCTATATATATATATATATATATATATATCTTATTATAATGGAGATTGTGTGTTTTTCCGTCTGTAACCGAAACTATATTCCTACTCAAGTCACAATTCTCTTAGTTATTGACATCACATTCTCCATGATTTTATTTTTATCTAAACCTCAATTATTAATAAAATTGTCTTACATTATTAATACTGTTAACTATGTCTACATACTGACAACATGCAATTATATTTATATATAAAACAAAATAGCGGTTTACAATGTGAACGGAAAGGCTAATTTGCATATTAATATAAAAATCGAATTTAATAAATATGTGCTTAGTATTATTGATTTCTAACTGTTTGGTTTTATTTTAATGAATATAAGCAAAAATCTCTTCAATGAATCTTAAATGAAATCCATTAACAAGATAAAATAACTGTCATTTTATTCTTCACTTCCTCTTTTAACTAAATACTTAAATTCGAAAAAATAACAATGAAAGACGAGAGTGATGGAAGAGTAAGTTTCAGTTGTTCCATTTTTTATTATACTCCCTCTGTTTCAAATCTTTTTATCTGTATTCTTATTTAGTTTCATTAGCCTTTCTAATTTAATACAATATTTTATTACATTAAAACTTAAATACTTGCACCCGGAGGGTGCATATATTTGCTAGTATATATATATATATATATATCAACCCCTCCACACGAGCAGTATGTGACACAAGGTCAATTTCTTAAGCGGAGTTCAACAGGTTTGAATTCAGAGTTTTCCTTCTCCTAGACCGGTTGCCTAACCAAAGTTAACGAGTCCAGTCTGCCCTACTATTTATCCATAGCTGGAGGGAGAGTAGGATTCATACCTTTCCCAAGGGTATTAGCGCTAAGTGAAATGCAATTACCACGTCCAGGATTTGAACTTGGAGCGACGAGTCCATTTCCCATGACTTTAACCATTACACCACGGGCTTCCATAAATAAATAATTCGTAATTACAAATTCTGACTCCACGCTAAATGGTTGTATTTGAGCATGCCGTTTTTGTATCTTTCCGTGGCATTAATTCAAGATTTGATTCGAGATCTGTTTGTGTTTTCTGTGATCTTCATGGGGACAAATAATTAATTTCGGACAGAGTATTACCTTTTCTAGTGTGCAGACCCTTGTAAGGATTTTTCAAAATCAATAAACCAGACACCTACTATTTATCCATAGCTGGTGGGAGAATAGGATTCATACCTTTCCCAAGGGTATTAGCGCTAATACTTGGTTATGCTATAGATAAATAGTAGGAGAGTAAGTGGTCTAGGTGAAGGGAGCCTCTAAATTTGATTTTCCAGAAGAAAAGCTTGAGCACTAACTGTTCTGAAGATGCATTGATATTGTGAATGATAATATTTACTACAAAGACATATAGTGAAAAAAAATATTCCAGAAATGCATACCATAGTATGAAGTAGTCAAACAGTGTGTTTGAAAATGGCGAAGGCCGACAATTTGTGGGAGAATATGTGCTTAATTCAAGTCATACATAATTTTGTTAATTAATTAATTATAACTAAATGAATTAGGCGTGGATATCGGTTTAAATGTAAAGCGTAAACAAATCGAGAAAAAGTCGATATCTGTATGTACATTTCAGCCCATTAGGCCTCATCAGCAGAGCTATAGACAGGGAAGTGCTTTGTACGTGATTCGAACCCTACCTGTCAGGCTGACATGCGACATTCTACCCATTACACTAGCTGGCTTCTCGAAAAATTCTCGTTCATTTTAAACTGGTATGTATATCGCACTTTTTGGGTGACTTATGGCACGACAGTATGAAGTAGTCAAACAGTGTGTTTGAAAATGGCGAAGGCCGACAATTTGTGGGAGAATATGTGTATGTATGTATTTCGCCGAACCCTCTACTAGGGGCAGGATGCGAGACAATGTACTTTCTTAAGCAGAATAAATCTGATTTCAATTCTGTTTTCCTTCTTTTAGAATAGTTTCATTGCCAAGGTTAAATAATCCAATCAGTGCTATTTCGACTCAGCGAAGAAGAGATGCATTCATACCTTTCTCAAGGGGATTAGCACGAAATTTCCCAGGATTTGAACTCGGCTTGCTGTGTCTATTTCCAAACACTATAACTTTAACACCAGGCACCTATATTAGATATATCGGCTAAAACTTTTTCCCAAAACAACGAAATATGAAAAGAGGAATTATTATTTATCTGTTGTAAATAATTCCTATTCGATAGGACCGTGTACAAAAAAGAAAATTAAAAAACTAGTACAAAATAAAAAAATATTCACTAGCAAAATAAAAAAACGCCCTCTGGGCGACGTAAAATATATATTACCTGTGGGGGGGGGCAGTTGAAAATTTGATATCAGAGAGTTTGTATCATAAGTAAAGTAAAATCATCAAATTTATTAAAGGAGTAAAAAATAAAATAAATTTATTAATGAAGTAAAAAATTTAAAAATTGAAATGGAAACTTAGTTCTGATAACTTTAAATATATATTAGAATAAAACAAACTATATATAGATAGATAATACCAGGTATGTATTTATTAAAACATGTTTTAAAAAAACAATGAGGACTGTCTAACATTGCATGCTCAAATTTTGATAGTGTGACGTAATCAGTGACGTCGTTTTTGTTACAGACAAAAACCGGAAGCGAATCTCCATTATTAATAGACTAGTACAAAATAAAAAAACATCCTCAGTTCGATGTAAAAATAGATTTTTAAAGCATATTGCCTGAGGGGTGGAAGTAAAAAATTCAATGTCAGCGAGTTTGTACCCTAAGTAAGTAAAACCATCAAATTCATTAAAGGATTAAAAAATAAAACAATTTGAAATGTAAACTTTAAATATGTATTAAAATAAAACAAACTATATATAGATATATAATACCAGTCATGTATTTATTAAAACTTGTTTTAAAAACAATGAGGACTGTCTAATGTTGCATGTTCAAATTTTGAGTGTATTTATTCTTGTTATGACGATTTTGAGTAATGTGACGTAAGCAGTGACGTAATTTTTGTTACAGACAAAACCCGGAAGCGAATCTCCATTATTAATAGATAAACAGTTAGATTCAAGTTTAAATATGAATGTGGACTGAACGTTGTTCTCTCACCTAAAGGTTAAAATAACATAAAATAATTCTGGACAAGTTGACATACCGTTAAAATCAATCAATGAACAATCTCACTAAAATTGATCGGTATCTGTATCCTGTTTTCGCAGTTCGTTGTCATATGGGCACAATATGAAGTCGTCATGACTGCATGTTAAAACCCATTTACAGTTCTATTTTTTCGTGTGTGTCTGACTCGGTGAGTCAGATTTAGATTATCACCAAAAAAGTCTGCCATAACCTATTCTTACATTGTCCGAATACAATATAAATGGAATGTCTCTCTCTCTCTCTCTCTCTCTCTCTATATATATATATATATTATATATATATATATATATGTGTGTGTGTGTGTGTGTGTGTGTGTGTGTATGTGTGTGTGTGTGTGCGTGCGTGTGTGTGTGTTTGTGTTTAGTAATGTCATGTACTGGCTTTTGTATTAATAACGCTTTTATGTATTGGAAATGATGTTAACGATTACGATGATGCATCCAGTCGCCACATTTATTTTGTAATTCAGTAATGAGACACCTCTTAGCAAGAAGCTTGTTTGGTTTCGCCATAACTTTTTTTCTCTTATAATTCCTTTACGTTCAGATAAATCGCGCCTTCATTCAAATGGAATATGATGGATATTTCTTGCATACAAAAAATAAAAAATTGATGAAAAATAAGTGACAAAAGAAAAAGGCGACTGGTTTAGATAAAACATGTTATTTTCAGTAATGTGAAATAGAACATCAGGTTTAATAAACCGATGGATCTTTTTCTTCTTTTTCTGTGGAATCATATTAGTAAGATATTATTTACTACCGCCAATCTATTTTCTGCTCATATGTAGCCAAGTAGACAACCAAGAGGCAAAAAAGAGGATTCGTACAATAGTGAAAGACTGTAAAATAAATAGAATCGTTTGTAGTAGGTTCCAGATATACGCAAGCATTTTTAAGAGAGAATACATCTTAAAAAATGAATTATCAAAACGTAAAGAAAGAAAAGCAAAAAATAAAATGAATGAAAAAATAAACGGTGAGCGAAAGGAAATAGCGAGTATTGCGAATTAAAAAAAAAAGCGGGAAGCAAAAACGCGGGAAAGAATGAAATGATACTTACATATAAGAAACAAAATTTACAGTCAGTGTAATAAATCCAGTAGTACCTGACAGAGAGACACAAAGATGTAAAATAGTTACAGAGAATTAAGCAAAGATAGAGAAGAAAAAAAAATAAAAGGATAAAGAAATTTATGTGAATAAAAGTACAAGATATGGGAATATACAAAACACAACAACAAAAAATACTAAAGCATCTTAGAAGATTTTTAATCGACTATAAAAGAATTGCATAAAAAAGGAAAACACATCTCGTAAGAGAACGAAAGAAAGTCACTGCTTTAAAAAAAAAAGATGATACAGAAAGAAGAATGATGAAAACACAATTAAATGAAACCAGAAAAGGAATTGGGGCATATATGATCAAAAAATAGATGAATTAAAAAAAAAGATAAGTGATGTTAAGAAAAGAAATACAGAAAGATAAAGAACAAAAGATAGATAAAAGATTAGGTAGAGGAAAGATAAAAACGTGTATATATATATATATATATATTATATATATATATATATATATATATATATATTATATATATATATAAAGTGAGAGAGATAGAAAAATATACTGAGATAGATGCATAAATAGGAATATACTGACAGATATGTATATATATATATATATATATATATATATATATATATATATATATAGAGAGAGAGAGAGAGAGAGAGATATTGAGATAAATAAATAGATAGATAACAACATAATGAGGTAGTGAGGTAGATAGATTTATAGAAATAGGCTTGAATATATTTTCCACGATATGTGATTATATAAATAGGTAGATTTGAACAAAGTGAGATAGACAGATATATATCAATATACTATATATAATATATATATATATATATATATATATATATATATATATATTTGTGTGTGTGTGAGTGCGTGCGTGTATATATATATATATATATATACATATTATATATATATATATATATATTTGTGAGTGTGTAAGAGTGTATGTGTGTGTGTGTTTGTGTGTGAACAAACTGAGGTAGATAAATCGGTAGATGGATATACAAGAACAGGATGAGATAGATAGATAGATAGATAGATGTCCTTGAATGTTTCAGCTGTTTAATATTAATTGAACAAGTAAACTAATTCGGGCAATGACGCCAACGTCCCTTACATCTACTTCTCTTGGGACAACCGAAACGAATACGATCGTCTAGTCCTTTTCAAAATAGTCTGCCAAGTCCTCATGGGGGAATTGCCGTCAGCTGTCTCATCGTGTTATTCCTAATCTCGTCCACAGTCTGAAAACCCCCCTCCATTAGAATGGCTGTTTTAGTTGATGGGGTAGACATGGGTGATGCAGTGCTTTGCTTAATAGCTCCGCGTAAGACTTGAAGAATGAGCAATCGATATATTCAAAATAAAGAGATACCTTCGGTAATTTTCAGCTTTAGTTGTTAAAATTCCTAGCATAAAATTGTGCTTGCGCATTATCTGAAATTAAATACAATTGCATGCTTTAACACAAAAATATCGTAAAATGTGTTTTTAAAAAGAACACATTTTATGATGGACCCCGGTTGATGTTTGTTTGTTTGTTTTGTTTTACGGCATATCAACCTCAGTGGGTCATTTGATGCCGATAAAGTTTTGAAATAAATCAA
>CM042143.1:28227047-28249547 GCA_023376005.1 Doryteuthis pealeii
TTTAAAGTTGGGCGTTATTACGAAGCATCTAAAATAAATGAATGAACTCGATGTTATGGAGTATTGAATTCACTTATTTTTTTATTATTATTTTTTATCATAAATTTTCATAAATGTTATTGCAATAACAACAGAGACAAAAGATCCGTTGAACAGGAACAGCAGTCATTTGATAAAGGGTATCTAACGAACCCGAAAATGTATGATGAAAAACAATAATAAAAAAATAAGTGAATCCAATACTCCATAACATCGAGTTCATTCATTTATTTTTAGATGCTTCGTAATAACGCCCAACTTTAAAAAAAACATAAAAGTATATACCGAAAGAAGCATACGAAGACCCCTAAAATACAACATATATATATATATATATATATATATATATATATATATATATATATTATTCCTTGACTCTCTCTGCCCCCTTCCCCCTCTGTCTCACTCACCAGCCGTCTTTATCAGTAAACCAGTAAACGTGCCTGGCAGGTCTTAGTGATGCAGTTGTATTGCAGTAAGGCTACATCATAGAAGTTTTACCGTTTTATTTTATCAGTGATCAGATTTCCCTAAGATAAATAATCGGTCAATAGCAGTCTGTCGCATATATTAACATCGATTTCAGAGAGGATCTCGGTTAAATCGATTCACAAGTTCTCAGATAATGACTCGTCATCGAATCATCGAAGGAGTACGTGCAAAAAAAATTCGAGACATCTCTTAAGTTTGTAGTATTATTCAAGATATTTGGCTCCATACGTAGTCTTTGGTGGACTATGTTGGCGTTTTTTCATATATATTTACCAACCCCTCCACATGAGGAGGATGCGGCACAAGGTCAATTTCTTAAGCGGGGGTCAACATGTTTGAATTCAGAGTCTTGCTTCTCCTAGACTGGTTACCTAGCCATGGTTGAAGAGCCCAGTCTGCCCTACTATTAACCCATAGCTGGAGGGGGAGTAGGACTCATACCTTTCCCAAGGGTATTAGCGCTAAGTGAAATGCAATTACCACATCCAGGATTTGAACTCGGAGCGACTAGTCCATTTTCCATGCCTTTAACCATTACACCACGCGCTTCCTTTTTTTCATATAAGGCGCGTGTTAAATGTAATATATATAAGGCGTGTGTTAAATGTAATATATGCGTGTGTTGTATTCATAGACTCGGCGATCATCATGTGACCATAATCTTGGCCAATCACTGGCAATACTATACTGCTGATATTGCTATTTATACTGACTGTTCTGGTCATACCTGCACTTTCCTGTGAACCTTCGGGGACGACGGAACATAGGATTATATCACTGGACCTTTGACACTACGTAGGTTTCATAACGCAGGACTTCTTCACTTACCAAAGGATTCTATAGCTCAGGACTTACTTACTTTAAGTCCTTTTCAACTGGCCAGGGATAGCGGTCAGAAACTTAACAGACTAATCTACGAATTCCATCCAAATGTAAAAAAAAGGCTGGCCAGAATGCTTGAAAAGTTCGTTAATAAAATTGTTAAACAGGAGACGTGCCTTTTGTTTAATTTTACATGTATAAATGAAAGAATGCTGCCCAAATAGACACACACACACACACACACACACACACACACACACATATATATATATATATATATATATATATAATATATATATATATATGAAATTTGAAATATTGAAAAACAAATGATGTTTACAAATGCATGGGATCATCAGGAGAGAATGTGCACCGTTTCGAGCCTTCCTCTCAAACGGTTTTAACTCACTGTTGTGAGGTCCCTCTGAATATCTGTATCGATCGTATGTAATAGATCTGTCTTCAACTAGAGCAAATACGGGATGAAATGAATGTTAGAAGAAGAATGCGCAAACAGAACGCTGTTAGTCAATGTTGGAATTTTTCAAAAATAAGCGTTATCTGTATTAAAATCCTTTTTATTTTACACACACACACACACACAACACACACACACACACACACACACACACACATATATATATATATATATATATATATATATATTAGTGATCCACAGACACTGTGTTTGGGCGTATCACGTCTCCTCAGTTTGGCTAGACATTCCAGGCTACCTTTAGCTGGGATTGAAAACCAGACCGATTTAACATGACAGAGTTCCTAATCCCTAGGCCATCAGCACATCTGACATGAACTATATATTTAACTAATTTTAATTAAAAGATTGTGTATAAAAATGCCCTTCTGCAGAGGATTAGTCAGTGCATTCTACAGGCCCAGCCGACAGGGCTTTAAAAAATTGAATAGGCACGTAACAAAAATATACTCTTTATAAACGTATTTCCCCACAGAATTAATTTTCAAATACTGGGTAAAATATTTTCTGAATGTCCACTGTATTGTTGAGCCGACTTCCGCAATGCAGCTGTTGTAAGCTCTGAATAGACGACTGGGAAGGATGACAGATTGTTGTTTGATTCAACGCGGACCATAATGTAAGTTTCCTCTGAAGTTTTGTTTCTATATATTGCCAACAAATCCTAATTATTTTTAACAGCAACTTGCGCATACTACAAGTAAAAAGAAATACAATATCTAATGTTAAATTCAAGAAGATTGCTCGTACCCATGATATACGTACTTCCCCTCTGTGTGAATATATACTGAGATTCACTAAGTTGGGCACAGTGCTGCAGATACGAGTCCCTTAATAAGGATCTAAATCACAGCTCAATAAAGGGAGAGCTCTTCGGTAAACCCCGCTCTTCGGCAGAATCATACTCTCGTATATTTACAGAAGAGCGGGAAACTGTGAGGATCAAATTTACAACATGAGAAGTGATCATCGAGACCTCTTCTCCCACAGAGCTATATAATGCGATCGATTGATTTTAATGGCATGTCAACCCGTCTTTGGCTATTATATGCCTAGAGGTTAGGGAATATTTTTCGTTGTATGTGTATTGTTAAATTTTGTGTGTAGTTTCTCACGAGTATTTTGCATACAGTTATATGATATCAAGTATTACTGTTGTGGGGTTTCAAGGGGTCAAAATAAGACAAAACGACGGGTAACAAATGTAGGAAAATGTATTAACAAAAGAGTAGACAATTACAGTAAAGAGAAGTGGGAATTGCGTCCGACAAATAGAGTTACGAGCTGACTCGCATTGGCTTTTTCAAACCATAATTGTTCCTGTTACTTATAGTTACCGTCGGCGCATTCCACTATAGTCTATAGGGTATATCCCCTATAACAATTGCTATCTAATAAAATAATTGCAAACAGATATATAGTTTCTCACGAGTATTTGCATACAGTTATATGATATCAAGTATTACTATCTAATAAGAAAATTGCAAACAGATATATTAGTTTCTCACAAGTATTTTGCATACAGTTATATGATATCAAGTATTACTATCTAATAAGAAAATTGCAAACAGATATACTTGACCTATAGATGAGTCTCTAACAGGCACCAAGAGCCCGGTCAGTTTGTAGGGCTCAAGCCTTTAGCCATAAGACATTCTTATATGGGCCCACCCACAAGCTGAAGCTTATGGGTGGTTAGTGGAAAAAAATTGCGCCGATCCCGTCGGCAATCACCCCGCGGCGTGACTTCACCGCGCGGGTTGTGGGAGAGGGGTGGAGTAATAAATGAGCCGAATTTCTTGGCAGTAGCGTGAGCGACGTGATTGCGAGCAGACAGAAAACGACGTGATTGCGAGCAGGCAGAAAAACTTGAGTTGAGATTTCACATTGTGTATATTCGCCTGTGCCTGTCCCTGTCCCAGCGTCCGCTACGCCCAGTCTTGGTAAACGTTTCTAATGGAACTCCAGATTGACGCTACAACCCACATCTGACATTTGCGTAGTTTTTGTACGCAAAAAATGTGCATTGGGCACCTATCAACTATTCTCAACTATTCAACTATCAACGCTCTATCACAGATATTGAGCACTCTTCTAATAACACTGTACGTTGGATTACTATTACTTTTTCTGGTATACTAGTGCCAACCATACACATTAATATATATATATATATATATATATATATATATATATATATATATATATATATATATATATATAATCCAAATGACTGGTAAGTAAGGAATGATTCTATTTGGGGTCATCAAAATCTCACTGTACAACCATACTGTATGCTATTGCAATAAAATACCTTCAAATGTGCGCCCAGTTCATTTTTGGTGTTGCACAGAGTTCTGTTGGTCTCTTTCTCAACCACACCCCCATACATAATAATCAAGGGAATTCAAGGTTAGGCGGGCAGATTTTAGGGGTGATGTGATTGCAGACATTTTCCCACAGCCAAGACTGGTTTCACCTGCTGGTGTGGCATAATCCAGATTCCTGTTGCCAGACATAGGCTCTTCTAGCAGCCACCCTCTTCATCCAGGGCAGCACTACTTTCTCCAGGTATGTGAGACTGAGGCCATGTGGGAAAATGAATGGAGGCCAAGTGTCACCATCACTAGTGACCACCCAAAACACCATGACTGGGTGTTTGATTTTCATCTCTATCTGTACACCTTGTTGGGAAAAGCAAGCTAACAGCTGTTTTGTGAGATCACTATTTGATCCTGGCAGAAATTTTTCTCATCTTAGTGAGAATCGAATTCACTACTCAGTAGAAATTGATTTGCAAAACGCACCTGTTCACCAGGATGACATTTCTCTAGTTATATTGTAGTTTCCAGTGTCCTTGAGTTATTTTGCTGTTGTTTTTTTCTCCTGCCATTATACCGGTATATCATTTAACACCAAAGTATCCATCTTCAATTTTCTTTCAGGTAGCGTTCTAAGAAAGACGAACTATCAATTTAGAATTGAGAGGGGACACTAAAGAGCAGGTGCTTAAAAGAAACTATTCAAAGCAGGAATTATGAACAGGTGCAACAACATCTTTGAAGTCTCGTTTGTATCTAGGGACGACAAAGAATACGTCTGCCAACAAATATCTCAACTATCTTTCAGAAGAGATGACATTAATGCTAGAAGTTAGATATGTGGTATTTTTTTTCCTGTATATTGCATTCACTTCATTTTTTTTTCTTTCTCTTTCATATTGTCATCCTCTGTATTCTTTCTCTTTATATATATATATATTATATATATATATATATATATATATTATATATATATATATATGTGTATATGTGTGTGTGTGTGTGTGTGTGTGTGTGTGTGTGTTGTGTGTGTGTGTGTGTGTGTGTTTGTCTGTGTGTGTAAAACGAAACTGGAAATGAATCCGACAGTACGTTGAAAAAATGAATAAAGGAAAGAAAGTATAAAATGGATAATATAGGATATTTTAATCAATATTACTTACACGTATTTCGCTCAGGAGTTTATCCATGTGTACATTATTCAAACTATTATTTTTAAATAATCAAATGAAATGAAATAATAATAATAGAAAAAAATGTAGAAATGTTCCGCACACAAAGAAAATTCGACCTTCATCAGAGTGAATCCTTATTTGAAATGAAATACGTTGGAAAAGCGGAGAATTTTTGAAAAGTTCGAAAAAAAACTTATTTTTAAAATTCATGTTCAGACGCGACAGATAGAATCCGTTAATGACGTCATATCGCATGCGAACAGATTTTGACGCGGAGAGTTTTGTGGAATTCTAAATTATCAAAGCATGAGGGATTCCTAAATAAGGTATCTCTTACCGTCTTACAACAGACTCATTACTATTAGTTTCATATTTACAAAAACCGTAATCAGATGATTAATGCAAATAGAACGTACGCAGAAGAACTGATATATATATATATATATATATATATATATATATATATATATATATATATATATATATATGCGTGTATACATTCAAACTTCAAAGGAGTGGTGCTCGTGAGAATTTATGGCACACTGGAGCCCCATTCTTTTTTTTTATCAGCTCATTGAAAAAGTTTGGCTTGTTCTACACAGGCCTTCGTCACGATAAAGAAAATCAACTGTGTAGGTAGTCTAACAGTATGCATCTTTAACGGATTCGTTGGGGCTTCGTACATCGGCTGAGATGGTCGGAAGAGTCAGTTCACTCACGCACGAGCACATAACCCTCCCCCCCCCACACACACATATATATATAATATATATATATATATATATATATATATATATATATATATATATATATTAACCGCCCTTATCACACTGGCAATCAGTGACTTTTACTAATTTTTGCACAACATATTTTAAACGTTCGTGCATGAAAACTATTAATTGAACTACACACACACACACACACACACACACATACATACATACATACATATTTTTGGGAGAATATGTGCTTAATTGGAGTCGTACCTAATTTTGAAAATTAATTAATTAATAATGAATTAGGCGGGAATGCCTATTTAAAAAGCACATATTCTCCCAAAAATTGTCGGCAAAAAAGCCATTCCAAACATACCGTGTTTACAACTTATCATACATACATATATATATATGTGTGTGTGTGTGGTGTGTGGAAAGAGGATTGGAATGAATCCGACAGAATGTGGTGAAGATGTGAGGAACACAAGAACACACATTTGTCTGAGTTTTGTTCTAATGTTCCTCACATCTTCACCATATATATATATATATATATATATATATATATATATATATATATATATATGCTGTTAAGTCTTCTGAATTGTAATCGATCTCTTACGCAATACACAAAGCAGCATTTAGTAAAGCCGACCTAGGGGAGATATCAATCAGCTGACATGAATCTTGATGTACATATCCGAATATATCGTAAAATAAGGTAATCAAATACAACGAATTCCTTTTTCTGAATGTAAGCTGTGCACATATTCTACTATAGATACCAAGATTGGATAGAATAGTAAAAAAGTAAAAGCTTTAAAAATGTACACAGCTTTTTAACATTCATACTACACTATTCTTTATGGGGCATTCCATTGCGGTGTAATGGTTAGCAACCTAGTCTCATAGATTCATTACAATTAGATAACGTATTCAATACTCACTATGAAGTATATTGCTTCTTGTGTTTTTCGTATTGCGTTGCACACGGCAAGAAGGCGCTAGGTGACTGTCAGTTTTTCGACTCTGCCATCATCAGACCAAACTCTGGGCTTGATGAAGACAATGAATAATCATCTTCCAAAGAGAAAGGGATGGCCATTGGATGTCTCGTGGGCTGTCACATTGCAGTCTAAGAAACCCATTACGGGGCCTCTTTTGTCTATTCTTTGAATAATAGATATTTTGTATCCTGTCCTTGAACAGGACAAGTAATTATTACAAATAAGCCCTTTTCCTTTTTGTACCCCATCCAGATACATTTTGTATATAGAAAAAATGCGTTCATACTCCAAGCTGTGTAGCAAGCTGGGTGTAGTATATATTTTATATAGGTTTACACAACTTTTAAACAAAACTAAACACAATAAAAGAAATCAACGGAGTCGTATTAAAATAACAATCTGTATTAAAATGGAATTACAGACATGTATAATAGCATACCGGGCATAGTCCTTTGATTTATATTGTGATATTAATAGTTCATATTTTATCTTGTTTTTCTTTGCTGATACTGGAGCTGATTTGTTGCGTGACCACTCGGCTTGTCATTCTCTGAACTAGTGAAAAATTCCCGCTTTTCCTTTTTTGGCGCCTGAGAAAGAACGACGAACACTCGCATAAAAATATATCCTATATATATTCATTCTCGGAACTGCTACAACTGTGGAGAGTAAGAAAGAGTCTAAGATGTTAGGATTGCATACACGGACGTCGATGAATTTATCTTTGAGTCGCCTTTTAGCCAGACTCTGTCGACCAACATTAGGACTTGTTTAAATAATATTCTGAGACGTCCAGGTAGTCAGATTCCATTCGGCTCGACACCACGCACATTCTTTTGACCACACTTTTTATCTGGTCAACCATTCACACTGGCATAATCGCCTTTCAACTCATCTGTATACTTCCGTTTCCGGATCTTTGTATGCTAACATTTCCCATTTACCAAAGATTCATGGACGACCCTCGCCAAATTCGTCTGGAGATTTTTAAATCAGATTTCCACTTCTCGGCGTGCCGGGTCCATCTTTTATTTCGTTGTTGACCACGCTTTAATGATTTTTTGTGTTTCCCTAGTCATTTTTTAAATATTTTTATTAGTCTCTTCTGATAATGCAACATCTGGTGCCCCATACTTGCGACCTTCAATCACATCATACACATCATACACATGGCGAACGGGTTGGGAACATACACACTATACCATTCATGAATTTTATTTTCTTATCATGTTTAGTATTTTTTATTTTATTATTTTATTGTGTACTTTTATGCACATGAGTTTTGTCAAGAATGTACACAGCGAGTTGATATTAAATAAAAAAGGCCTACTTAGAGCAATGGTACCTTAGCTAACTTTGATTTATCCCTTTCTGATTGCATTCATTTATTTGAACTTCGTTTCATTTCTCAGATATTTCCACAAATTGTGTATTTGATATTGCCCCCAGCTATTTCATTATACTCTCCCTAATCAGGTTTAAAGTAATTGACCGGTGATGAATGTTTAAACAAGTGCTGAGTCTGCATATTTTTTTCGCTTTAACCAGCAGAAAAGAAAAAAAGGAAATCCTCAAATGAATAACTAAATAAAAATACCCCCTGTTTATTCTCTGATTGGACATCTTCAGTTACTGAAGTTAAAATATGTCTTGTGTAAAAATAAAGATGGGCGGGACAATATGGCCGACCCAAGATCATGATATCGATTTAAAAAAAAAGATGATTAACTTACACAAAATGTTAAGCTATTTACGAATTGTTAAAATAAAAAAAATATTTTAAAACATTATAGATATTCTTAAAAAATAGAAAAGAAGAAAAGAAAAGGTTTCTCTGAAAAAATCAATTTAAAAAAAAAATGGTGTTAATTTATTCAGAGAGCAGCAGAGGAAAATTTTGAACCTTGAAACGTTTTTTACGTGATGCATTATGTCATTTTCAATTGTTGTAAAGACTATGTTGCGCCAAGCATCGAATCTTTGAATAAGAAATTAAGAAATGTTGATACTGTATCCAAACAGTAGATGGGCTGACAAGTCTGTTTAAAGGTGTTAGTGTCATAAAAACTGCGTTATATGCAAAAGACGTTCCTAAATAGTCTTGGTGAACGTTTCAGCCACAAAGTACACAAGCAGGGGTCAAGCTAAATTAAGGGGTAATATTATATTCAGCACAGACAGAAGTTCCCTGATTGGTTGTCAAACAATAATAAACAGTCTTGTTCAACCATCATATACACGCATACACAGACACAGACATACACGTATATATACGTATATGTTACTTATGTGGATGACTCTATATATACTCCCCATCCCCCTAGGGTTGAGCTCTCTGGGGGGGGGATTTCGCTGACGGTCGCCAACTCAAGCGTAAACGCGACGCTCTCCTATATATAAGGGATGGGGCACTCTATGACGGCCTTTACATACAAAGCGATGTGTGTATTAAACAGTTAAAATCCCCTTCGCATTCTGTAAGAGAAGACAGCCTAATGGTTAAGGTGTCGGACTATCACCCAACCGATCGGATTTCAATTACGGCTGTAGGTAGTTTACAAATGTCTAGCCATACTGAAGAGACTTGATAAGTCGAAACACGTGTCTGTGGATGACTATATATATATATATATATATATATATATATATCCCTCCAAGTTTGTAGGTGACGATTGCCGAATGATTAAAAAGCATGATTGATGATGTATTGATCGATTTTCCATCCCGGCTTATGAGGTAGCCTGCAAATATCTATCTACACGGAAGAGACGTGATGTCTCAAAAGACGGTGTCTGTGGATGATTTTATTATATATATATATATATATATATATATATATATATATATAATTATATTAAATTTCAGCAAGATTAACAAGTACATTTTATTATACTCATACAGTACATTATATATATATATATATATATATATATATATATATATATATATATATATATATATATATATGTACTGTATGTGTATAATAAAAATGTACTTGTTAATCTTGCTGAAATTTAAAGAAAAGAATGAGTAACATAGCAGAAAACTGAAAGTAAACAATATACTAAATATCTTGGTACGGTACACGAATATTTTTGGCCATAATCTTGACATCAGAAATCGTTTTAATAACACAATTTATCGTGACGGTGCTGCATAGAAAAGCTTTTTGATCCACGAGTGTCCTGCGGTCAACTTACATTCTGACTTTTGCAACATATCACGTTTCCCCATCCAATTAATATTCAAATAATGTCATATTCTAAAAGACACGAACAAGAAGTGAAAAGGAAAAAACCAGACAAATCTAACCGATAGAGTTAAAAAAATATTTTTTATATATTACGCTACTATCTTTATCGCAAGGTAATCTTGCTGGGTTTTGTTTTTTGGTATTAAATTTATTCGCATGGCACCACGGCCTACTAATATCATACGGCCCCACATGATACATTAAGAGGCAAAAAATAACAGGCCAATTTGCCTGATAGTCAATCTGTAGGTTTAGGCTGGAAAATGTTAAAAGTATACAAAAATACACAAACTGTTTTCTTTTTTTTTTCTTCAGAAATGTAATATGAAAAGCCAAATTCAACACATTTGTTAACCATTTTTGTAAACAAATTATCGCGAAAAACTTTAAAAAATCAATATTTAAATGCAAAAAATTATGCGTTAGTAATTTTACCAAAATAGCGTCTATAAGGCAAAACAGACCGTATACGTGATTGAAAAGCATAAAAACAAGGTAAATCACAGCCGTTTATAATTCGTAGATTAGCGAAAGACAAAGTATAAATAACGTATTTTAATTTTGAAAAGAATTAAAATTAAATTAAAATAATGACTAATAAATTCTAATGGAATTATTTTATTATTTTCTGTTACATTTTTAAAGTTACCTCCCTTTCTGTGTCAAGTTTATAAGTGGCCCAGAACGAATTAAAATGTAATTCGGCCTGTTGTTTTTTGCCTCTTAATGTATCATGTGGGGCCGTATAATATTAGTAGGCCGTGATGACGCTAGATACATCATACCATTCTGATTTTTCAAACTACCGTTTAAGGAAGGAAGATTGGGAAGGGTGTAGATTTTCATTAATCAGTTGTAGCGTGAGTCCTTTTGTAAGGGCAGTCTCCCTTGTCCGAGGGTTTTGGTTAATCTCCTGTGTCAGGAGACCCTATTTTGGTCACGTGACACAGGAACCCAAGAAGAGAACTCTCTTCTTCCGATGCACTGAACAAGCCTGGACGTGCTTGTCATCTCTCTCCAGCAGACACCTTTGGTGCATGCCAGACGTTACAGCCTCTACTTACAGTAAGTGGCTTCCACTTTGTCTATTAACACTACTGTGTATGTTTGGACACTTGTGACATTATATACTTGTTTTCCTATACATGTTATAATAAAAGTTATATAAATGTAACTAACGCGGTTGTTGTTTTCCTAACTGAAGTATTCCGCATTGGGTTCTTATCCTTTAAGTAGCCCAATGCTTTATAAGAATGAGTTAACACTCTGTGAACCTCTTATACTTTGTTTAAATGACTTGATTCGGATTTAAATGGCCCGATATAAAGTTGATAAGCCGTAAAATAAAACAACCAAACAACCAAATAACCATCTCTCACAACCCCTTTATCTCTCCTCTCCCCCTCCTCTCTCTCTCTCTCTCCCTCTCTCTCTCTCTCTCTCTCTCGCTCTATCTATCTATCTATCTTATACGAACCAGTCAGGCTGAAAATACCGGTTCCCGCTAGATCACCGAAGTAGCACGAGGTTTAGCCGAATATCCAGTTATTCATTTATGGTGAGTGTTCCGTTATCTACTCTAGACTTGGTGATGGTGATGGATTGCATTGACTTAGCGTTTGATTGCTCTTTGCTGACATTTATTGGGGGCTCCAGTGACTTTGCTTTTCTTTGTTAGGGGTAACACATACCTTATTAGTTTGCCTGTTGCTTGTTTTAGGGGACCTTTGATGGATAGCTAATATTTTCTATTTGCAGTTTGCATTTTGTTTTTGCTCTTTATTTTTTTCTCAATCATTGGAGTCATTTGTTTTTAGTTGGCTTAGTAAGTATTTACTTTCATGTCTACATTTTGATATAAGTTCTGATCATGTGTTGAGTAGTTTATTCTTCTAGGGGAAGGTTATTATTATTAATTGTTCTTCTAGGCAAATCATTGGAGTGTTGTATACTCTCTTTACTTCTATTATTCTTCTGCTCATCTTTGGTATCTTACGTTCTTCTTCTAGTGTCTGGACTTCGTCTTGGGACTTCGTCTTGGAGACTTCGTGTCTGGTCTTCCATTGTGGCTTTCTCTTTATCAGAAGCCCTGTGTCATTGGTAGTTTTTAGATAATAACTCAAGACTTCGATTTGCTTTAGATCATATTTTATTTCGAAATCCCCCCAGACTACCTGCGCAGATTGAGTCGGCCGTGCGCTTAACACGACTTATCACCTTCGTGGTTTGGCCGATACTGAACTAACGTTCAAGGGACGTTATTTTAATAGTCACCGGGAAGCAATTTCTGAGGCAGTAGACCGGGACGCACTTCCTCATAAATTACCAATAATTCGACCAGATTTTCAAAACTAGCCTCCTTCTAATTGATTTAATTTCAAATCGTGTACTAGGAATACTTAAATATCCACATCAGTAAATCCACATAGTAGTATATGAATTTAATATATAAAAAAGACAAGACACCTCATTTGAATAATTTAATCATAGATAGATAGATAGATAGATAGATAGATTAACAGACCAAGATAGATAGATAGATAGATAGATAGATAGATAGATATTAACAGACCAAGATAGATAGATAGATAGGTAGATAGATAGTAACATACCAAGATAGATAGATAGGTAGATAGATAGATATTAACAAACTAAGATAGATAGATAGATAGATATTAACATACCAAGATAGATAGATAGGTAGATAGATAGATATTAACAGACCAAGATAAATAGATAGATAGATAGATAGATAAATAGATAGATAGATAGATAGATAGATAGATATTAACAAATTAAGAGAGATAGATAGATAGATATTAACAGACCAAGATAGATAGATAGGTAGATAGATAGTAACAGACCAAGATAGATAGATAGGTAGATAGATATTAACAGATCAAGATAGATAGATAGATAGATAGATAGATATTAACAGACCAAGATAGATAGATAGATAGATAGATAGATAGATATTAACAGACCAAGATAGATAGATAGATAGATAGATAGATAGATAGATAGATATTAACAGGCCAAGATAGATAGATAGGTAGATAGATATTAACAGACTAAGATAGATAGATAGATAGATATTAATAAACTAAGATAGATAGATAGATAGATATTAACAGACCAAGATAGATAGATAGATAGATAGATAGTAACAGACCAAGATAGATAGATAGATGGATAGATAGATAGATATTAACATACCAAGATAGATAGATAGGTAGTTAGATATTAACAGACCAAGATAGATAGATAGGTAGATAGATATTACAGACAAAGATAGATAGATATGTAGATAGATATTAACAGATCAAGATAGATAGATAGATAGATAGATAAATATTAACAGACCAAGATAGATAGATAGATAGATATTAATAGACCAAGATAGATAGATAGATAGATAGATAGATATTAACAGACCAAGATAGATAGATAGGTAGATAGATAGTAACAGACCAAGATAGATTGATAGATAGATAGATATTAATAGACCAAGATAGATAGATAGATAGATAGATAGATAGATAGATAGATAGATAGATAGATAGATATTAGCAGACCAAGATAGATAGATAGGTAGATAGATAGTAACAGACCAAGATAGATAGATATATAGATAGATAGATAGATAGTAACAGACCAAGATAGATAGATAGATAGATAGATAGATATTAACAGACCAAGATAGATAGATAGGTAGATACATAGATAGATATTAACAGACCAAGATAGATAGATAGGTAGATAGATAGTAATAGATAGATAGATAGGTAGATAGATATTAACAGATCAAGATAGATAGATAGATAGATATTAACAGACCAAGATAGATAGATAGATAGATAGATATTAACAGACCAAGATAGATAGATAGGTAGATAGATATTAACAGATCAATATAGATAGATAGATAGATAGATAGATATTAACAGACCAAGATAGATAGATAGATAGATAGATAGATAGTAACAGACCAAGATAGATAGATAGGTAGATAGATATTAACAGATCAATATAGATAGATAGATAGATAGATAGATAGATAGATATTAACAGACCAAGATAGATAGATAGATAGATAAATAGATAGATAGATACTAACAGACCAAGATAGATAGATAGATAGATAGATTGATAGATAGATATTAACAGGCCAAGATAGATAGATAGATATTAACAGGCCAAGGTAGATAGATAGGTAGATAGATATTAACAGACTAAGATAGATAGATAGATATTAACAAACTAAGATAGATAGATAGATAGATAGATAGATAGATATTAACAGACCAAGATAGATAGATAGGTAGATAGATAGTAACAGACCAAGATAGATAGATAGGTAGATAGATATTAACAGATCAAGATAGATAGATAAATAGATATTAACAGTCCAAGATAGATAGATAGATAGATAGATAGATATTAACAGACCAAGATAGATAGATAGATAGATAGATAGATAGTAACAGACCAAGATAGGCAGATAGATAGATAGATAGATAGATAGATAGATATTAACAGACCAAGATAGGTAGATAGATAGATAGATAGATAGATAGATATTAACAGACCAAGATAGATAGATTGATAAATAGATAGATAGATAGATAGAATCAGAATGCACTTAATTAATAATAATCATCTTAATTCTAAGGAAACCTCAAAAGCACACGTGTTGCCACCGTTCTGATAAAATGGAAAACTCGTTAAATAGACTAGTTATAATCGAGCTAATGTTTCCATTCTACAATAAATAGCAAAAACTAATCTTAATTTATAAAGATTTAAAAAATGGACCGTATTCATTTGGCAGCATCTGATTTGGCTGTCTCTATGTCAAGCCCACCGGCGACGCGGTTTTGGTAAAATTTATGGGCGTTCAATAAATATTTGTTGCTTGAAACATGGAAGCGATTGTTTGGTAAAGTTTATTTATAGGTCACCAGATAATCAGTTAAAAACTTCCATAAACATTAAAGATTAAATAGAACATTGATACCGTTTCATTAGTTTAAGGTTCTACAAATATATTCATAGTGTAATCATCCAATCAAAACGGGTATTTTAAGAGATGTTATGTATTACCAAACTCAAAACTAAAAAAAAAAAACAGAGTATTCCCATAAATTAGAAGAATCCGATATTACAAAACTCAATGGCATATAAAACCTGTAACCCAAAAATATGGAGCAGACCTAAACAAACAGACACACAAAGACACACACACACACACACATATATATATATATATATATATATTATATATATATATATATATAATAAAGTCGTCGGGGGCGGCCTAAAGTCAGTATCAGCCAGTCTGCGAGGGAGTATATCCCCTTTTCAATAGCGCTAGACCAAGGAGATTGTTTTGGCGTTTGAGGTGGAGCGCCACACCTACATTCAGCTCCTTACTTTACCGCACATATCCCTGTGCTACTCATACGCTGAGTTGGCGGGGACCGATATCGAACTAGGAACCTTGTGGTTTCTAGCCGAACGCTCTACCGACTATATATATATATATATATATATATATATATATATATATATATACATAAGTTAAAAGAAAGGAAATGAATCCGACGGTATGAGTATAGATAAAAGGATATGAAAACAACACAATATGCTATTAAAGTGAAAATATTTCATAACATATTCATAGCTAATATTGAACAATATTTCGATTTATAAAAATCATCTTCAGAGCTTGTTGATACTCCGTACTATCAAGAGCGGAGACTTTTTTACAACATCAAGGTTTTCGTTTTGAATTCATATGACTTTCGTCTCCGCTCTTCATAGTACGGAGTATCAACAAGCTCTGAAGATGATTTTTATAAAATCGAAATATTGTTCAATATTAGCTATGAATATGTAATAAAATGTTTTCACTTTAACAGCATATTGTGTTGTTTTCATATCCTTTTATCTATATATATATATATATATATATATATATATATAGTATGAACAAAAAGTAATAAGACAAACAGTAATAAGACAGACAGAAATATTTCTTATATGTTATTTATTCTCAACTAGTTTCGAACTTAGGTCATCGTCAGGAGAAAATTTCTTATTTGAAGAAATTGTTTATAGATTTTTTGAAAGGAAGCATTATTGAAGAACAATAAAAATTGAAGTGTTTTTTAGGGTTTGACATGCTATTAAAATCCGTTAGACGAGTGTGTTAGTAGTAGCATGTCCATTTACACGGAACAAATGGCATGCTACTACTAACAGACTCGTATATTATATATATATATATATATATATATATATTGAAGTGTGGGTACCACATTGGTTCTTATATAAATTTATCCTTTCCTAAACATTAAAATAATGTTAAAAGCTCTAAGAAAGTGTTGAAAAATATTAGATATTTACATTTAAGGCCATTGGAAATGAAGCAGTAACTATATTTAAACAAAAATAAATCAGGTGTATTCTCTTCAACAGGAAGTAAGTCAGAATTGAGTTGCTAATATATAATTTTCTAATAAGATATTTTAATTATATATCTTAGATCGTCATAAATCTTTGCCTACCAAATTTCTCCTACGGCATATACTAAATTTTAATGATAATTTTTACCAATATGGTGGGATATTTCAAAGTTCTCAATATGTTCAACTCAGAACTCATTCTATTCAAATAACGATGGCAGGGGTGTTCACGTTGTGATTTTTCCGTGTAGACAAGGGAGTCGTGCGAGAGACGGTGTCAGTGGTTTACGGTAGGATCAGTGGCTAGAAAGCCGCTGTGAATTGCTTGAATTAGACTAAAAGATAAATCATAAAAATGCTCAAATACTAGTCAGTAACATAAAATGCACATTTTTAAAAATTATTTGAAAATTCCGGTACTGATCGAGAGCGTTATGTGCCTCGTGATTACTGATATATTTATTTCATTTTTTCCGTTTACAATGTTGCTTTGATAAAGACTGCATATGGTCGAAACAGATTTCTGTCAGCTAAACTTTAAACATCTTGTTGTTTTTTCTACAAAACTTTCTACACATATTGTCGGATTCATATCCATTTTACCTTTCATATATATATATATATATATATATATATATATATATATATATCATCCACCCATATATATATATATATATATATATTATATATATATATATATATATAATATACATATATATATATAAGACAGAGAGAGAGAGGGGGAGAGAGAGAGTGAGGAGAAAGAGAATGAGATTATTTTGTTTCTATTATTATGTGCATGTTCTTCCAATTACTGTAAGTTTTCTCAGATGACAATTTTCTGACATTGCTTTTCCCGCGGATTCATTCACCCGCCTTTTCTGAAACCCTATTCGTATCATCACATTTCGTACTTATCAGTCTCTTAGAATTCTTTGATGTTCCGTTGAAGTTTCCCTGGCAGACACACCTCACCTTGATAACATAACCGCATACACAATACTTTCATACCTACCTAATTGTCATATACATTTGGGCTCAGTAGTGTTCTTTGAATATATACACGGCAACCCCAGTGACATCTTCCCAGCTGTCCAACGAATATGTACCGTGTGTACCTTGATGCTATCATAATTTAATCAGGGCCGCCTGCTCAGAGTACAAATATCAAAAAACAACAACAACAGACATAGAGAAATGGATGCAATTTTAATCGGCTAGCTCCTGTCACGACTCTTCTTCCGCCACTTTTATGTTTACGCCTACACCTTTTGGTATTTCTCTGAAATATTGACATAGAAGAGAAGTGGAAATCACGTATGTGCCTATGCTAGGTACAGGGTGTGTTACAATGCCATATACCCTCGCTGGGTATATACACAATAGTTCTTATGTTAGAAAGAGAGAGAGAGAGAGAGAGAGAGAGAGAGAGAGAGAGAGAGAAGAGGGAGGGAGAGAGGGAGAGAGAGAGAGGGGAAAGAGAGTAGAGGCAGCAGAGACATATAGACAGATGGATACAACTTACTTGCCTGTTCTTCATTCGAGTCACTATGTTGGATCTTCACTTCTATTCCTTTCTACATCGGCCATGATTGTATAGGTTCTTCACTTTCCCACTAAGAGCATACTTAATTAATTAAGAAGACTTATGTCTTTTTAAATTTTATTTGCCCTTTCCTAACTCATCGCGCGAGTGAGTGCAACCGAAGTAGGATACGTCTGTCTTACGTTACATTCTAGCTGGAACTGCTTTAACTAAGTCAAAATCACGTGATGTGTCCAGTATTTTTCCTTTCCATGATATGAAAACACTACAGGGAGTTGCCAATAATCTATGCTACCACATAGATTATGCAACAAGTGTTTTTGTGGAGTATATCATATTGAGAACCCTTTTGAAATGCTGTTGATATTGTTGGCCACCAACAATAGACTTTTAGCGTCTATTGTTGGTGGCTGCATCAGAGCTTTGATCACCTCTGATAGGGTCAGCAAGGCGAGGGAAGTCTGATGTTGGAAGACCCGAAACTTCATATGGACCTTGCAGATTACATCACTGACGACAACCACCAGTGCCCCAAATGTAGGAGCGTATATTTAAAGTAGGCTTTAAAAATGTGGTTAAAGAAGTAAAGGATTATTGAGGATAAAATGTAAGGAATAAAAATGTGATAGAGCAAAAGACTAAACACAAAATAATGAAAGATGGAGATAATGAAAATAATGATAAATAGATACAAATAGATCACAGTACACATATACACATTGAATATTGGTTTTGGATATCAGAATTCAAACATGATCTCTGACGGTTGATGTTAGCATTGTTGTATACCCTTCTCATTTACTTACTTCTGTTCTTCAAGCGTTTTTGACATCTTAAGTTCTTCTAGGTCTCTTCTAGCATCTCTTCTAGCGTCTTGGTGATCGGTCGCACTTGGCTCATTTCTTCTTCCAATCAGTCCTGTTACCAAGACACCCATTAATCACAAGACCGTGTTATTTTTCTTAAGCTTTTATTTCCTTAACTAAACATTTCATGTAACTAAATATCTGACTAACATAGTGCGCGTATGCAGTGTGAGTTCCAGTTTAAGGCAGGACATCCTCTCTGCCCGACGTCCAACTGAAAACTGAGGACCTAACCAGGTCCCATGTGACTTCACGTATTTTCGCGGGCTTTCTGTACTATTCCATGGAAAGTCCCGCCCGTGATATGAAAAGGGCCGTCCCTTTAGAATTACAGGGTATTGACAATAATCTTATGCAACCGCATAGATTATGTAACAGCATGACTGTGAAAACATACACAAAAATACGGATTTATTTACATAGATTACTAAAATTTTCATAATGTTTGTATATACATATTTACCGACTGCTCCACATGAGCAGGATCTGATACAAGGTAAATTTCTTAAGCGGAGTTTAACTGGTTTGAATTCAGAGTTTTCTTTCTCCTTGACAGGTTGCATGACCAAGGTTAAAGAGCCCAGTCTGCCCTACTATTTACCTATAGCTGGAACGGGAATAACTGGATTCATACCTTTTCCAATGCTCTAGAAACCACAAGGTTCCCTGTTCGATACTGGCCCTCGCCAACTCTGCGTATTAGTAGCACAGGGGTCTGTGTGGTAAAGTAACTAGCTGATGGAAGGTGTGGCGCTCCACCTCAGACGCTAAAATCAATCTCCTTGGTCTTGTGCTATTGAAAAGGGGATAGACACCCTCGCTGACTGGCTGATACCGACTTTAGGCCACCCCGTCGACTTTAATTTTTTTTATTAGTGCTATATAACATGCAAACAGTCTCATCCAGGATTTGAACTCGTCTCATTGTGTCCATTTTCATTTCGACATGAAACATTACGCCACCACACGCATCTGCACAGGGCTGATCTATATAGGTCCTGGCTGCACAGTAACTATAAAAACTGATTTATTGAAGTGACTTATTGTTGCGAGAAAAATATTTAACATCAGATGCAGTTTAGTGCTATAACCTGGACACCCTTTTTAGGGTGATGGCATACTCTGATACAGTGGATAGTCAGCACATTCTAAGTCCCATCCCAAACATACAGAGAGGCCAGGGTGGTCAGATTCTAATTGTATTCGAAGTGTTTATGAACCTGCGTTCGAACATGAAATTATATCAAACACATTTTGTTCACATTCTTTACCACATTCTTTCGGATTTACTCCAATCCTCCTATCCTCATATATATAAGAATTTCAGATAAATACTTTTTCTTGATGAAGACCGGTTATATAAAACATCTTTTACAATTGTCTTAATTGAAATCATTTTAGAACTTTGAACTACATAGCTTGGGCGGGGTCATATGGAGGATAAGCTGTTGTGAATGCAGCAAATCCCCCTCTCCACACTATCGCTGTGATCCAAAGGAAAGGTTAGGTACCAATGCGGTTTGGCAACGCTAGTGTCGCAGGAATTTGTTTTTAATTTTTTCTGCTTAGACACAAGTGAAATACTCGAATCCAAAGATCGCTTAACCCCACTAAGTCATATGTCATCATTCTTTCTTTTTATACTGATACTTTTATTTATGGTATATAAAGTCGTCGGGGCGGCCTAATGTCGGCATCAGCTAATCAACGAGGGTGTCTATCACCTTTTCACTAGCGCTAGACAAAGGAGATTGTTTTTGCGTCAGAGGTGGAGCGCCACACCTACCATCAGCTCATTACTTTACCGCACATATCTTTGTGTTACTCATACGCTGAGTTGGCGAGGGCCGGTATCGAACTAAGAACCTTGTGATTTCTAGCCGAACGCTCTACCGACTGAGCTAAAGTATTTTTCCGACATTATTGTTTCGACTATATTTTCGTGCAGAATCAATCTGCGCTTAGGGCCCGAATCTGCCGCCGCTTTTATGGCTGTCCCTTAAAATTTTACATTGATGTAACATGATTAAATGTGTCCACTTATTTACTAAATTCTTTCATTTTTCTTTGTTTGTTTTTTTGTTTGTTTCTTTCTTTTCTTCCTTTTCTCTTCCTGTTTTTTCCCGCCTTTTTCTTTTTCTTTTTTTAAAAATTGTTTGATATTGCTGATAACTTTGAGTAAGAATCTGATCACAGGGAACACCGCATCCTGAGAGATTCTTCAAAACAGAACACTACTAAAAGATCTCTTGTCTTAATTTCTCTCTTTGAACGTTGCGGTACATTTTGTATTTTGATCGACTCCCCATCGTGTCTCCTTTCTCGTTCAGCTTTGTTTTTTTATCACATATCGCTCGCTCATTTCTAGCACCATATTCCATAAATCACCACTCAAAAAAGAAAAAGAAAAGAAAAGCCAGTTATGATATTGTACACTGACTTTTGTTTATCTTACCATAATAGCTGACCATAAACGAGATTTATTTTAGCAACACTGCTTAAAAGCAACCCTTTGGAAGTACATGTATGTGTCCATTACTATCAGGTTTGAGGATAGGGCATGTAGATGTGCAAAATGACGTAAAAATAGTTGTACCTAACTTTGAACCAACAAACCCAGTTCAAGTTCATACTGAAACAGAATGTGCTCTCTCACTTGTTTAATGATATGAACACTTGTGGACTATTTGATGCAAAATCTATTTTTGTATAAAGGATTTTTAACTGAATCGTTTGTAGATAAATATTGGTTTGGTTTTATAACATAACAAAAGTCGACGGGGCGACCTAAAGTCGGTATCAGCCTGTCAGTGAGGGAGCCTATCCCCGTTTCAATAGCGCTAGACCAAGGAGATTGTTTTAGCATCTGAGGTGGAGCGTCACACCTACCATCAGCTCCTTACTTTACCACACAGATCCCTGTGCTACTCATACGCTGAGTTGGCGAGGACCGGTATCGAACTAGGAATCTTGTGGTTTCTAGCCGAACGCTCTACCGACTGAGCTAATCCAAAAACTAATTTTCATTACCTTCATGAAGAAGAAGAAGAAGAAGAAGAAGAAGAAGAAGAAGAAGAAGAAGAAGAAGAAGAAGAAGAAGACTTTGTCTCTACTACGATCAGGTTGATGAATATCTTTGAAATCTGACACCGTTTTTTCTGACCAGCATTAGCGGCAACAAGTACACTTGGACTTATGTCTGAGTAAGTCCCAGAATTGTAGGTCCTTTTTATTTTTCATATTTGAAGAAGAAGAAGAAGAAGAAGAAGAAGAAGAAGAAGAAGAAGAAGAAGAAGAAGA
>CM042143.1:28254547-28264547 GCA_023376005.1 Doryteuthis pealeii
GGGCTCTATCCTTAAGCATCACGGGTCGCCACCCACGGCCAACAGGTGGCCCCATTGGGGGAGTTTTACCCTCTGCAGAGTTGCAGTCGGTGCATTCTAACGCCCCAGCCGACAGGGTGGTGATGATGTATTATCAACTTTTAAGTGAACAAAAATGTATTAAAATGATCTATATCACTACCGATTTCCATGTTGGTTTATTCCTGTTTTAAGCTTTAGACTGATGCAAATTTTCGGCAGCTATTTTGCTTGAAAATATCTCATTCTTAATGCTTTTAGGAACCTTTGTTAACGATGGAAGATGGCCATAATCTTCTTGTTCCACTTGCAGAAGTCACGTTTTTTTATTGCTTTCATAGTGCGGTTCAGAGTTCACTTAATTAGTGAAGATAATTTTGCGGAAAAATCAGGGAGAGTTTTGGTTTGGTTTGTTTTGTTTTACGGCATATCAACCTCAGTGGGTCATTTAATGCCGATAAAGTTTTGAAATAAATCAATTCTTAATGGATAATAAAAATTTTTTATAAATACATTTTTCTATTTAACCCATATATGGGAGGGAGAGTTTTGCCAGTCAAGTTATAGATTACTTCTGGCAGTTTTTAAGTCTTTATTTTTATTCTTTTTAATTTTTTCTTTTTTTTACATTTGTTATTATCTGCAAATTAATAATTCGACGATGGGTTGGCTGCCGTGTTTATCTAACATAGTAAGAATTGTTGAAGTAAAAGAATTTAAAAAATACAGCGAAAGTTTTTTATTGCTTTCATAGTGCGGTTCAGAGTTCACTTAATTAGTGAAGATAATTTTGCGGGAAAATCAGGGAGAGTTTTGCCAGTCAAGTTATAGATTACTTCTGGCAGTTTTAAACAATGTTTGTGTGTGTGTGTGTGTGTGTGTGTGTGTGTGTGTCCGTGTGTGTGTCTGTGTGTGTTTTGTCTTGTTTTTTTACATTTGTTATTATCTGCAAATTAATAATTCGACGATTGGTTGGCTCTCGTGTTTATCTAACATTGTAAGAAATGTTGAAGTAAAAAAATTTTAAAAATACAGCATAAGTTTTAAAATGAGGTTGTTATTTAGATAAGGAAATAGTTAAGCATTCATCTGTCAGTAGCAGGAAAAATACTGAAAGAAAATAGAATCTACATTTCCTAGAGATTTTATAAGGATTTATGGTTAACACTTTCAAAGCAGAATTTTCCAGTTTTCGATAGTCCCCTGTGGTGTTTCTTTCGTGAAAATAGGAACAGGCCCAGATTTGATTAACAGAATAAAATAACTTGTCATATATTGGATTTTGCTTTGTCAGCAGCCCACAGAGAGGGAATTGAAAGAAGGCGAAAAGCTGTTAAAATGCATGGATCTTGTCATAGAGCTGCTGAAGAGCTAATGTAACGTAAAGGTTACAGTGATACCAATCGTAGTTGGAGCACTTTGAACAACCCCAAAAAGTATTTGCTCGGTATATGGTTTTAATTGTCAAAATTATCGGAGCCAATACAAGTTACGAACAGAGAGGTCCTGTTGTATACCCTTCTTTCTTACTTCTATTCTTCCCCTAGCGTCTCTTCTAACATCTGGACTTCGTCTTGGTCGGTCGGTCGCACTTAACTCATTTCTTCTTCTAGATCAGTCTTGTTACCAAGACATTCATTAATTACAAAACCATGTTATTTTCTTGAGCTTTTATTTACTTAACTAAACATTTCATGTAACTAAACATCTGACTAACATAGCGTGCGTATGCAGTGAGTTCCAGTTAAGGCAGTACATCTCTGCCTGACGTCAAACTGAAAACTGAGGACCCAACCAGGTCCCACGTGACTTCACGTATTTCGCGGGCTTCCTGTACTATTCCATGGAAAGTCCCGCCCGTGATATGAAAAGGGCCATCCCTTTAGAAATACAGGGGATTGACAATAATCTTATGCAACCGCATAGATTATGTAACAGTCCAAATTAGGATAATAACTTTAAAATGCTTGCGAATAGGAATGAGATATTTCCGTTTCAGTTTGAGGGATTTTCTAAAATATTTTAGAAGAATGGGATAACGTTGCTTTTTGTAATATTTTTTCTATTTAACAATCTAATTATAACATTAATAAAAAGTGTTATAGTGATTGTAATGATATTTGGTTCTCGTTGTGTAATATTCCTGTTTTAACCCTTAAAAAGACACAAATCGATACAAATTCTTCAAATGTTGTATTTAAAAAAAAAAATGCTTTCTGAGCAACTCTCTTCTTGGATCAAAACAAAAGGCCTGCCTTTTTATCATTCTCTTTTTTAAAAACTATCCATTCGTTCATGTGTGCTCAGAACACACAAAATATTCATTTTATTGTCTCGGTAATCCACTCCTTTATGGAATAGCTTAACGGACAGAAATCTAGCAACGCCACCTTTGTCTAGCGAGATTCACTCAAACACGAAACCAATTTTTTTTTATAAAGTGTAACTCCGGGAGCGGCCACGTTTTACTCTTTCGTATATATTACTTGTTAAACGTGTGCATGCCTGCTTCCTCTCCTGGAGTAAGTTGTTTCTCCTTTTGCTACATTCTCCAGCACAAAAGCGTGTAGGCGTACCTGAACACTATGAACCTTTCTGATTGATTAATTGGATGATTTTACTGGCACGTCAACTCTTCAGGTTTATTTTATGCCAAAATATTAGGGAAAAGCGTTCGTTACATGTTCATATCTACAATTTTTTGTGGAGTTGTTTCTCAGGAGTTTTTTTTTTTGGGGGGGTGCACACTGTCCTATCAGATACGAATAACTTTTAAACAAATCTATTTGAGCTATAGATGGGACCCTAAAGATATTAACTCCCCGGGTCAGAGTTGACCTGGGACCTACTGACAATGAATCGTTACCCCACTGCCCATATTTCCAGAACTGAAGTCTTAACATCCGATTAAGTTTATCACCATACTGGGTACATCCTTTGGGGATACAATCTGGTCTCTCGTCTTTTGTATATTTTTCTTGTGCGCGAATTAACTTGTATACTCCTTGAAATTATAACTATTTCCTCTGTACATTAAATAATGTATTGTTTAAAACATAACTATGGCGGTTCATCGCCTGCTTAGGCGATACCCCGCACAAACAATCACATGCGGACTATGCTGATGACCTTGCACTTCTTGCAGATACACCGACACAGGCTGAATCGCTGCTACATAGCTTAGAGAAGGCAGCAAAGAATATAGGCCTCTATGTGAACTCCGGTAAAACAGAGTTCATGAGTTTCAGAAATAAAGGAAACATCTCCTCTTAAGCCAGTAGAACAATTCACGTACCTAGATGGTAATATCTCCTCCACAGAGAGCGATGTTAATCCACGGATAGCAAAGGCATGGTCGGCCACAAATAGATTATCAGTCATATGGAGGTCCGATCTCCCTGACAAGCTGAAGAGACAGTTCTTCCAGGCTGTGGTTGTGTCGGTGCTGCTATATGGTTGCACCACCTAGACCCTAACAAAGCGTCTTGAGAATAAGATAGATGGGAGCTGCACAAGAATGCTGCGCGCAGTCTTGAACAAGTCGTGGAAACAGCACCCAACAAGAAAAAAAGTGGTACGGTCACCTGCCCCCTATCTCGCAAACTATCCGAGTGAGACGGACAAGGCATGCAGGACACTTCTGGAGAAGCAAGGATGAACTCATAAGCGACGTTCTTCTGTGGAAGCCAACAAATGGACATGCAAGGGTGGGGCGCCCAACAAGGACCTACATTGCCCAGGTATGTGAAGATGCTGGCTGCTACGCAGAGGAGCTCCCAGGTGCACTGAATGATAGGGAAGGTTGGCGAGAGATTGTTATGGATACCCGTGCTGCATGCGCGACATGATGATGATGATGATGATGATGATGGCTGTTTATATGGCTTTAGATACAACACTGGTCATTTTATGAATAGTCATTTTAATACGAAGATATTTTCAACCTATTGAACACATTTTTTCTCCTCAGTGATTCTAATATACCTCATGCCTTCAGGAATTGATAGGATTTCTCAATAATTTGTGACGCTGTACATTGTATCGATGAATACAATATTTTTCAAGGCCCTAAAGTGGTTACGATAAAACTAATGAATATAAATCAATTTGTAACAATTCAACAAAAGTTTTATTGTCAATATAACTAAAGAGAACAAGAAGATATATAAAGAAATGAGATACAAGAAGAATATCTGAAGGTGTGTCTGTAGAAAAGTCCTCTATGTTTCGTAAAGTTGGTAAAAAGATATGAATGTTTGTAAGAGACATATATTTAAGAATATGAGTCTCTTTATACGTTGGTTCTGTTGAATCTTACAGGTCTGTATGCATATCAGTGGACAGCAATATACATAATATTGTGTCGTTCTCAACACATGTTTGTACACATTTATATATCAAGTATTCCTGTCTAATACTCTTAATTTATACACCATTGTGTGGTTTCAAGTAATGACTTCTATTTTATGATAATTATTTGTTGCCACACAGTTATATACTTCCAAGTTATTAATAAAAATAATAATCCTTAGTAAACAATTATACCATCAAGTAACTATTCTTAATTCAAATAATTTTTACACAATTACAGGGTGTGGTGAGTAAACTGTCATTTAAATTATGCAAAAATGAAAACTACACTGACATCTCACTTTATCAGATATATTTACCAAAAATATATGAAAATATCTCGAAAATACCATAGATGATTAGATTTATTTAAAGAAATCGTCATTGGCTACAACAACAGCCATCAAACGACTTCAGAATCTCCAGCAAACTTTTATAATACTCTCCTTGTTTAAATTGATAAATGCTAGCATTATCCTTCAGTTCTAAAGCAATGGTCTAGTTAGGTAATATTCTGTTGAGCCGTTGACGAATTATGATCGGTTCGATTTCTAAAAAGTTCTTAGTTTTACAAAAGTTAACCACAGTATATTTTCGTGTGGGCATTTTGAAAAATTTAATAAAAGGTTTTGAACTCAAAATCTTTGCTTTACTCTATCGAGAGTTTTTCAGAAAATGTAAATCCTCACTTAATGCCAAAATCTTAGGGAAGTGTAAAATCGTCACTGACAGATATATTTTTATCCAGTATTCCGGTTTCTTAGAATAATTTCTGAGAAGGAATTTGAATTGTTATGATTACTAGCAATATGTTGCATACTGGCATTAAATTCTATATCTTATATAGCGGGGTTGTCACGGTACCAAATATCTATATGCTGCATAGCGGCTTCTTCAAATTCACGCTGCTCTAAATCGTGTACGTTAGCACTGGTTTCAAATTGACGGCACTACTTCGTGTATCTGCATACGTAGCGGGTATCGTCACTAACCCTAGACGATATATGTAGTGGTTGCTTAATGAAATCACAACACATGGTATAGTAGGAATTTTGACTTTATTTCTTCTCGGCTGTACGTGGTGGGCGGTGGGCATTGACAATGACTTGAACGAGGGTTGACGCTGACTGGCCCTACTGTTGGGATGGTGGCGATAGTGAGGTGGGGTGGCTAGGTGACGCCTCGCAGCCTGTGGCTGTGACCGTGACCGGCCGTCACGCTCATTTGTTCCCTGTTCGCGTCTTCTGTCTGAAATTCCTATTTCCGTTTGTAAAATATCCAACAAATACTATACTTTTTGGAGGGCATATTGGTATAATAAAGGGGATACTATAAACGTATTCTTATATTTTTTTCAAAACGATAGCATTCCATTTCCGCCAAATTGCAAAAAGGTAGACGTCATTCTTGATGGCTGGATACAAAATGATTTGGAAAGAAAATTCAATAAAAAGATAAGAAAGAAAAGAAGGAATAAAGAGGGAAAGAAAGAAAAAAAAACTCCGACTGGGAAAGGAGAAATTTCATCCCTGCCAACTTTGCCAAAAGCAATTAATATATTATGTCGGATCATCGAATCGGAATTGACGTCGTCCTTTTTTCAGCTCCTCGATGATAAACGTGAAACTCATCACATCATGAATAAAAACGTGTGGCCAAGCGGCTGAGTTCATTAACGTCGAAGACATTTGGTTAATTAAGCTATTTCCAGAGTACAATTCAGAATTAAGTTGTTGCTTTACATGTATCGAGTCATCTAAAAAAAAAAAAGAAAATGTACGTGAATACTTTCTTTTCCTTTTTCTGGCTGTGGCAATACAATGAAAACATTTTTAGCCATTTCTTGCAAGCCCAAACCCTATATATATGTGGACTCGCTGTCAGTAAGCTTTAGAAATCACTGAGTGTTACAGAGGGGTAAGACCACCCCTAAAAGTGGCTTGTTAGATATGAAATTAAAATTCATCTGGTGGTTAGGATCTAGTCCGGGAGATTCGGAGAGTATATAGTATCGCTTCATTGAAATTACTTCAAGTTTCAGTCTGGTATGGTAGTATCTGTTAGGGTCTCGCCTAAGGGTTAAATATTTGTTTAAAAGATATCCATATTAGATAGGACCATGAGCAAATAATTCTTAAGAAAAAACTACTCAAAAATCTGATGAAAGTACAATTAACACTATTTATGCATAAAATAACTCAACACAGGTTGACAAGTAAAAAAGAGAGGAAAAAAGCCGCCACAGAATAGAGAGCTAAAAGGAAGGAGAGACAACTACAACCCCAACACCTACAGAAAGCATCACCTTTTGTTTGCAATCACTGCTCCAGAGACTGCCATTCAAGGATCGGTCTGTTCAGCCACTCACGTAGCTGTAGATAAAAAATAAAAATGAAAAAATAAAAAATAATGGACACTACGCCATCGTCTAAAATAGACGGAAGGTTGCCAACCAATATATAGGTAAATAGTAGGGCGAACTGGGCTCTTTAACTTTGGTTAAAGTAAATCAAGGAAAAGTAAATCTTTGAACTCAAACCTGTTAAACTCCGCATACAAATAGATTTTGTCTATCATACTGCTCATGTGGGTGTGTTGGTAATTATAGATAACTTATTAACAAAGAATGTGTCTATAAAGTTATGGGAAATTGAAATATCCCATCATACAGGTGAAAAATACCGAGAGAATTTGGTACAGCTGTGGGGAAATGACTTTTAGCTGAGGTTCTTCTTCAGAATGTAGTATTATTTGGTGATATATTCATAAACTGCTAAATTTTCTAGTTCTATGTTTTTACATCACTCTCTTTCTCTTAAATACACTAATATGAAGTGAAATGCAAACAGCCTTGTCCAGAATTTGTACTTAGATCAAAAATTCTGTTTTCTACAGTAATATTTATTTTCTACAACAAAATCTCTTTTTAAAAAAATTATTTTCTACAGTAATATTCATTTTCTACAACAAAATCTATTTTTTTAAAATTATTTTCTACAGTAATATTTATTTTCTACAACAAAATCTTTTTAAAAAAATTATTTTCTACAGTAATATTTATTTTCTACAACAAAATCTATTCTTTAAAAAATTATTTTCTACAGTAATATTTATTTTCTACAACAAAATCTTTTTTTAAATTATTTTCTACAGTAATAATTATTTTCTATGAAAAAATTGTTTCCAAGCATATATACATCCAAATAATGCATTTATTGGATAATTAGAGTCCATGTGTTAAGTTGCTGGGCCGGACGAAAATGACTCGAGGGCCGGATTTCGCCGGTGGACCGGGGGTTTCCGAATCCTTTTCTACTAGAAAATAACCATGGTTCTAGGAAAAGTTTAATCCTAAGAATCCGTCGCATTTATCCGCTCGATCAAAACAGGACTCATCTTCTCCAGTCTCCAGGTCAATCAATAATGGCCTACAAAAGCTAAAACAAACTTGAGATCAAACTTGATCTCTATAATATTATCTTAACATGCATATTTTTTCGTCATATTGTTCTGAAGTTTGACACAAAATCCGATTTTGTATTCCATTACTGTGACACAATTAACCAAAAACACCTCCATTTAATCCGGGATTAAACAGCTGAACTTGAATTATGAAATCTTAAAGACTAATATTACCATACATTAACCAAATGGTTTTTAATCAGAGTTGAAAACCAGAAAAAACAAAAATAGACTAATAAAGTTTACTGTTCTAGAAAATGGAATCGCCGACCCGAGATCTAATCTTGGACAAGTTTGTTTGCGTTCCAAATCTCGATAATGCCCATGACAGAGGGATGGATCTATATTACACTGCCTCTGTATGAATAAATAGCTGGACAGACTGAGTTCTCTAGCCTTGGTTCAACAAACAGTCTTGATTAAGTAAAATTCAGACCAGATTTATTCTGCTTGGATTTTTCCATTGTGTCATACGCTGCACATCAGAATCCTAACAGACTAACAGTAGTTTAACTATTTAACTATTTGACCCTTAGCTAGGGGTATGAAGAGGATCATACCTTACCCAAATATATTAGTCTGAAAAGGGAACGTAATAGGGCGACTGGAGTTCGAAATCACTTCCTATAATGTCCCTATAATGTCGCAGTTAACCAATGGGATAAATACATTTTTTAGATATGAAAACGTAGGTTATATAACTTATCTGACCGCTTTTTAAATATCGAATCTCAACTGTATACGTCTGTTCAAATCGTGAGAGAGGCTAGTTCCATTTCACTTTGCACTAATACTCTTGGAAAAAGTATTTATCCAGGTATTTCCCTCTAGATATAGGTAACGAAGACAGCATGAACTATTTAACCTTGTTTATGAAACCAGTCTAGTAGAAGGAACAATCGGAATTGAAACCTGTTGAACTAAAGAATTGATCATGTGATATCCTACTATGAAGAGGGATTGGTATATATATATATATATATATATATATATATATATGTGTGTGTGTGTGTGTGTGTGTGTGTGTGTGTGTGTGTGTAAAGTTTGTAGAAAAAACAAGATGTTAATAGTTTTGCTGACAGAAATCTGTTTCGACCATATAAAGCTGTCTTTATCAAACCAACTATGTATAATAGGAAAAACGGTCAGCAAAACTATTAACATCTTGTTTTTTCTACAAACTTTCTACACATACTGTTGGATTCATATCCATTTTACTTTTCATATATATATATATATATATATATATATATATATATATATATGAAGTGGTCAAACGATGTGTTTGAAAATGGCGAAGGCCGACAATTTTTAGGGAGATTATGTGCTTAATTAAAGTCATACCTAATTTGTTAATTAATTAATTATAATTAAATGAATTAGGCGCGCATATCGGTTTAAATGTAAAGCGTAAACAAATCGAGAAAAAGTAAATATATATATATATATGAGGAATAGTGGAAGGAGGATAGGCGGGAAATCATAGGCAATTGAGGACATGTTGACTTGTTTCAAAGTTTATTTTGTTTAAGGTGAATTTTTTGTTTTATATATATATATATATATATATATATATATATATATATATATATATATATATATATCTGTTTATATTATGAGTAACAATCAACTTTAACCCACTTCGGATCGAGAAGTATATTCACTGAACAGTTAATCTGTTGTTCTTGTTTTTCCGATTTTATATTAAAAAAAAGCTGAAACGATAAAACTGCTGGAAATGTAAGGTTTGCTTAATATGAAAAGTAAATACTGTCTATTGAGTTAGTAGCGAATAACATTACGATCTAAAATACACACATGTAACGATACTATCCAAATAGTTCAACCAATTTGTGGGATATAAAAAAAGTGGCAAAAGAGAACATTATTTGGAGTAAATTGTATTAAATATAGTCTAGTACATCTAATTTAGTTAGTGGACATAAACATCAAAAAATATAAAATTAGAAGAAATTGAAGAAATTATGAAAGAATATAACAAACTAAAAATGTCTAAAAAAGCAAAGTTTCATCCGATTCCAGAAATATTAGACAGCAATCTCTGTCTGCGTTTTGGTTTTGGTCGTTTTGCACCAAATAATGATTGTGCCAAAATGTGACTGAAAAAAAAAAGGTTCAAACTTTTAGATGCTTTCCAAGTGTGTTATTT
>CM042143.1:28267047-28301490 GCA_023376005.1 Doryteuthis pealeii
ATATATATATATATATATATATATATATATAATGTGTGCGTGTTTCCGTGCGTATGTGGGTGTATGAGTGTGTATATGTGAATGGGCGTAAGATTGGCTTAAATTTTTGTTTCTTGGGAAATTTATGAAACCGTTTTCTGTTTTTTTGGTTGTTTTTAACATGTATTCACCCAGCCCCTCAACTCGAACAGAAAGTGAGTCAAGGTCAATTTCTTAAGTGCATTTTATAGATTTTGAATTAAGTGTTTTCCTTCTCCTAGACCAGTTGCCGTAATAAGATTACCAGTCTGCCCTACCATTTACCCATAGGATAGATACCTTTCCCAAGGGTATTAGTGTTATCTGAAATAGTAACCAAATAAATAAACAAAAAAAAAATAAACATAAATAATTTTTTTTTAAATTAATTACTTATTTAGTTACTTTAAAGAAAATGTGTTAATATAACCAACTGCTAATTCTAATTAATGTTATACGCACATGAATGTTCATTTTAATTTGATAGTCTCCCAGTTACTTCGAAATATGCCTCCCATTTTGTTTGTGGGATGATATGTTAAAAGGATTGGAATTGATTAGGTTATATGAAAAGGTAACCGGAGAGGGAGAAAAAAACAGTAAAACATTGTCTAAAAATGACCAGTCAGAAAAAAACAAAAATTCCGATCAGCTTAGTAAGAATTTATTGAGGGCATTAAATCCCCCAGAAAGGCAGATTAATCACTGTCATAAGCAGCACCACCCTCAAAGAATACGAGATGAACTGAAACCCGATATCTTTACAGGAATCACCAGAAAAAAAGTATATATAAAGCCTCAGGAATTATATGTGTGCCATTTTCAATAAAGTTAGCGGTCTGATGAAAACCCATATGTATACACAGATAGCTATGGGCATAAATAGATCCATAACCGCAAAATGGCCGATTTTTTAGCCTTTATTCTTTACCAATTATATATATATATATATATATATATATATATATATATATATATATATATATATATATATATAAAATGTTGTTCTGGTTCCAACGGGAGAAAATGTAAATATTTATAAAAAGAAGAAGGTCCGCAAAATGTATCGTTCTCAGAAAAAATGTTTTATTCTTTTCATTTCACATACGCAACAGGTGTTTCAGATATTCTGGTATCTTCTTCAGGCTTTGATCAATACATATATTGATATACATATATATATACACATATACACATATATATATACATAGGTTGTGCGTGTTTCTGTAATTTTTGTTATATATCTAATTTTCAGGCGCCTTTCGACAATGAAAAGTTTGCTTGAATAAGTATGTCGGTTGTCAATGAGACTATTTTTTAAGAATTTTATTTCGTTTATTGTTCAATTTTGTCTTAGAAAATACAGAATCCATTTCGACATCTTTTGAACACACCTCGTAAGTTATATAAATATAGTACATCAGAGTTCATAGATATAATTTATTCCTAGTCTGTTTATAGGATCCAAATGTCAGATTCGGATATTATTTTTAAGCGTCTGAAATGTATGGAATCTAATGAATTGTAAGATTCATATTTAAATTTGAAACATTTTAATTTTAGTATATTCTTTTTTAATACACTTAGAATTTATATTATGAATATGAATTGGACATTTTAAATTATTAACGTTAAATTCTTATTTTGAATTTTATGTAATCTATATATATGGGAGATTCGGTAGCTATCTGTCTGTAACTTCAATTATGTCACTACTTACGTCACAGCAATTTCCAGAATTAATTACGTTTATCAATGAGTAACTAATTTATAGTCAAGATCATTATTACATGAATATAAAGAATAACTGTATTATATATATATTCAGAAAGTTAGTACGCAACATTTGACGGCCCACAGTTTTTTAAAACAATCTTTAATAAATACGAGCACGATATTATTGATTTATATATAGTTTGTTTTATTCTAATATATATTCAAATTTATCTAACGTATAGAGTTTTACAGAAATTATTTACAAATATGAAATCGTCATATACGTTTGTCTTAGCTTAAATTGTATTTTTATTTTTTGTATTCAACCGTCAACGAACCGGATTTTTAAGTAATGTTTGATAAAATCGAAATAAATTTTTTTAAAAACTATATTATTTTTACTCTGAAATTGAAATATAAAAAAATTGATAAAGAAATAATAGAATATTCAACTTTGGAAAAACTTAAAATGTTAAGTGAGCTCATTTTTTTTCCTTCACTCTTATTTTATGTTTTCATTTTTTACATAGGTAAAGATAAATTTTGTTTAAAAACTATTTATATTATTCAGTTATTCAGTTTGATAAATAATCAAAAGAAAAGGAAGTATTTTTTTAATTTTGAGTGTGTGTGTGTGTGGGTGTGTAGGGGTTCTTCTGTGCAACAAGTCATTTGGTTTAAGAAAAGCAAGAGACAGTAAACAAATGGTACAAACATCGGCACATTTATTTTTTCTTTGCCCGTTTTATATTAAATTTTATTTGATAGAGCTGCTCCTTAATAGATACTACAGTAAATTCTTATTTCAAATTATGTAAATCCTATTAGAAATCTTTAAAAAATTGTTTACATGTATTTTTACTGGAAAATCTTTTTACGGTTAGTTTTATTACTGATGTAATTTTGTTACATAATTGTTAGTACCCTAACACTTATTTACAGTAGTGTAGAAACCAAAATGGCTGTTATAAGTTGCAGCCGGCGGCCTTGAAGGATTGAGTGACACGGCTTGACCTCATCCTGATCCTTCCGGTGGATACCGCGAGAATCGGTGGAGAAGACCCTCTTCTGGTTTAGATTAGAAAGAGAGTTTTAGTTCAGTATCGGCCAAACCACGAAAGGGTTAAGCACACGGCCGACTCAATCTGCGCAGGTAGTCTGGTGGGGATTTCGGAATAAAATAGGATCTAAAGCAAATCGAAGTCTTGGGTTATTATCTAAAAACTAACAATGACACAGGGCTTCTGATAAAGAGAAATCCCCAATGGAAGACCAGACACGAAGTCCCCAAGACGAAGTCCAGACGCTAGAAGAAGAACGTGAGATACCAAAGATGAGCAGAAGAATAATAGAAGTAAAGAGAGAATACATCAATTTTTCATATGCAATATTTTATTTAAATTAATTGTAGCAAAGTAATCAAAAGTTAGTAGTATTTTATTCATTTAAAAAAATACACAATGAGTTTAATTGTATTCGGTATTAGATTATTGAAATAGCTTTTTAAATCAATTTGTATAAATTTTACTTTCTTCTTAGAAAAATGAATGAATAAAGTTATTAAATTAATTTAATGCTTACTTTAGTAAATATGCAATTTATTAAATCTCTAAGAAAATGAATTTAGAGTGTAAGAACATATATTACATTCATTCATTAATTGCACAAATATTTTTAGATAAATCTTATTTATCGAAAAACATTATAAACAATTATTTTTCTACAGAATTGAACTGAATAAAATTTAGTTTATTGGAATTGCATTCTAACTCCCACCCACCTCAGGCAATGTTTCCAAAAACTTATTTTTACATCGCCAGGAGGGTGTTTTTGCTAGTATATTTAATTAGATTTCTACATGTAGCACTTATATACCATGGACCTGGAAGGAAGCGTGTGGTGTAATGGTTAAAGTCATGGGAAATGGACTCGTCGCCCCGAGTTCAAATCCTGTACGTGGTAATTGCATTTCACTTAGCGCTAATACTCTTGGGGAAGGTATGAATCCTACTCTCCCTCCAGCTATGGGTAAATAGCGGGGCAGACTGGGCTCTTTAACCATGGCTAGGTAACCAGTCTAGGAGAAGGAAAACTCTGAATTCAAACCTGTTGAACTCCGCTTAATAAATTGACCTTGTGTCGCACCCTGCTCGTGCGGAGGGGTTGGTAAATATATATACACCATAGACCTAAGTCGAGCCTCTTGGCGGGGCTTAGAATAAGCCCAACAGACAAAGATGTCTTGGGTATGAAAACAGAATGATTTCAGTGGTGAGGTTTAATTTCTAGATCTCTGAGAAGTTTGGACTATTCCATCTTTTTCATTATTCCTAGCATCATTCTGATCTGGAGTAATAATATATGTTAACTTCCCAACTATAAATCAAATATATATTTTTTTAATTATCAGTATCAGGATAAAATTACTTGAAACCATATAACTTTTCAGATAATGTATTAATATTATAAAATATGAACAGTGAAGGGACCCGGTTTGTTTGGTGAGTGTTTAGTTGAGGAGTTGAAGAAGATCCAAGTTTTGATCCCCACAATTTAAATGTATAAGACTACGGAAATGAAGTTTTCATAGAAAACAAAAGAAGACAAAATTGATAAAAGAAACAAACTTTATATACATTAATTTACAATTGGTATATTCAATTGTTCTTTTAGTGATGTTGCCGACTGTATTTGTCTGTACGTAATTGTGTGTGACAAGTGTGACATGTATTGTTTATATTTGTGCGATTGGTTGTGTCAACATTGGAGCAGTTTTGTCTGTGATTGAAACTTGAGATTGAAATTTGTTTTTGTTGAGCGAGAGAGAGAGAGAGAGAGAGAGAGAGAGAGAGAGAGAGAGAGAGAGAGAGAGAGAGAGAGAGGAGAGAGAGAGAATAAAAAAACGAAAAAAATAGACGGACCTGTTGAGTCGTATTTTATGTTTTTGGACAGCGTATTCACCCCATTGTCTCGAGTTGGGAGCATCAACTCCAACTCTGTCGAGTCGGGAAGAGCGTAAGCTCCCACTGTCTGTTGTTTTTCAGCTCTATGGGACTTTTTATAATTTTCTTTTTGTCATTGTCTACGTGATCATTAAGCTAAAATATTCATCAAATATCAGGTGATTTGCAATGATGCAATATCTAATGATTTTGGTACATTCCGATGGCGTACATATTTTCCCATGGAATTTAAACCATTGTTTCTAAAATATTTCCAAACTAATATTATTTCGATTATCATTTCTTTACCTAATTCTAAACTCATGACATACAATTGTAAAACTAGTTATTTAAGGAATCTTAATTATTTTAATTTATTCAATTCCACATGTCGTAAAAATATAGGGGCCAATCCCTATAACAGTTACTTGAAGTTGCATAATTGTGCATAGATCAATAGTATTAGAAAACAACTGAAAGCATTTAACTTAGTGTAATTTTATATATAAAATGTTAGCACTGCATAACCCATCAAGATTTGATATTCCGCGAAACAAGTAAAACAACCGTACCAAATCTGATCCTAAATAATTATTTAGCAGAAGAGCAACAGTTACTTCATTTGGATCCGAGCCCGTAGGCCGTTAAGTCACAATCTAATTCTAGAAGTAACAAACGGAGACACGTTTATCTAAGACAGAATGATAGATAGTATACGTTCATTCTCGCAGAAGTTCTCGAGGGATGAACAACGAAATAAAGAAAAATTGAAAAAGTCTCACAGTTTTATTATATAGAAAAGTTTATTTATTTTTTGCTGCAGCTATTTTGAAACAAGGTTGTCGAATTAAGATCAAGCAGAATCAGGGTGATGGTAGATTAAAGTTAGCCGACAACTTTTGACATTTAACGGCTTTTAACTGCTTTTATCTTATCTGATTGTCAAGCTCCTTTGCAATTTAACTCGTGGCCCATTTAAAATTCGCTGACCTACTATACTCAACTCAGATACCGCTATTCAGAGTTTTTTTTTTTCGTTGATTTAACTATCTTCTGTTTTTTTGTTTTTTTAAATAAAAACTCTAGAACTTTCAAAATGTATCCTTTTTTTCCTTCATTCTTTCCTTTTATTATATCTTTCTTTCTCTTTCTTTCAGCTAGATTTACGTGTTTATGAGGCTGTCTGTGTTACATTTCTTTTGGTTTATTTGTTTAACTTTGGAGTAAAAACCTCACATAATAATAATAATAATAATAATAATAATAATAATAATAATAATAATAATAATAATAATAATAATAATACAAAACTAGACACGACTGGGTTGGGAAGGTGATCCACTGGGAATTATGCAAGAAATTAAATTTTGACCACACAACAAAATGGTATATGCATAAACCAGAATCTGTTCTTGAGAACGAAACGTACAAAATTCTCTGGGACTTTGAAATTAAAACGGATCACCTTATCCCAGCGAGAAGACCAGACCTAGTGTTGATTAACAAAAAAGAAAACTTGTCAACTGGTGGATTTGCAGTGCCAGCAGATCACAGGGTGAAGTTTAAAGGGAAAATGAAAAAATTGACAAATATCTGGACCTTGCCAGAGAACTGAAAAAGTTATGGAATATGAAAGTGAAAGTTATACCAATTGTAGTTGGTGCACTTGGAACAGTCCCAAAAGGATTAGAAAAGGGCTTGGAAAGTTCGGATATCAGAGGAAGGATTGAAACCATTCAGAACACTGCACTGCTGCAATCTGCCAGAATACTCAGAAGAGTCCTGGAGACCTGAGGAGACTTGCTGTCACTCAGACTCCAGTGAAAGACCATCAGCTAACACTGATGTGAAAACTCAAAAGGAGTAAATAATAATAATAATAATAATAATAATAATAATAATAATAATAAGAAGAAGAAGAAGAAGAAGAAGAATTTCGAGATAAAGACGAGATCAGACCTAGTATTGATTAACCAAAAAAAAGAGAACGTGTCAACTGGTGGGCTTTGCGGTACCAGCAGATCACAGGGTGAAGCTGAAGGAAAATAAAAAGATGGATAAATACCTGGACCTTGCCAGAGAATTGAAAAAGCTATTGAATATGAGAGTGAAAGTGATACCAATTGTAGTTGGCGCACTTGGAACGGTACCAATAAACTTGGATAAAAGACTGGGGGATCTAGAAATCAGAGGAAGACTTGAGACCATCCAGACTACTGCACTGCTGCAATCGGCTAGAATACTGGAGACCTTAAGAGACTTGTTGTCACTCAGACACCAGTGAACCACCGGCTAACGCTGATGTGAAAAAACTCAAAAGTAGTGAAAATAATAATAATAATAATAATAATAATAATAATAATAATAATAATGAGACATAAAATTCTCTGGGACTTTGAGGTACAGACGGATCACCTAATCCCGGTCAGGAGACCAGATCTTGTCTTGGTTGACAAGAAGAGGAAGACTTGTCATCTTGTGGACTTTGCCGTCCCGGCTGATCACAGAGTGAAAATGAAAGAAAACGAAAAAATCGATAAATACTTAGATCTTGCCAGAGAACTAATAAAAACTGTGGAACATTGGGTCCCTTGGAACAATCCCAAAGGGGTTAGAAAGGAGTCTGGATGAATTAAACATCGGAGGAAGAATCGAGACCATCCAGACTACAGCATTATTGATATCGGCTGGAATACTCGGAAGAGTCCTAGAGACCTGAAGAGACTTGCTGTCACTCAGCCTCCAGTGAACCACCAGCTTCTGCAGGTGTGAAAAACTCGAATGGAGTGAAATAATCTTATTATAATGGAGATTGTGTGTTTTTCTGTCTGTAACCGAAACTATATTACTACTCAAGTCACAATTCCCTTCGTTATTTACATCACATTCTCCATGATTTTATTTATATTTAAACCTCAATTATTAATAAAATTGCTTCACCTTTTTATTAGTGTTGTCCATATCTACATACAAATAACATGCAATTGTATTTATATATACTAAAAATAGCGGTTTACAGTGTGAATGGGAAGGCTAATTTGCATATTGATATTAAAAATGTGATTTTATTAAATATGTGCTTAGTATTATTGATTTCTAATTGTTTGGTTTTATTTTAATGAATTTAAGCAAAAATCTCTTCAATGAATCTTAAAAGAAATCCATTAACAAGAAAAAATAACTGTCATTTTATTCTTTATTTCCTAATTTAACTAAATAGTTAAATAAGTAAAATTCAGCAATGAAAGACGGGAGTGATGGGAGAGTAAGTTTAATTTCTATTTTTCTATTATACCACCACTCTGTTACATATCTTTTTATCTGCCTTCTTATTAGACTTTCTAATTTAATACGATATTTCATTACATTAAAACTTAAATACTTGCACCCGGAGGGTGCATATATTTGCTAGTAATAATAATAATGATAAGTATAAGAATAAGAAATGTATAAGACAGGAAATGTGACAGATAGACCAAAGACAAGGAAATTGATGGCGATGCACAAGGCATTAAACCATTGACAGACAATATCTGTCAAGAAGAAAAGGAAGAAAATGTCTTCTCACCATTGAGGATTGTTCAAATGCGACAATTTGAGAACTCGCATAATACAATAAAAAGAACATAGAAACACCTATTACAACAGCCAATAATAACAATTGCAGCATAAAGACAAAGAGAAAAGCGCCAAAAGCTAGAAATAATACAATAAAAATATTAATATTAAAATAATATAAAAATATAAATAAACAATAAACTTAATAATAAAAATATAAATAAAGATAATATAATTGATATAATATAAATAATATAATTAATATAAAATATAAATAAAAATAATATAATAATATAATAATATGATTAATAATATATAAATTGATATAATATATATTGAGCTGTTATAAAATTGTATAATAATATATAATGATATAATAAAATAATAAAATAAATAAAATATAAAATAATATAATAATATAATAATATAAATAATAATAATAATAATAATAATAATAATAATAATGATAATGATAATGATAATAATAATAATAATAATAATAATAATAATAATAATAATAATAATAATAATAATAATATAATACTTGCTGTCACTCAGACTCCAATGAAAGACCATCAGCTAACACTGATGTGAAAACTCAAAAGGAGTAAAAAATATAAAATAAAATATATAATAATAATATAAAATAATAATAAAATAATAATGATAAAATAATAATAAAAATAATATAAAATAATAATAAAAATAATATAATAATATAATATAAATAATATAAAAATATTAATATTATTAATACAATAAAAATAATACAATAAAAAGAACATAGAAACACTAATTACATCAGTCAATAATAACAATTGCAGCATAAAGACAAAGAGAAAAGCAACAAAAGCTAGAAATCATAAATGAGTTGAAAGACAACTATATGGATAATTAAAGCAACAAAAGGGAGAGTTTACATATGAGAAGATTTGGACATGGTTAATAAATGAAAACCTCAAGAGAGAAACTTAACCTCTTACAATATAACTCCATATGAACTGTTACATAATATATGCATAGATTATTATCAACCCCCTGTATTTCTGAAGGGATGGCCCCTTTTCATATCACGGGCGGGACTTTCCATGGAATATTACAGAAAGACCCCGAAATACGTGAAGTCACGTGGGACCTGGTTGGGTCTCCAGTCCCAGCTTGGACGTCAGGCAGATAAGATGTTTCTGCCTTAGTTGGAGCTCACCTGCATACGCGCGCTATGTTAGTTAGAGAAATATGTTTAGTTAAGTAGATAAAGGTTTAAATAACTGATATGGTTTTGTGGTTGATGAATGTCTTGGCACCAAGACTGACCTAGAAGAAGAAATGAATCAGGGACGACCAACCAGCAAGACGAGGTCCAGACGCTAGAAGAAGAACGTAAGATACCAAAGATGAGCAGAAGAATAATAGAAGTAAAGAAAGGGTATACAACAGAACTAATTATATCAAAGTGAAAATAGATAAGATCCTGCAGAATAGAAAGTGTGGGATGTTTGAACGCAGACAAAACTGAAGTCACTTCATAAGCGAGAGCAGCAAACTAGCACAAATTGAGTACAAGAACAGGCCCAATTGGGTGGGAAAGTTGGTTTGGTTTGTTTTACGGCATATCAACCTCAGTGGGTCATTTAATGCCAATAAAGTTGTAAAATAAATCCATTCTTAATGCATAATACAATTTTGTTTATAAAGTCATGTTTTTCTATTCAACCCATAGATGGGACCCTAACAGGTACTACCACTCCGGATCAGAGTGGACCAGGGAGCAATGGTGATGAAGGGGTGCTCCACATTCCCCAAACCTCCAAAACTGGAACCTCACCATCAGATAGAGTTTAACGTCATTCTCAAAACATGAAGACACTCAGTCAGCGCCTTCTAGCACCTATATGATAAAAAGGGATTGGGGCTTGCCATAAGGGCAATAGGGTTGGGAAAATCCTACAGGTGCTAGGGCTTGACGTGACCAGCCGATTGATCGGAGGGGGCCTCTCCGGCCGCCCGTCTAGCCCAAGATAGGGCCAAAGTGGAGTATTGCAAGTCACGAACTGCACATCCACCCGGTTTCTATCCTTAAGCATCACGGGTCGCCACCCACGGCCAACAGGTGGCCCCATTGGGGAAGTCTTACCCCTCTGCAGAGGAGCAGTCGGTGCATTCTAACGCCGCAGCCGACAGGGCGGGTTGGGAGGGAATGCTGAACCACTGGAAATTGTGCAAGATATTAAATTTTGACCATACTACCAAATGGTATATGCGAAAACCAGTATCCCCCCTTTAGAATGAGGCAAATAAAATTCAATGGGATTTTGAGATACAAACGGAACACTAAATCCCGACCAAAAGACCTGACCTAGTGTTAATTAAAAAATAAAAATAACTTGTCATCTTGTTGATTTTGCCATTCCAGTGGAACAGAGAATACAAAAGAAGGAATACGAAAAGTCTGACATATACTTGGACCTTGTCTGAGAACTGAAAAAAAAAAAAAGAATATGAATGTGATGGCAATTGTACTTGGTGATTTTACACGGTCCCAAATGTTTGAAAGACAAACTGGAAGAATCGAGATCACCCAGACAATAGTATCGTTAATATTTGTTAGATTACCCAAAATAGTCCTGGGCACTTCAGGAGACTTGCCGTCACTCAGACTTCAATGGAAAACGACCAGCTATCTCTGGTGTAAAAACTCGCAAGGACTGATATAATAATAATAATAATAATAATAATAATAATAATAATAATAACAATAATAATGTCAACCAGACTCCAGTAAAAGTCAATTAGCTAACGCTGGTGTGAATAGCTCTATATTAATAGGAACTGGAAATTAGAGGAAGAATTGAGACCATCCGGACATCATTGATGAATACTCAGAAGAGTCCTTGAGAACTGAGGACACTTGTTGTCACTCATACTTCAGTGAAAGACCATCAGCTCACGCTAGTTCGAAAAACACACATGGAGTGAAAAAAAACAACAACAGCAACAATCACAACAACAACAACAACAAAAACAACAATAATCACAACAACAACAACAATAATAATAATAATAATAATAATGATAATAATAATAGTTGGGGCATTTGGAACGGTTCCCAAAAGCTAAGAAAATAGATTAGAGGAACTGGAAATCAAAGGAAGAATTGAGATAATCCAGACAACATCATTGTTGAAATCAGCCGGAATAGTGAGGGGAGTCCTACAGACCTGTTGTCACTCAAACTCCAGTGAAAGACCATCAGCTAACGCTGGTGTGAATGTAGCAAACTAGCACAACGAGAATACAAAACTAGACACGACTGGGTTGGGAAGGTGATCCACTGGGAATTATGCCAAAAATTTAATTTTGACCATACAACAAAATGGTATATGCATAAACTAGAATCTGTTCTTGAGAACGAAACGCATAAAATTCTCTGGGACTTTGAAATAAAAACGGATCACCTTATCCCAGCAAGAAGACCAAACCTAGTGTTGATAAACAAAAAAGAAAGAACTTGTCAACTGGTGGATTTTGCAGTGCCAGCAGATCACAGGATGAAGCTAAAGGAAAATGAAAAAATGGACAAATATCTGGACCTTGCCAGAGAACTGAAAAAGTTATGGAATATGAAAGTGAAAGTGATACCAATTGTAGTTGGTGCACGGTCCCAAAAGGATTAGAAAAGGGTTTGGAAAGTTTGGAAATCAGAGGAAGGATTGAAACCATTCAGAACACTGCACTGTTGCAATCTGCCAGAATACTCAGAAGAGTCCTGGAGAACTGAGGAGACTTGCTGTCACTCAGACTCCAGTGAAAGACCATCAGCTAATGCTGATGTGAAAACTCAAAAGGAGTTAATAATAATAATAATAATAATAATAATAATAATAATAATAATAATAATAATAAGAAGAAGAAGAAGAAGAAGAAGAAGAAGAAGAAGAAGAAGAAGAGGAGGAGGAATTGAGGCCGTCCAGACAAAAGCATTATTTAAATCAGCTAGAATACTCAGGAAACTCCTGGAGACCCAAGGAGGCTTGCTGTCACTGAAACTCTAGGGAAAGACCATCAGCTAATGCTGGTGTAAAAAAGTCATAATTATTTAAATAATAATCAAATATATTTAACCCGTTGCGTGGTTACTAAAAGTTGCTACCATTCCGGGTCAGGATGGACATGTGAGTAATGGCATTAAAGTGGCACTCTAGACTCCCCAGTCCCAGAACTGGAGCCGCACCCTTGGATGCAGTTTAGTTTCATTCCCAGGACACGTCTGATGTAGGAAATATATTGAATCCATCTGTTCCCCCACAGGTATGGGTAAATAATAGGAGCGACTTGGTTATTAAGGATTAGCAATATAAACAGTCTAGGAGATAGAAAACTCTAAATTCAAACCAGCTGTAACAAATTGACCTTGTTTCGCATCTCTCCCATAGTTGATGGGTTGGGGAATATATATATATTATATATATATATATATATATATATATATATATTAATTAATGTTTACAAAACAACTATCAAGCAGATAATTTTCGAAATGGGTAATAATGTTAATATATATCATTTTACTTATTTTGATAGAAGATTTGATATTAGCAAACACTCTTAAAAAACACCTGCCTGTTCCTGTAGATAGGTCAATACTCGGATGGTAGCTTGTGATATAGTCAGTATAACGAATTCATAGTAGTGATAGTGAGCTGGCAAATCTTTTTTCATCGAAAAGACACAGGATGATGCATAAACAAAAACAATGCTTTTACTGAAATCATATATGTGAACAATGTTTATTTTACAATATTTTAATCAATATGGAATTTAAAACGAACTTTTACAAAAGTAACTGATACTATAGAATATTAACTCAATTAAGAAAATTGATTAGCTGGTTGGTTGGAATTTACGGCATGTCAACCTTTATTGGGCTATTTTATACCGAAGATATAGTTTTATTCATTCTTGATAGGCATTGACATTTCTTTTTTTAAACTCAATTTTTTATATACATTTAGAAAAAAAATCATTTTTTTCTATTTAACCCACAGATGATACTCTAACAAGTACGCCCACAACAACAGGAAAGACTTGCGAGTAATGGCGATGAAGTGGTACTCCACACGCCCTAGAGGTCCAGAACTGTAACTTCACCATTAAATGCAGTTTAACCTCATATACAGGACACTACTGCCTCGTAGCACATATATGATAGTAAGAGTAGGGTCTGTCATAAGGGCAATATTGTCGAAGACAATCCTATAGGTGCTAGGGATAGACATGAGCAGCCAATTGATCGGAGAAGACATCTACAACCGCTCGTCTAGCCAAAGTCAGGTATAAGTTGAATCGGTATATGTTATGGACTGCTCATTCACTAGGATTCCGTCCTTAAGTATTCCGAGTCGCCACTCACGGCCAACAGGTGGCCCAATTGAGGGAATTTTACCCCTCTGCCGAGGTGCAGTTGGTGCATTACAAAGCACAATAGGGCTTCAGAAAAATGACTGTCAGGGTTAATTACTTATACATATACTGATATCGCTTTCTGTGGCTGAGATATTACTACCTAGGTATGTGAACTGGTGTATAATAATTTCAATGTCTGTATCTTGCTTGAAACATGTGAACTCTGTTTTATCTAAGGTCACGTAAAGAGAACATTCATCCCAATTATATATATATATATATATATATATGTGTGTGTGTGTGGTGTGTGTGTGTGTGTGTGTTGTGTGTGTGTTTGTGTGTGTTTATGAGTAAGTGAGAGAGTGAGTGTGTGTGTGTGTGTGTGTGTGTGTGTGTGTGTGTGTGTGCGCGCGCGCGCTTTCGATGCCTTTACCATAAATATCTTCGAAACTCTCATAGTTTCGAATAAATCCTCATCAAAAATATTTCACACAATATGAAATAAAAAAAAACCCACTCTAGCCGGAGAATTAAAGGGGAAAAATCCATAAAATGGGTTTACTTGAGTTATACATGATATTAATCAGCGAACAAGTCAATCTTCTTTTGTTTTTGTTTTTGTTTATATATATATATATATATATATATATATATATATATATATATATATATATGGTAACCTATTCTTGATGTAATTTACCTGGCTCTGCCTGCAAGATGTTCACGGCACACATTCCATGGCCACACAAATAGAAGGAAACGTCGACCTTCCACTGGTTAATCAAAGGGCAAAAATATTATCTTAAGGGCAGACTCGAAATGTCAACGCTGTTAATGAGACAAGAGGTTCTGTTTTATTAAATATCTATATCTCTTTGAACAATGCTGATTATCTGCGAAGACCAGGAAAGAAACAACTTTCTAGTATCACAGCAGTAACAGTGCGAATAAGGGGGTGACAATGTTGAAGCACTAAGGTAATATCAAGGGAGTAAAATCTAAAATCATAGTGTTACACACTGGACCCGTCAAAGAACACAAACACTTGTATTTAGGAAAATATAAGATGAGATGTTTATTCCCTCGGTTGTGTACAGCTGAGAGTCGTTGGCAGGCTTACACAAACGTGGAGCCTTCGGGAGTTCTTTTCAAGTGATCTCGAACCTGATCGTTGTCTGTTTAATTTATTGTAGTCTATGGGCTTCTTTTATTGTAGTCTGACCCCCGGTGTCAAGCTCTTTGTTCGTGACAACTAGCACTTTTTATTCCCCACGCAGGCAGTTTTCATTTGCTAGGCTACGCCACACGCTTTCTGCACTTACAAATCATGTCAAATGGTTCACCTGCATTTCCAGGTGCCAAAAGGGCAGGGCAGGGCCACATCCTGTTTTCGTTTCCAGGCTGCACCTGACCCCCATGCACTTCCTATTCAGCCTGGTCCTTGGGGTCATGTCAGACATATATTACAAGCGTTACTAAATGTCCGTTTTCGACTGGTCGTTTTTAAATTGTATTGATCCGGATGTACTTTAGAGGTGACACAATATTCTGACACATTTCACATGTAACTTCAGTATGTATTTCCTCATCATCATCATCATCATCATCATCATCACTCAGGTTACCTTGATAGAATATGCATTTCAAACTTTTCTCCAGCTATATATTAAATAGTTGGGTAGACTGGGTTCTTAGAATCGAGTAGAAACTGGTCAAGGAGTAAGGAAAACTCTACAATTCCAAAACTTTGTGGTTGTTGTTGGTTTTTTTGACATACTATTTATTTCAAAAGTCAAAAATATCTTACCCTGAAGAAGGCCAATTTTTGTGATACTTAAATTTTATGTTTCTCTATCATTTATTTTTTATATTTAAAATAATGCTAATAGGAGTAAAAACTCTTGGTTGAAACACATGTCGGCACTTCCAATGAATAATTTTTTATCCATACATTTTCTTTTCATCTATGTTTTAATCACACACACACACACATACCATATTATAATATATGTGCGTGTTGTGTGTGTGTGTGTGTGTGTGTGGTGTGTGTTTAGATCTAGTATATATTTATATATATATAATACTAGCTAAAGTACCCGGTCCATGACCGGACTAAAATGAAATTTTGGATCACCAGGGAGTGAGAGAGAAAGTGGAAGACAGTAGTTAGAGAAGGGGGGTAATAGGAAATAATCTTGAAAACTAAAATCATTGAGAAATTTGTATTTTCAGGATTTGTATTTTCTGTTTTAGTAGTTTAAGATTATTTCATATTAGTTATACAACAAATTGAAAGTTTCGTTTTTTATATTTGTTTGTTATGTTTTAAATTTTTGTACATGACAACAATTCACATTTATTTAATTGGCATGTTGAGTTTTTAAAAAAGAAGCTTGAGAATCGAAAATTTAAATCTTCGTATTGCAATATCTATTTTTGCTAAAACCTAAGATAGTATTATATGGGCACCAATTGATCAGTTTAGGCCATCTTGAATAAACGGAAATATTTGTTATATTTAATTAATTGATTTTTCAAGAATTTTAAAAATTCTCATCGTATTGTTTTTACTACGTTAATTTTTCAGTTGATTTAACAGTGCAAAAATGAAAACATTGTTTTTCATCATAATTTCATGTTATTTCCGTAAGCTGAAAAAAAGTTAAAGAATCATACAGAGTTATTTTAATGTTTCTTCTTCAATGGAAAAATTTTTTCAAGAAAATATTAATTTTTCTGCAAGTTTCATAGTGTTAAATATAGGGGGGGGGGGTAAAAATTACAAGGGTAAAATTGTGGTACCTAGTATTTTAAAAACATTGTTTAAAAACGTTTTGGTGGACCTCGATTATCTGGACCCCCCCCATCAATTTTTTTCCCTTCAGTGATTATTATCGATTACACACACAATCTATCAGATGAAAAAAAAATTCTTAAAAGTTCTTTATTATTTGAGTATTCACGGTGCTCATTCCTCGTATAAGTTTATAGTAAATTGATCCCCATATCGGAACCGCTTTGAACGAACCCAGATTATTATTTATTTTCCCATTAAACTACCCCCCCCCTAACCCTACCCCCCCCCCAGTTTTAAAATTAAGTTTTATTACAAATTTATATTAATTACAAAACATCAATTTTCATAAAAGTTCAAATGTCAACTATGAAATCTCTATTTAAACATGCCAATTTTTCAGAACTGAAAAGTTGCACTATAAACTCAGCGATGTTATTGACTTCACAATAAAGAGTAAAATCATAAAACTTAAAATTTAATTTGTAGGCAAATTCTGAGGAATATTTTAAATTGTATTTTGAATAATAATTTAAATGTTGGTTGTTAGTTGTTTTGTTTTATCAACTTTTCGGGTTAATTTACTAACGAATCATGTCATTTTGATAAACCAAAGCGCTTACAATTTTTCGTACTTACATATAATTTTTTTTTAAATGTTCCAATAACTGGATATTGTCAGATAAACTTGAAATAAATTTCGTCTTACAAAATAATTGACTACTTATCTCCACTCGGGCCTTTGACTAAGATAAACACCGGATTTTGTCCATATTAGTAACCTTTGTTTTTTGGTTTTTTTTATCGTGGTTTGAGAAAAAATAATTAGTTAACGAACCAAAAGAAAAAACAGTTTCTAAGGAAATTCGTCAATCTTATTGTTATTTTTAACCCTTTAAAACTCTAACAATAAAAATTAAATAAATAAATTAAAGAATTAAAAGTCATTTATTCGAATGAAAATCTTAGTTTTAATTTATACAAATATGTAACCGTACTTACGACGTAAACTGATTTTCATGATATTGTTATTTACGGATTAAAATATTTTTTTAATAATGTAACCGTAAAGCGTGCATTTGATTTTCTACAATATTTATGCATTACAAAAATTAAAAATTAAAATGAGTGTACTGTACAATTAATAATATGGACAAACTCGCTGTAAAAAATAATTTAATCTATAAAAACACATACAAATTACATATTCAGAAAGACTAAGAGATTCCGAACTGCCGTATTCGTATTATCGCCTATACGTAGTATTTTTTTTTTTTAACTCGCAGTAAAAAAAAAATAAATCTATAAAAACACATACAAATTACATATTCAGAAAGACTATTTCATCTTTACTAAAGATATAAATATTTTAAAGATTAAAATCCTAAATAGGTAAGAGATTCCGATCTGACTGTTATAGACTGCACTGCTTGTATCGCAATAATCATAGGCGCGTGGCTATCCGAAGCCATTTTTTAATTTTTAACTCGCTGTAAAAAATGATTCAATTAATAAAAACTCACACAAATTACATATTTTGAAAGAGTATTTTCTTATCTTTCTAACGATATAAAAAATTATTAAAGACTGGACCATAAAATAGGCCATAAATTCGGAGCTGAACGGCTTAGACTGCAAAATTAATTCATTAAATCAAAACTTCGCTGCTGTTATCGCTTTAACAATAAGCAGGCAGAGACAATATTTTATTATCAGGAGGGGCTGATATACGGACAGTTCCGCAAATTGGGTGATTTTGGATTAATTAATCGATTAAAATCCCTTAATCAATAAAAATCAATAACCAAATTTGGAATTTTCTTATTAGAACGATATCAATGTGTATGCAAGATTTTGAATCTGAGTGACTCCCGTTTTTTTTGTTATACGTCGACACGTACATACCAAAATCTCTGTTTTATATATTAGATACTTACGTTAATATATATATATATATATATATAAATATATATATATATATATATATATATATATATATGCGCTTTTTAATGGTCTATCATTATCCTCTACAGATTTTCTTTTAAAGTAAGCTGGTTTCCGCTAAAATTTTAAATTGAAATCCTTCTACTGTTTCATTTTTTTCTCAAAAGTTAAAGTTGCTATTTATGCCAAAAACTTTTCTTTTTTGTTTCTATTTAATCCATAGATAAGAGGGAGCCTAACAGGTACTATCACGCCAGGTCAGTGGACTTGGGAGCAATTGGTGCATCATATCCCAGAGACCTCCAGAATTGGAACCTCACCATCAAATAGACTTTAACATTATACCAAGGTCCTGAAGTCCCTCAGCCACCGAATTCTAGCAGACATATTTAAAAAGGGTTGGGCTTGCCATTGGGGCAATAGGATTGGGACTATCATATTGGTGCTAGGGCTTGACATGACTAGCCGATTGATTGGATAGGGCATTTCCGACCGCCCGTCTAGCCTAAATAAAGGCATAAGTGGTGTGATGCATGGACTACTCAGCCAATAGTATTCCTTCCTTAAGCATCACGGGTCGCCACTCACGGCCAACAGGTGACCCCATTGGATGGGGTCTTACCCCTCTGCTGAGATGCAGTCGGTGTATTCTAAAGCCCCACCTACAGGGCTAAAGTTGAGCTTGTGTCACACCCTACTAATGTGCAGGGTTGGTAAATCTCTCTCTCTCTCTCTCTCTCTCTATATATATATATATAATATAATATTATATATATATATATATATGAGCAGTAAACAAACAGACGATGTGTTTGATATGGCTTTTTCAGCCGACATTTTTTGTGAGGATATGTGCTTAATTGAAGTCCTACCTAATTTTTGAAAATTAATTAATTAATAATTAATGAATTAGGCGAGAATACCTATTCAAATGTAAGGTTAAAACATCGAGAAAAATCAATCTCTGTATGGACATTTCAGCCTATTAGGCCTCATCAGCAGAGCTATAGACACACACGCACACACACACATACACACACACACAACACACACACACATATATATATATATATATATATAATATATATATATATTATATATATATATATATATATTGCATACGGAATAACAAACAAGGCATTACAAATTTATTACCCTGCTATGTTTATTAAATTGAATATTGTTCTTGTGCAATGTCCGTGTTTTTTTTTCCTTATATAAAAAAAAGAATCAAGATAAAATTGTTTATTCAAGATCCCATAATTATTGTAACTATGCAACGTACAAATCGCTAGCTGGGACTAAGTTATGTGCATGATAGTGTTTAGCTTTTGCCGTTTAACTTTGCAATTAGTTGTGAAATCCTATGCCGGTTTCATTCATATCTAATAGGTCTAACCTAACAGCGTTAACGCTTTCACGCTGTTTGCCCCTGCTGATGAAGAATCTTTAAGAACGTAACGCAGTGATAAGAAACAACAATTATAAGATTGAGCAAAGCTAGTAATCATTATCAAGCCTTGCCAGGCTAACAAACATTCGTGAGTTGATTCCACGTTTACTACAAGCCGACTCAGATAGCCGACAAGACCCCAACGTGACTAGCATTGCTTCTTTTCCTTTTACAGTTTGCTTTAGATAGGGAGCCTGAATGAATTATTTGTATCCCAGTCGGCACCATCACTTGCCCACAGATTCCATTAAAGATGAAGGCGTTTTAAAAGTAGAACGACCTTCATTCTGTGCCCCTTTTATTCACTACGCAGAAACCTGTTTGCTGAAGGGAAGTTTTTAGTTTGGTTTCGGGTTCTTTATTTAATGGCATATTAATCTTCGTGGTTTTGGTTTGGTTTGGTTTGTTGTATTTTACGGCATATATATATTTACCAACCCCTCCGCACGAGCAGGATGCGACACAAGGTCAATTTCTTAAGCGGAGTTCAGCAGGTTTGAATTCAGAGTTTTCCTTCTCCTAGACCGGTTGCCTAACCAAGGTTAAAGAGCCCAGTCTGCCCTACTATTTACCCATAGCTGGAGGGAGAGTAGGATTCATACCTTTCCCAAATGAAATGCAATTACCACGTCCAGGATTTGAACTCGGGTGGCGAGTCCATTTCCCATGACTTTAACCATTACACTACGCACTTCCTTCGATTTTACGGCATATAAACCCTTGTTGGACTATTTTAAGCCGATGACATTTTCTGTTTATTCCTAATGGGTATTAAATTTTTTAAAACTCATTTTTCTATTTAACCCATAGGTGGGGGCCTTACAGATTCTACCCTCCCGGCTCAGGTTGGACTTGGGAGTAAACGTGCTGAAGGGCTGCTTTACATTCTCCAAAGCTACAGAATTGGAAATTCATCATTAGATAGAGTTTAAATTCATACACAGGACACTAAGAAACTCAGCCACCGCCTTCTAGCACATACATGATAAAAAGATTCGAGGCGTGTCATAAGGGAATAGGGTCGGAACAATCATATAGTTGTTAAGACTTGAAGTGACTAGCCTATTGATCGGCGCGGGCCTCTGCGACCGCCCGTCTAGCCTTAGTAAGGGCCAAACTGGATTGTTGCATATCATAGACTGCTCAGCCACCAAGGTTCCATCCTTAAGCATCATGAGTCACCTTTCACGACTGAAAGGTAATCCCATTTGGGATTTTACCCTATAGATCTGAAAACAGTGTATTCTAAAGTCTCAATCGACTTCGTTGGTATTTAATATCTAAGACATCCTTATAGAAGAACAATTTGGGTACTATTCATCACATAAGTTGCAGGATGAGTATCAACAGGCATTGTCCAATGGTAGTAGTCCGAAACTGAACGACTGGAGTTCGAACTCTTACTATGATGTTGGGTAATTTATGAGGAAGTGCGTCCCGGTCTCCTGCCTAAGAAATTGCTACCCGGAGACTACTAAAATAACGTCCCCAGCTATATCGTCTCGGCGATGTTACTTGAAAGAAAACAACCAACTTAGGGCGTTAAATGTATTTTAGAGGGGGGGTTTCTCTTTTTTGATATGAACAAATGGAGATGGGTGGATAGATATATATAAACAAAGTAAAAAATGAAAAAAATGAGGTAGATAGATAGATAGATAGATAGATAGATATCCATCTTCATATCTAAACAAGAATTACGACAAATTTCTATAAATAAACAAGAATTACGATAAATTTCTATAAATAAATTTCTAAACAAATTACGATAAATAAATAAGAATTACGACAAAAAAAGAGAATCCCCGCCTCTAAAATACATTTAACGCCCTAAGCTGGTTGTTTTCTTTCAAGTAACACCACCGAGACGACCTAGCGGGGGACGTTATTTTTAATTGCATAGTTTCAGTGCTTACGGCGTTGTCTCCCTTGATGACCTCAATATTTTGCAGTGTCTTTCTGGAATCTCTGCAGCATTTGATTTCAAGAAAGTGTAGCGCGTTTAGGAGTCACATTGCGTTTGTAGACTCTTATTTTCGTGTCTTTACTGAGTTTTCCATTGGTATAGACACGTCTTCATGTTTATCTTTCTTCTATGCAGACAGAAAAGCAAGGCATGGACTGCTCAGCCACCTGGTTTCTATCCTTAAGCATCAGGGGTCGCCACCCACGGCCAGCAGGTGGCCCCACCGGGGGAGTCTTATATCATATTATTGCAACATACCCGTTTGTATCCTACAATTTTGCTAGAGACCCGTTTGTTTATTCTATTACTGCTATAGAGAAGCTTGCATATTATATTATAACTACAGACACATTTTGATATCATATTATCGCATTAGACACGTTTGTATATTACGTTATTGCTAGAAACATCTTTTGTTCACTATAGCATTGCTACAAAACTATGTGGGCCTTGTATTATTGCTACATACATTTTTGTATATTATATTGTTTCGATAAAAATGTGTCCATATTATACTATGGTCATTCAATGAATATGGTAAATGTTGCCTCCGCCCTGTCGGCTGGTGCGTTAGAATGTACCGACTGCATCTTTGCAGATGGGGTAAGACTCCCCCAATGGGGCAACCTGTTGGCCGTGGGTGGCGGCCCGTGATGCTTAAGGATAGAGCCCAGGTGGATGAGCAGTTCATGACATGCAATACTCCACTTTGGCCCTATCTTGGGCTAGGCGGTCGGTCGGAGAGGCCCCCTCCGATCAAACGTCTGGTCACGTCAAGCCCTAGCACCTATATGATTTTCCCAACCCTATTGCCCTTATGGCAAGCCTCAACCCCTTTTTATCATATGGGTGCTAGAAGGCGGTGGCTGCGGGTCTACATGTTCTGGGAATGACGTTAAACTCTATCTGATGGTGAGGTTCCAGTTTTGGAAGTTTGGGGAATGTGGAGCACCCCTTCATCATCATTGCTCCCTGGTCAACTCTGACCTGAAGTGGTAGTACCTGTTAGGGTCATATCTATGGGTTAAATAGAAAAACATGAGTTGATAAACAAAATTGTATTATCCATTAAGAATTGATTTTTCAAAACTTTATCGGCATTAAATGACCCACTGAGGTTGATATGCCGTAAAACAAACCAAACCAAATCTAAAAGAATGATGCTGTTTATTAAAAATAAAATTTTAAACATTGAATGACCGTCGTATTATTTCTACTGATACGTTTGTGTATTACTCGGATTCTAGAAGGCTGTCAAGAACGTTTTCGAGAAAGTACAGACAGCGCGAGAGTCGACTTCATAACAGAAGGCTAGAAAACAATATAATGAAATCTACGACTAGCAGCGTTGTATCTAGATTCTTTTCCCGAGCTCCTTCTATGATCCGACGAATAGTCATGATCAGAGAGATTGTGGATCGATTTCTGCGGAAATCGTTTTGATTTTTCCTAAAGATTTTCTCTATGTCGGGTCAGATGCGATTATGAAGAAGGGCATTATATATCTTAGCAACACTATCAATAAGAGTTCTTAGCGATCTCGATGTCTCCCTTTTTGGGGAATGAGAGGATGCAGCCTTTCGTCCATTTATCTATTCTATTTTGCTTATATACTGCATTAAACATATTTAGAAGTCGTTAAATGAAAAGGCCATTTATATCCATTTTTTGATAAATGGTTATAGGTAATGGGCTCTGGACATAGAAAATTCTCAACAGGATGTTAAGAGTTAAGAATTAATTTTAATTATTTGTTGTTCAGTAAGTAGAGATAATGTACCTATACAAATCTCTCTCCCCCCCCTCTCTCTCTCTCTCTCTCTCTCTCTCTCTATATATATATATATATATATATATATATATATATATATATCAATAAGAGATTTTAGTGATTTCGAGGTCTCCCTTTTTGGGGAATGAGAGGATGCAGCCTTTCGTCCATTTATCTATTCTATTTTGCCTATATACTGCATTATAAATTCAAAACATCAAATTATGCATTGAATGCCCCACGTATTATTTCTACTGACACGTGTGTGTATTACTCGGATTCTAGAAGGCTGTCAAGAACGTTTTCGAGAAAGTACAGACAGCGCGAGAGTCGACTTCATAACAGAAGGCTAGAAAACAATATAATTGTAGACTCGAGTATTTCCTGAGTTTCTGTTGCTACAGACACATTAGTATATTACAACAATGTCCCTGTCTACTTTAGTGAGCCGGTTGCTTATCTCTTTGTCTAAACTTTATATTATGGGGTTTTGACATAACCGTAGTAGTGTTACGATCTGATGCAGCCCAGGAGTCAGTTTGGCAGATGTGGTTAAGTGAAACGGCAAGGAAGAGTTGCAAGGTCAGGTTTTTAGTATTGACAATACGTAAAAGCTAAAACTGAAAATCTGAATGTCTCGATATTTTAGATATAAATATTCTCAAGTGGTGATTGTCACAAAGGCCAATAGCTGTGACAGAATGGACTAGACATGTACATATATATATATATATATATATATATATATATATATATATATATACAAACCCCTCCGCACGGGCAGGATGTGACACAAAGTCAATTTATTAAGCGGAGACATGTACATATAGGCTTGTAAATTTGATAAGCAAAGTAATCTGAGACAGACGTGGTGTTGTCGCAGATCGTTTAATAAAGTCACAGAACCGGAGACGGTAAGAGACCAAAGAGTCAGGAAGATATTCGACGAATACCAGGGAATCGGATAGAGGTGATGAAGAAACGAATTCTCAGACCCTCAGACGGTTCTATTTTTATCTAGCCATGTCTTCTGATCATCAAAATATTATATATTTAAAAGTGTCCCGTAGCACTAAGATTCCACTTTTCAAGTCACCGCTAAAGAAATAATCAACAGGGGTTTAAGTTAAGAAAATTGTTGTTGTTGTTGTTGTTATGTTTCCTCTAAAAGACATCACATCACTGATTATATAGAAGTGGTTCTGCTGTATACACCTCTTAAATTCTAACATCTTCTATCATCTGCACTGTCGGCTGGGGTGTTAGAATGCACCGACTGCACCTCTGCAGAGGGGTAAGACTCCCCCAATGGGGCAACCTGTTGGCCGTGGGTGGCGACCCATGATGCTTAAGGATAGAGCCGAGGTGGATGAGCAGTTCAGGACTTGCAATACTCCACTTTGGCCCTATCTTGGGCTAGACGGGCGGTCGGAGAGGCCCCCTCCGATCAATCGGCTAGTCACGTCAAGCCCTAGCACCTATATGATTTTCCCAACCCTATTGCCCTTATGGCAAGCCTCAACCCCTTTTTATCATATGGGTACTAAAAGGCGGTGGCTGAGGGTCTACATGTCCTGGGAATGACATTAAACTCTATCTGATGGTGAGGTTCCAGTTTTGGAGGTTTGGGGAATGTGGAGCACCCCTTCATCACCATTGCTCCCTGGTCCACTCTGACCCGGAGTGGTAGTACCTGTTAGGGTCCCATCTATGGGTTAAATAGAAAAATGTATTTATAAAAAAATTGTATTATGTATTAAGAATTGATTTATTTCCAAACTTATTATGTAACCCACTGAGGTTGATATGCCGTAAAACAAAACCAAATCCAACAAAAATCTTCTTCTATCATAGTTCTCTCTACTATATATTTCATTGTCCATCGGGTGGGTGGGGGTCAGGTGAGATTTCGGGGTTTTCTTTCGGCTAGAACTGTCTATTTGTTCATATCTAGACGATGTTTCTTCTTCCATCGAGATTATCTGCGTCCCAACTTTCTTAGTTTTTAGTCATACAAACAACACAAGCTAGGTTTTGTGTAAGCACCTTTATTACCCCGAATGCAAGGAAGCAGAAACACATAACTACGTCTGCCCTAACGGCCATTCCAATCTATTCTCCCATGGTAACAAGATTACGTTACTCTGTAAAAAAAAAAAAAAAAAAAAAAAAAAGTATTTTTATTTTTTCCTCAAAAAATACAAATACTACTCTGATGAAGGTCGGCAAAATCTGTGTACGGAACATTTTATGCATTTTTCCTATTATCATTATCATCATCATCATTTCAACTCCATCTGATTATTTTAATAATAATAATAACGTAAATCCGTATACATTTTGATAAACAGACCGAAACACATGTGTAAGTGATATCGATTAAAAGTGATATCGATAAAATTCATTTCTTTTCTTTACTCATTTTTCCTCATATATATATATATATATATATATATATATATATATATATATATATATAATATATATATATTTAATGAATAATTGATTTTAAACGCTTTGTCAATCCATCTAGGCGGATTAGGGAATCAGATTTATTGTACGCTAATATTTACATCTTTATGTATTTTTCTTAATTCATTTTTTAATAGTCCTAACACGAATAATTTTTAAATACATCTATTTTATCCGTTGATAATTCCAGCCAGAATAGCGGGTCTTGTATAGCTAATAGGTAAAAAAATTTCAACTTGTAGAATCTGCTGTTCAATTAGAACATAAAATACAATAAAAGTAAAAGGGAAAACAAGATAAATACCTAAACCTTGAAAACTGGAAAACTCCGAGTAATAAATTGTAACAGTTTGATCAATAACTGCTAGAACCCATGAGACAATCCCATCGAGAACATTTTGAATGAGGGAATTGATTGATATATCTATTAATATATTATTACTAATAATATATTATTAATTAACTAATTAGCAACAATCCCTTTTATTAACTCTTAATGTCTTAGCATCATTCCACCCGGCTGGAAGTCACATTCATTTTCCTAATCTACCCCGAATTATATATTAAATGTAATATATTGAATGTAATATTAAACATATTTAGAAGTCTTTAAATAAAAAGGCCATTCATAGCCATTTTTTGATAAATGGTTATAGGATGTTAAGAGTTAAGAATTAATTTTAATTATTTGTTGTTCAGTAAGTAGAGATAATGTATCTATATATATATATATATATATATATATATATATATATATATATATATAATATATATTATAGTGTGAGATGGTTACTGTTTCATCTTTTGCTGGAATGGTGTACCAAAGGCAGTATTATTGGTAGAGTGCTCAATATAAAATAGAGCTATTCATCCGCACTCCTCAATTAACAGGACCAAACTATATACAACATATATAACCTACACATCCGATTGGAAAAAAACATACACACACACATACATGCGCAGGCACAAGCGCTCGCACGTAAGCACTGTTAAAATACCACACACTCACAGTTCAACGTATTATGTGTTTGACCAGTTACTACGCATACGCAACCTTTATGCAGCCCATAAACACTCTCACACATTCAATTCACCTTCGCATACATACACACATCATTACATTTGAAACATCTTCACCTGATGATTGCATCGCATGAAACCAATATGGTTGTGAATGTTTCTTTGCCACCTAATAAATAGATATGTAAAACCTTATATATATATATATATATATATATATATATATATATATATATATTATTATAATGGAGATTGTGTGTTTTTCTGTCTGTAACCGAAACTATATTACTATTCAAGTCACAATTCCCTTCGTTATTTACATCACATTCTCTATGATTTTATTTATATTTAAACCTCAATTATTAATAAAATTGCTTCACCTTTTTATTAGTGTTGTCCATATCTACATACTGTATTTACCGCGTACCCCACTTGTACGGGTCAGGCACAAAGTCCCTATTAACGTGGGACCAACCACAAACCGAAGCTCATGGAGTGGCAGGTGAAAAATTGCGTCGATCCCGTCGGCATTCCCCCTCAAGGGGGGCACCTCAGGCGCTGGGCAATAAACCCAGCCCTGCCCCTTTAAATCGAGGGGGCAGGTGTTGCCTGGGGGGATGGCCGCCTGGGATGGACGCTATTAACTTGTAAAGATCCAGGGCCGAAGCCACTGGACCCCGGCGTTGGCCAGGTCTACATACAGTATTTACCGCGTACCCCACTTGTACGGGTCAGGCACAAAGTCCCTATTAACGTGGGACCACCCACAAGCCGAAGCTCATGGAGTGGCAGGTGAAAAATTGCGTCGATCCCGTCGGCATTCCCCCTCAAGGGGGGCGCCTCAGGCACTGGGCAATAAACCCAGCCCTGCCCCTTTAAATCAAGGGGGCAGGTGTTGCCTGGGGGGATGGCCCCCTGGGATCGACGCTATTAACTTGTAAAGATCCAGGGCCGAAGCCACTGGACCCCGGCGTTGGCCAGGTCTACATATGTATTTACCGCGTACCCCACTTGTACGGGTCAGGCACAAAGTCCCTATTAACGTGGGACCACCCACAAGCCGAAGCTCATGGAGTGGCAGGTGAAAAAATTGCGTCGATCCCGTCGGCATTCCCCCTCAAGGGGGCGCCTCAGGCACTGGGCAATAAACCCAGCCCTGCCCCTTTAAATCGAGGGGGCAGGTGTTGCCTGGGGGGATGGCCCCCTGGGATCGACGCTATTAACTTGTAAAGATCCAGGGCCGAAGCCACTGGACCCCCGGCGTTGGCCAGGTCTACATGATATTTACCGCGTACCCCACTTGTACGGGTCAGGCACAAAGTCCCTATTAACGTGGGACCACCCACAACCGAAGCTCATGGAGTGGCAGGTGAAAAATTGCGTCGATCCCGTCGGCATTCCCCCTCAAGGGGGGCGCCTCAGGCACTGGGCAATAAACCCAGCCCTGCCCCTTTAAATCGAGGGGGCAGGTGTTGCCTGGGGGGATGGCCCCCTGGGATCGACGCTATTAACTGTAAAGATCCAGGGCCGAAGCCACTGGACCCCCCCGTTGGCAGGTTTACATATATTTACCGCGTACCCCACTTGTACGGGTCAGGCACAAAGTCCCTATTAACGTGGGACCACCCACAAACCGAAGCTCATGGAGTGGCAGGTGAAAAATTGCGTCGATCCCGTCGGCATTCCCCCTCAAGGGGGCGCCTCAGGCACTGGGCAATAAACCCAGCCCTGCCCCTTTAAATCAAGGGGGCAGGTGTTGCCTGGGGGGATGGCCCCCTGGGATCGACGCTATTAACTTGTAAAGATCCAGGGCCGAAGCCACTGGACCCCGGCGTTGGCCAGGTCTACATGGTATTTACCGCGTACCCCACTTGTACGGGTCAGGCACAAAGTCCCTATTAACGTGGGACCACCCACAAGCCGAAGCTCATGGAGTGGCAGGTGAAAAATTGCGTCGATCCCGTCGGCATTCCCCCTCAAGGGGGGCGCCTCAGGCACTGGGCAATAAACCCAGCCCTGCCCCTTTAAATCAAGGGGGCAGGTGTTGCCTGGGGGGATGGCCCCCTGGGATCGACGCTATTAACTCGTAAAGATCCAGGGCCGAAGCCACTGGACCCCCTGTTGGCCAGGTTTACATATATTTACCGCGTACCCCACTTGTACGGGTCAGGCACAAAGTCCCTATTAACGTGGGACCACCCACAAACCGAAGCTCATGGAGTGGCAGGTGAAAAATTGCGTCGATCCCGTCGGCATTCCCCTCAAGGGGGCGCCTCAGGCACTGGGCAATAAACCCAGCCCTGCCCCTTTAAATCGAGGGGGCAGGTGTTGCCTGGGGGGATGGCCCCCTGGGATCGACGCTATTAACTTGTAAAATCCAGGGCCGAAGCCACTGGACCCCGGCGTTGGCCAGGTCTACATATATTTACCGCGTACCCCACTTGTACGGGTCAGGCACAAAGTCCCTATTAACGTGGGACCACCCACAAGCCGAAGCTCATGGAGTGGCAGGTGAAAAATTGCGTCGATCCCGTCGGCATTCCCCCTCAAGGGGGGCGCCTCAGGCACTGGGCAATAAACCCAGCCCTGCCCCTTTAAATCGAGGGGGCAGGTGTTGCCTGGGGGGATGGCCCCCTGGGATCGACGCTATTAACTTGTAAAGATCCAGGGCCGAAGCCACTGGACCCCCGGCGTTGGCCAGGTCTACATGATATTTACCGCGTACCCCACTTGTACGGGTCAGGCACAAAGTCCCTATTAACGTGGGACCACCCACAAACCGAAGCTCATGGAGTGGCAGGTGAAAAATTGCGTCGATCCCGTCGGCATTCCCCCTCAAGGGGGGCGCCTCAGGCACTGGGCAATAAACCCAGCCCTGCCCCTTTAAATCGAGGGGGCAGGTGTTGCCTGGGGGGATGGCCCCCTGGGATCGACGCTATTAACTCGTAAAGATCCAGGGCCGAAGCCACTGGACCCCCCCGTTGGCCAGGTTTACATACTGTATTTACCGCGTACCCCACTTGTACGGGTCAGGCACAAAGTCCCTATTAACGTGGGACCACCCACAACCGAAGCTCATGGAGTGGCAGGTGAAAAATTGCGTCGATCCCGTCGGCATTCCCCCTCAAGGGGGGCGCCTCAGGCACTGGGCAATAAACCCAGCCCTGCCCCTTTAAATCAAGGGGGCAGGTGTTGCCTGGGGGGATGGCCCCCTGGGATCGACGCTATTAACTTGTAAAGATCCAGGGCCGAAGCCACTGGACCCCCGGCGTTGGCCAGGTCTACATACTGTATTTACCGCGTACCCCACTTGTACGGGTCAGGCACAAAGTCCCTATTAACGTGGGACCACCCACAAGCCGAAGCTCATGGAGTGGCAGGTGAAAAATTGCGTCGATCCCGTCGGCATTCCCCCTCAAGGGGGCGCCTCAGGCACTGGGCAATAAACCCAGCCCTGCCCCTTTAAATCGAGGGGGCAGGTGTTGCCTGGGGGGATGGCCCCCTGGGATCGACGCTATTAACTCGTAAAGATCCAGGGCCGAAGCCACTGGACCCCCCCGTTGGCCAGGTTTACATACTGTATTTACCGCGTACCCCACTTGTACGGGTCAGGCACAAAGTCCCTATTAACGTGGGACCACCCACAACCGAAGCTCATGGAGTGGCAGGTGAAAAATTGCGTCGATCCCGTCGGCATTCCCCCTCAAGGGGGCGCCTCAGGCACTGGGCAATAAACCCAGCCCTGCCCCTTTAAATCAAGGGGGCAGGTGTTGCCTGGGGGGATGGCCCCCTGGGATCGACGCTATTAACTTGTAAAGATCCAGGGCCGAAGCCACTGGACCCCCGGCGTTGGCCAGGTCTACATGTATTTACCGCGTACCCCACTTGTACGGGTCAGGCACAAAGTCCCTATTAACGTGGGACCACCCACAAGCCGAAGCTCATGGAGTGGCAGGTGAAAAATTGCGTCGATCCCGTCGGCATTCCCCCTCAAGGGGGCGCCTCAGGCACTGGGCAATAAACCCAGCCCTGCCCCTTTAAATCGAGGGGCAGGTGTTGCCTGGGGGGATGGCCCCCTGGGATCGACGCTATTAACTTGTAAAGATCCAGGGCCGAAGCCACTGGACCCCGGCGTTGGCCAGGTCTACATATATTTACCGCGTACCCCACTTGTACGGGTCAGGCACAAAGTCCCTATTAACGTGGGACCACCCACAAGCCGAAGCTCATGGAGTGGCAGGTGAAAAATTGCGTCGATCCCGTCGGCATTCCCCCTCAAGGGGGGCGCCTCAGGCACTGGGCAATAAACCCAGCCCTGCCCCTTTAAATCGAGGGGGCAGGTGTTGCCTGGGGGATGGCCCCCTGGGATCGACGCTATTAACTGTAAAGATCCAGGGCCGAAGCCACTGGACCCCCCAGGTTTACATTATTTACCGCGTACCCCACTTGTACGGGTCAGGCACAAAGTCCCTATTAACGTGGGACCACCCACAAACCGAAGCTCATGGAGTGGCAGGTGAAAAATTGCGTCGATCCCGTCGGCATTCCCCCTCAAGGGGGCGCCTCAGGCACTGGGCAATAAACCCAGCCCTGCCCCTTTAAATCAAGGGGGCAGGTGTTGCCTGGGGGATGGCCCCCTGGGATCGACGCTATTAACTTGTAAAGATCCAGGGCCGAAGCCACTGGACCCCCCGTTGGGCAGGTTTACATGTATTTACCGCGTACCCCACTTGTACGGGTCAGGCACAAAGTCCCTATTAACGTGGGACCACCCACAAACCGAAGCTCATGGAGTGGCAGGTGAAAAATTGCGTCGATCCCGTCGGCATTCCCCCTCAAGGGGGGCGCCTCAGGCACTGGGCAATAAACCCAGCCCTGCCCCTTTAAATCGAGGGGCAGGTGTTGCCTGGGGGGATGGCCCCCTGGGATCGACGCTATTAACTGTAAAGATCCAGGGCCGAAGCCACTGGACCCCCGTTGGGCTACATGATATTTACCGCGTACCCCACTTGTACGGGTCAGGCACAAAGTCCCTATTAACGTGGGACCACCCACAAGCCGAAGCTCATGGAGTGGCAGGTGAAAAATTGCGTCGATCCCGTCGGCATTCCCCCTCAAGGGGGGCGCCTCAGGCACTGGGCAATAAACCCAGCCCTGCCCCTTTAAATCGAGGGGGCAGGTGTTGCCTGGGGGGATGGCCCCCTGGGATCGACGCTATTAACTTGTAAAGATCCAGGGCCGAAGCCACTGGACCCCGTTGGGCTACATGTATTTACCGCGTACCCCACTTGTACGGGTCAGGCACAAAGTCCCTATTAACGTGGGACCACCCACAACCGAAGCTCATGGAGTGGCAGGTGAAAAATTGCGTCGATCCCGTCGGCATTCCCCCTCAAGGGGGGCGCCTCAGGCACTGGGCAATAAACCCAGCCCTGCCCCTTTAAATCGAGGGGCAGGTGTTGCCTGGGGGGATGGCCCCCTGGGATCGACGCTATTAACTTGTAAAGATCCAGGGCCGAAGCCACTGGACCCCCGGCGGGTTACATATTTACCGCGTACCCCACTTGTACGGGTCAGGCACAAAGTCCCTATTAACGTGGGACCACCCACAAGCCGAAGCTCATGGAGTGGCAGGTGAAAAATTGCGTCGATCCCGTCGGCATTCCCCCTCAAGGGGGCGCCTCAGGCACTGGGCAATAAACCCAGCCCTGCCCCTTTAAATCGAGGGGGCAGGTGTTGCCTGGGGGGATGGCCCCCTGGGATCGACGCTATTAACTTGTAAAGATCCAGGGCCGAAGCCACTGGACCCATTACATGATATTTACCGCGTACCCCACTTGTACGGGTCAGGCACAAAGTCCCTATTAACGTGGGACCACCCACAAGCCGAAGCTCATGGAGTGGCAGGTGAAAAATTGCGTCGATCCCGTCGGCATTCCCCCTCAAGGGGGCGCCTCAGGCACTGGGCAATAAACCCAGCCCTGCCCCTTTAAATCGAGGGGGCAGGTGTTGCCTGGGGGGATGGCCCCCTGGGATCGACGCTATTAACTTGTAAAGATCCAGGCCGAAGCCACTGGACCCCCATTACATGATATTTACCGCGTACCCCACTTGTACGGGTCAGGCACAAAGTCCCTATTAACGTGGGACCACCCACAAGCCGAAGCTCATGGAGTGGCAGTGAAAAATTGCGTCGATCCCGTCGGCATTCCCCCTCAAGGGGGGCGCCTCAGGCACTGGGCAATAAACCCAGCCCTGCCCCTTTAAATCGAGGGGCAGGTGTTGCCTGGGGGGATGGCCCCCTGGGATCGACGCTATTGTAAAGATCCAGGGCCGAAGCCACTGGACCCCGGCGGGCATACTGTATTTACCGCGTACCCCACTTGTACGGGTCAGGCACAAAGTCCCTATTAACGTGGGACCACCCACAAACCGAAGCTCATGGAGTGGCAGGTGAAAAATTGCGTCGATCCCGTCGGCATTCCCCCTCAAGGGGGGCGCCTCAGGCGCTGGGCAATAAACCCAGCCCTGCCCCTTTAAATCAAGGGGGCAGGTGTTGCCTGGGGGGATGGCCCCCTGGGATCGACGCTATTGTAAAGATCCAGGGCCGAAGCCACTGGACCCCCACCCTGTTGGGCGGGTTTACATACAAATAACATGCAATTGTATTTATATATAAAAAAAATAGCGGTTTACAGTGTGAATGGGAAGGCTAATTTGCATATTGATATTAAAAATGTGATTTTATTAAATATGTGCTTAGTATTATTGATTTCTAATTGTTTGGTTTTATTTTAATGAATATAAGCAAAAATCTCTTCAATGAATCTTAAATGAAATCCATTAACAAGAAAAAATAACTGTCATTTTATTCTTTACTTCCTATTTTAACTAAATAGTTAAATAAGAAAAATTCAGCAATGAAAGACGGAGTGATGAAGAGTAAGTTTCATTTCTATTTTTCTATTATACCCCCACTCTATTACAAATCTTTTTATCTGCCTTCTTATTAGACTTTCTAATTTAATACGATATTTCATTACATTAAAACTTAAATACTTGCACCGGAGGTGCATATATTTGCTAGTATATTTAAATATACATTATGAAATTGATTTATGAATTTCCCTAAAGTACGAAATAGATGAAAACCATCTCTCTTTTCGGAGATTATATACTCCGCGCCTTTGACTATTATGACACACATACCTCTTGCTTATATCCACAGAGTTTAAATATAGTCAACGTTAACAGTACAACCACAGGAGTATCTGTCGGTGTCATTGCCGCATCCAGTAACGCGCGCCAAAAACATAGTGTGTGTCAAACAAGCAGAGTATGCTAAGATATCCAAGTAGTGCGAAGATGCCAATGATCTCTCTT
>CM042143.1:28301590-28394090 GCA_023376005.1 Doryteuthis pealeii
CTTTGAGTAAAAGATCTGATCACCAGGAACACCGCATCCTGAGAGATTCTTCAAAAACAGAACACTACTAAAAGATCTCTTGTCTTAATTTCTCTCTTTGAACGTTGCGGTACATTTTGTATTTTGATCGACTCCCCATCGTGTCTCCTTTCTCGTTCAGCTTTGTTTTTTTATCACATATCGCTCGCTCATTTCTAGCACCATATTCCATAAATCACCACTCAAAAAAGAAAAAGAAAAGCCAGTTATGATATTGTACACTGACTTTTGTTTATCTTACCATAATAGCTGACCATAAACGAGATTTATTTTAGCAACACTGCTTAAAAGCAACCCTTTCGAAGTACATGTATATATATCCATTACTATCAGGTTTGAGGATAGGGCATGTAGATGTGCAAAATGACGTAAAAATAGTTGTACCTAACTTTGAACCAACAAACCCAGTTCAAGTTCATACTGAAACAGAATGTGCTCTCTCACTTGTTTAATGATATGAACACTTGTGGACTATTTGATGCAAAATCTATTTTTTGTATATAGGATTTTTAAGCGAATCGTTTGTAGTTAAATATTGGTTTGGTTTTATAACGTAGTAAAACTAATTTTCATTACCTTTATGAAGAAGAAGAAGAAGAAGAAGGAGAGAAGAAGAAGAAGAAGAAGAAGACTTTGTTTCTACTAAGATCAGGTTGATGAATATCTTTGAAATCTGACACCGTTTTTTCTGACCAGCATTAGCGGCAACAAGTACACTTGGACTTTAAAAAAAAAAAAGGAACGGAACGATATTTTATCTAGGGCCGGGTATGTCTGAGTAAGTCCCAGAATTGTAGGTCCTTTTTATTTTTCATATTTGAAGAAGAAGAAGAAGAAGAAGAAGAAGAAGAAGAAGAAGAAGAAGAAGAAGAAGAAGAAGAAGAAATATACGAAAAATTGTGATATTGGCTTCATTTTTCGTATTTTTTCGTAAGTGATATAGGGTTAGGGTTAGGGTTATGCCTAGGGTTAGACTGAAATTAGGCTTTACTATATGCAAGTATTTACGTTCTAATGCAATAGAATTATAGATTAAATTAGAAAGGCTAAGGAAACTAAAAAAGCAGATAAAAGATTTGAAACAGAGGTGAGATAAATCGAAGAATAGAACAACGGAAACTATTCTATTTTGCATATAAATACAATTGCATGATATTAGTATGTAGATAGGGTCCACAGTATTAATCATGTTAAACAATTTTATTAATAATTGAGTCTTAGATAAAATACAATCGTGGAGAATGTGGCGTAATTAACCAAGGGAATTGTGACTTTAGTAATAATGGCACTTCGAAGGGCCGAAAGTAATCGGAACCTGAACTTTGGTGGACTTATCCACGAATTCCACCAAATATTAAAAAGTTGTCCAGAAAACTCGAAAAGATCAAAAAATAAAATTGATAAACAGATGTGTCTTTTGCTTAATTCTACACACACACACACACACACACACACACACACACACACAACACACACATATATATATATATATATATATATATATACTTAGATATTTGATGGAGCTTATGCATCAAAGTTAGACTAGCATAGACAGAGTGTCAACAGCACTTGATATTATAGTCATAAAGTGGTGTTGACTTTTTGTCTACGCTATCCTTACTTAGATACTCTACCACATATATATTATATATATATAATATATATATGTATATATATGTGTGTGTGTGTGTGTGTGTTTTCGGTCACAGACAGATAAACACACAATCTCCATTATAATAAGATGTGTATTAATCTTTTGACATTATTTTCATATCTATTAATATTTCGACATCCTGCTATTCAAAGACCCAATTACATAGTAAACTCATACCACTATTCCATATTGACCCTAAACAAACCTGCGTTGACCCCTAGGATGGTTGCATATAGCAAATACTCTTTCTCAAATCAAGTTAACCTTATACACCAACAAAAATAAACAAGTGTCATGGTATTGGATGATATATTTCTGGTGAATTCTTTTTATTGAATAGAATTGTTAAATAAAGAAAGATATTCTTTTATAAAATCTCCTTCATAATCGACCAAGGATATAGAAACGTCAAGCGTGCCTTGCTTTTTGTACAAATTACAAAACTGAGTTCAATTTAGATCGTCACCATACTCAAAATCTCATACATAAAAAGATTATACATTATATATATATGTATATATATATATATATATATATATATATATATATGTGTGTGTGTGGGGGGGTGTGTTTGGGCAGCATTTTTTCATTTATACATGTAGAATTAAACAAAAGACATATCTCCTGTTTAACAATTTTATTTTTTTATCTTTTCGAGTTTTCTGGCCAACTTTTAATATTTAGGTGGAATTCGTGGATAAGTCCACCGAAGATCAGGTCCCGAGTATTTTCGGCAATTCGAAGTGCCATCATCAAATACTAGAAACTCTATACATAAAATAATACAAACCATCCTTGAACAAAATTAATTTCCAATGCAGTACACACATTTTAAAATGCCTATAACACCTTCCTCATCAATTCTTCTCCTTCCAGCCTCCACATTAATATAATTTAATAATAAAAAAAATTAAAAAACCTGGAACAACTGATGATGGCACTTCGAAGTGCCGAAAGTACTCGGGAACTGAACTTTGCTGGACTTATCCACGAATTCCACCCAAATATTAAAAAGTTGTCCAGAAAACTCGAAAAGATCAAAAATAAAATTGATAAACAGGAGATGTGTCTTTTTTTAAATTCTACACAAGCACACACACACACACACACACACACACACACACACACACACACACATATATATATATATATATATACTTAGATATTTGATGGAGCTTATGCATCAAAGTTAGACAAGCATAGAGTGTCAACAGCACTTAATATTATAGTCATAAAGTGGTGTTGTCTTTTGTCTACGCTATCCTTACTTAGATACTCTACCATATATATATATATATATATATATATATATATATGTGTGTGTGTGTGTGTGTGTGTGCGCGCGCGCTTGTATGTCTATTGAAATGTTTTGGGCAAACAAAGATTGTGAATGGCAGTACTCTCCAAGCTCACTACAGAGAAATACGCAAGCTATCTTCAAATCTTAGTACCAGCTTCAATCTCCCAAAACCACAGGGAGAGAAAACCACGAATATCAAGCCAAGAGCCTTTATGATATCTATAAGCGATCTCCCAAGGCAAAACCACCACCACCACCACGCCACCCTAACCAACGAAGGGACTGACCTTAAAATGGAAGCGAAACCAAAAAATGTTGTACTAAGATCAACATTCTCACCATTTTCATCATGTGACACTCACATGAATACACATTATCTCTCGCCTCCATCTCTTTATGGAGCAAATAAGTCAACACATACTTACAACCCACACTAACAACATGAAACCAAAGTAAAACCTATATCGATAATATTAATAACGGGACTATTTCACACACGCCTGAAAAGAATTTTGATTCAAGGACCCTTCACTACACCACTTAACCATAGATACACATTGTGAACCGAGTCGATAACTGGGGGACCTATGTTATACGCACAAACATAGATATCTCCCAATTCACTAATTCACCAAATTTAATCGTACTATCACAGGCGCCTGAAAAGAAATTTGTCTGACATACCATTATTTCTTAAACTCAGAATTCAAGACAACTGAATGAGTTAAGAACGTGGGAGACATTAAACGGTATACAATTGATCTTGTCCATATCATATCAATGGGGAATGTACTGAGATACTTTAACTAATGGACCTATAGCTGGGATTAATATACTGAATGGAGAGTATATTTTTATGAAAATTAAAGTTTAATTTATTCTTACTTTGCTAAATACAGTTTCAACTTAGTTACGTAACGAACATACCTCATAACTTGTCTCTTCAATTTTCCTTACTGTCCTTTTCACACACATACACACTCACACGCATATATATATATATATATATATTATATATATATATATATATTAGGACACGTAAAGCGAATTCATCTTGAAAGCGATGGAAAAAATTTCGAAAAAAAGTTAGGGTACCCTTATAATTAGATGTATAATCTAAAATAAATATTCTTTTTTTCGGTCAATTCTCATCAGAGAAATTCATTGAAAGCAGGTTATATGTAGGTTGGAATTGTTGAAAAAAAGGTAACCGCCCTTTTTTCAATAGGAACGAGAAATTAAGAGAAATTACGAACCGTGGGGGGGGGGGTCGAACATTTCTGGTTCCACCACACGAAAGTTTGAGGCTTCACGTGTCAAAGAGAAGCCATTTGTGGAATATATATATATATATATATATATATATATATATATATATATATATATATATTTATTTATTTATTTATTTACGTACTCTCATATATATATATATATATATATATATTATATATATATATATATATCGTAAATTATATATATATATATATATACTTACGTACTCTCATATATATATATATATATTATATATATATATACATGTGTGCGTGTGTGTGTGCGGGTGTGTATGTCTCTCTCTCTGATGAGTCAAAGTGGACCTTCTATTAATGGCGATTAAAGAGTACTTCACACTCTGCAGGGCTTCAAAATTGGAACTCCATTTTAGATGCAGTTTAACGTCATACCCAGGACATTGATAGTCAAAGTGTTAAAATTCTTAGTTGTAAAATTTCTATTTAACGTCCAGATAATTCTCTTGACACAACCACACTTTCTTTTCAGACTCTATCTTAGAAAAAAAACAAAAAACGAACTAAATAAAAAATATTTGCTACAGAAAAAGAAATAAGAACAAAAATAAAACGGAAACGAAAAACGATTTAAACACTTGTAAAATAAAATAACTTTAGACTTGTGCCAACAGTCAGTATTGTTTTCTTTCCTGGTAATTGCCAGATAACGTAAGCAGTTATCAACAATAAAACCTAGGGGAAAAAAATCACTTCTTTTCTCTTTTTTAACAGCTGCCTGCGTATTAAAGGGAAGTAATTACGTCAAACCGAAAGTGCCGGTCAAAGAGCAAACGTCTGCACGCCTCGAGAAGAGGAAGAGGAACATTATGATAATGAAGATTACAGCTGATGGGGCGTCTCTGAAAATTGCTGACAATTTGCTGTCTGCATTTATTACTTTTCTGCTCAAAATGAGTTTAGACTTTTGAATATAAATGTAATTTTTCTTACACTTGAAAGCTAAGCGTTTTTAAGACGTAAAATTTTCCAAGCTGTAGCCGTATCAGTAATACTTTATGTTTGCACCACTTGCATCTTAATGAAAAATTGTTAATTTGTTTGTTTTGTTTTGTTTTACGGCATATCAACCTCAGTGGGTTATTTAATGCCGATAAAGTTTTGAAATAGATCAATTCTTAATGGATAATACAAGTTTTTTATAAATACATTTTTCTATTTAACCCATAGATGGGACACTAACAGGTACTACCACTCCGGGTCAGAGTGGACCAGGGAGCAATGGTGATGAAGGGGTGCTCCACATTCCCCAAACCTCCAAAACTGGAACCTCACCATCAGATAGAGTTTAACGTCATTCCCAGGACATGTAGACCCGCAGCCACCGCCTTCTAGCATCCATATGATAAAAAGGGTCGGGGCTTGCCATAAGGGCAATAGGGTTGGAAAAATCATATAGGTGCTAGGGCTTGACGTGACCAGCCGATTGATCGGAGGGGGTCTCTCCGACCGCCCGTCTAGCCCAAGATAGGGCCAAAGTGGAGTATTGCATGTCATGAACTGCTCATCCACCTGGGCTCTATCCTTAAGCATCACGGTTCGCCACCCACGGCCAACAGGTGGCCCCATTGGGGGAGTTTTCCCCCTCTGCAGAGGTGCAGTCGGTGCATTCTAACGCCTCAGACGACAGGGTGGTGATGATGTATTATCAACTTTTAAGTGAACAAAAATGTATTAAAATGATCTATATCACTACCGATTTCCATGTTGGTTTATTCCTGTTTTAAGCTTTAGACTGATGCAAATTTTCGGCAGTTATTTTGCTTGAAAATATCTTATTCTGAATTCTTTTAGGAACCTTTGTTAACGATGGAAGATGGCCATAAGCTTCTTGTACCACTTGCAGAAGTCACGTTTTTTATTGCTTTCATAGTGCGGTTCAGAGTTCACTTAATTAGTGAAGATAATTTTGCGGGAAAATCAGGGAGAGTTTTGGTTTGGTTTGTTTTGTTTTACGGCATATCAACCTCAGTGGGTCATTTAATGCCGATAAAGTTTTGAAATAAATCAATTCCTAATGGATAATACAATTTTTTTTATAAATACATTTTTCTATTTAACCCATAGATGGGAGGGAGAGTTTTGCCAGTCAAGTTATAGATTACTTCTGGCAGTTTTAAACAGTGTTTATTTTTATTCTTTTTAATTTTTTTTTTTTTTACATTTGTTATTATCTGCAAATTAATAATTCGACGATGGGTTGGCTGCCGTGTTTATCTAACATAGTAAGAAATGTTGAAGTAAAAGAATTTAAAAATACAGCGAAAGTTTTTTATTGCTTTCATAGTGCGGTTCAGAGTTCACTTAATTAGTGAAGATAATTTTGCGGGAAAATCAGGGAGAGTTTTGCCAGTCAAGTTATATATTACTTCTGGCAGTTTTAAACAATGTTTAGATGTGTGTGTGTGTGTGTGTGTGTGTGTGTGTGTGTGTGTGTGTGTGTGTGTGTGTCTTGTTTTTTAACATTTGTTATTATCTGCAAATTAATAATTCGACGATTGGTTGGCTCTCGTGTTTATCTAACATTGTAAGAAATGTTGAAGTAAAAGAATTTTAAAAATACAGCGTAAGTTTTAAAATGAGGTTGTTATTCAGATAAGGAAATAGTTAAGCATTCATCTGTCAGTAGCAGGAAAAATACTGAAAGAAAATAGAATCTACATTTCCTAGAGATTTCATAAGGATTTATGGTTAACACTTTCAAAGCAGAATTTTCCAGTTTTCGATAGTCCCCTGTGGTGTTTCTTTCGTGAAAATAGGAACAGGCCCAGATTTGATTAACAGAATAAAATAACTTGTCATATATTGGATTTTGCTTTGTCAGCAGCCCACAGAGAGGGAATTGAAAGAAGGCGAAAAGCTGTTAAAATGCATGGATCTTGTCATAGAGCTGCTGAAGAGCTAATGTAACGTAAAGGTTACAGTGATACCAATCGTAGTTGGAGCACTTTTGAACAACCCCAAAAAGTATTTGCTCGGTATATGGTTTAATTGTCAAAATTATCGGAGCCAATACAAGTTACGAACAGAGAGGTCCTGTTGTATACCCTTCTTTCTTACTTCTATTCTTCCCCTAGCGTCTCTTCTAACATCTGGACTTCGTCTTGGTCGGTCGGTCGCACTTAACTCATTTCTTCTTCTAGATCAGTCTTGTTACCAAGACATTCATTAATTACAAAACCATGTTATTTTCTTGAGCTTTTATTTACTTAACTAAACATTTCATGTAACTAAACATCTGACTAACATAGCGCGCGTATGCAGTGAGTTCCAGTTAAGGCAGTACATCTCTGCCTGACGTCAAACTGAAAACTGAGGACCCAACCAGGTCCCACGTGACTTCACGTATTTCGCGGGCTTCCTGTACTATTCCATGGAAAGTCCCGCCCGTGATATGAAAAGGGCCATCCCTTTAGAAATACAGGGGATTGACAATAATCTTATGCAACCGCATAGATTATGTAACAGTCCAAATTAGGATAATAACTTTAAAATGCTTGCGAATAGGAATGAGATATTTCCGTTTCAGTTTGAGGGATTTTCTAAAATATTTTAGAAGAATGGGATAACGTTGCTTTTTGTAATATTTTTTCTATTTAACAATCTAATTATAACATTAATAAAAAGTGTTATAGTGATTGTAATGATATTTGGTTCTCGTTGTGTAATATTCCTGTTTTAACCCTTAAAAAAGACACAAATCGATACAAATTCTTCAAATGTTGTATTTAAAAAAAATGCTTTCTGAGCAACTCTCTTCTTGGATCAAAACAAAAGGCCTGCCTTTTTATCATTCTCTTTTTTTTAAAACTATCCATTCGTTCATGTGTGCTCAGAACACACAAAATATTCATTTTATTGTCTCGGTAATCCACTCCTTTATGGAATAGCTTAACGGACAGAAATCTAGCAACGCCACCTTTGTCTAGCGAGATTCACTCAAACACGAAACCAATTTTTTTTTATAAAGTGTAACCGGGAGCGGCCACGTTTACTCTTTCGTATATATTACTTGTTAAACGTGTGCATGCCTGCTTCCTCTCCTGGAGTAAGTTGTTTCTCCTTTTGCTACATTCTCCAGCACAAAAGCATGTAGGCGTACCTGAACACTATGAACCTTTCTGATTGATTAATTGGATGATTTTACTGGCACGTCAACTCTTCAGGTTTATTTTATGCCAAATATTAGGGAAAAAGCGTTCGTTACATGTTCATATCTACAATTTTTTGTGGAGTTGTTTCTCAGGAGTTTTTTTTTGGGGGGGTGCACACTGTCCTATCAGATACGAATAACTTTTAAACAAATCTATTTGAGCTATAGATGGGACCCTAAAGATATTAACTCCCCGGGTCAGAGTTGACCTGGGACCTACTGACAATGAATCGTTACCCCACTGCCCATATTGCCAGAACTGAAGTCTTAACATCCGATTAAGTTTATCACCATACTCGGTACATCCTTTGGGGATACAATCTGGTCTCTCGTCTTTTGTATATTTTTCTTGTGCGCGAATTAACTTGTATACTCCTTGAAATTATAACTATTTCCTCTGTACATTAATACTGTATTGTTTAAAACATAACTATGGCGGTTCATCCCCTGCTTAGGCGATACCCCGCACAAACAATCACATGCGGACTATGCTGATGACCTTGCACTTCTTGCAGATACACAGGCACAGGGTGAATCACTGCAGCAAAGAATATAGGTCTCTATGTGAACTCCGGTAAAACAGATTTCATGAGTTTCAGAAATAAAGGAAACATCTCCTCTTAAGCTAGTAGAACAATTTACGTACCTAGGTGGTAATATCTCCTCCACAGAGAGCGATGTTAATACACGGATAGCAAAGGCATGGTCGGCCACAAATAGATTATCAGTCATATGGAGGTCCGATCTCCCTGACAAGCTGAAGAGACAGTTCTTCCAGGCTGTGGTTGTGATGATGCTGCTATATGGCTGCACCACCTGGACCCTAACAAAGCGTCTTGAGAATAAGATAGATGGGAGCTGCACAAGAATGCTGCGCGCAGTCCTGAACAAGTCGTGGAAACAGCACCCCACAAGGAAACAGTTGTACGGTCACCTGCCCCCCATCTCACAAACTATCCAAGTGAGACGGACAAGGCATGCAGGACACTGCTGGAGAAGCAAGGATGAACTCATAAGCGACGTTCTCCTGTGGAAGCCAACACATGGACATGCAAGGTTGGGGCGCCCAAAAAGGACCTAAATTGACCAGGTATGTGAAGATGCTGGCTGCTACGCAGAGGACCTCCCAGGTGCAATGAATGATAGGGAAGGTTGGCGAGAGATTGTCATGGATACCCGTGCTGCATGCGCGACATGATGATGATGATGATGATGATGATGATGATGATGATGGCTGTTTGTATGGCTTTAGATACAACACTGGTCATTTTATGAATAGTCATTTTAATACGAAGATATTTTCAACCTATTGAACACATTTTTTCTCCTCAGTGATTCTAATATACCTCATGCCTTCAGGAATTGATGGGATTTCTCAATAATTTGTGACGCTGTACATTGTATCGATGAATACAATATTTTTCAAGGCCCTAAAGTGGTTACGATAAAACTAATGAATATAAATCAATTTGTAACAATTCAACAAAAGTTTTATTGTCAATATAACTAAAGAGAACAAGAAGATATATAAAGAAATGAGATACAAGAAGAATATCTGAAGGTGTGTCTGTAGAAAAGTCCTCTATGTTTCGTAAAGTTGGTAAAAAGATATGAATGTTTGTAAGAGACATATATTTAAGAATATGAGTCTCTTTATACGTTGGTTCTGTTGAATCTTACAGGTCTGTATGCATATCAGTGGACAGCAGTATACATAATAGTGTGTCGTTCTCAACACATGTTTGTACACATTTATATATCAAGTATTCCTGTCTAATACTCTTAATTTATACACCATTATGTGGTTTCAAGTAATGACTTCTATTTTATAATAATTATTTGTTGCCACACAGTTATATACTTCCAAGTTATTCATAAAAATAATAATCCTTAGTAAACAATTATATCATCAAGTAACTATTCTTAATTCAAATAATTTTTACACAATTACAGGGTGTGGTGAGTAAACTGTCATCTAAATTATGCAAAAATGAAAACTACACTGACATCTCACTTTATCAGATATATTTACCAAAAATATATGAAAATATCTCGAAAATATTATAGATGATTAGATTTATTTAAAGAAATCGTCATTGGCTACAACAACAGCCATCAAACGACTTCAGAATCTCCAGCAAACTTTTATAATACTGTCCTTGTTTAAATTGATAAATGCTAGCATTATCCTTCAGTTCTAAAGCAATGGTCTAGTTAGGTAATATTCTGTTGAGCCGTTGACGAAATATGTTCGGTTCGATTTCTAAAAAGTTCTTAGTTTAGCAAAAGTTAACCACAGTATATTTTCGTGTGGGCATTTTGAAAAATGTAATAAAAAGTTTTGAACTCAAAATCTTTGCTTTACTCTATCGAGAGTTTTTCAGAAAATGTAAATCCTCACTTAATGCCAAAATCTTAGAGAAGTGTAAAATCGGCACTGACAGATATATTTTTATCCAGTATTCCGGTTTCTTAGAATAATTTCTGAGAAGGAATTTGAATTGTTATGATTACTAGCAATATGTTGCATACTGGCATTAAATTCTATATCTTATATAGCGGGGTTTTCACGGTACCAAATATCTATATGTTGTATAGCGGCTTCTTCAAATTCACGCTGCTCTAAATCGTGTACGTTAGCACTGGTTTCAAATTCACGGCCCTACTTCATGTATCTGCATACGTAGCGGGTATCGTCACTAACCCTAGACAATATATGTAGTGGTCGCTTAATGAAATCTACAACACATGGTATAGTAGGAATTTTGACTTTATTTCTTTTCGGCTGTACGTGGTGGGCGGTGGGCATTGACAATGACTTGACCGACGGTTGACGATGACTGGCCCTACTGTTGGGATGGTGGTGGTAGTGAGGTGGGGTGGCTAGGTGACGCCTCGCAGTCTGTGGCTGTGACCGTGACCGGCCGTCACGCTCACTTGTTCCCTGTTCGCGTCTTCTGTCTGAAATTCCTATTTCCGTTTGTAAAATATCCAACAAATACTATACTTTTTGGAGGGCATATTGCTATAATAAAGGGGATACTATAAACGTATTCTTATAATTTTTTCAAAACGATAGCATTCCATTTCCGCCAAATTGCAAAAGGTAGACGTCATTCTGATGGCTGGATACAAAATGATTTGGAAAGAAAATTCAATAAAAGATAAGAAAAAAGAAGGAATAAAGAGGAAAGAAAGAAAAAAAAAAAACTCCGGCTGGGAAAGGAGAAATTCATCCCTGCCAACTTTGCCAAAAGCAATTAATATATTATGTCGGATCATCGAATCGGAATTGACGTCGTCCTTTCTTCAGCTCCTCGATGATAAACGTGAAACTCATCACATCATGAATAAAAACGTGTGGCCAAGCGGCTGAGTTCATTAACGTCGAAGACATTTGGTTAATTAAGCTATTTCCAGAGTACAATTCAGAATTAAGTTGTTGCTTTACATGTATCGAGTCATCTAAAAAAAGAAAATGTACGTGAATGCTTTCTTTTGCTTTTTCTGGCCGAGGCAATACAATGAAAACATTTTTATCCATTTCTTGCAAGCCCAAACCCTATATATATGTGGACTCGCTGTCGGTAAGCTTTAGAAATCACTGAGTGTTACAGAGGGGTAAGACCACCCCTAAAAGTGGCTTGTTGGATATGAAATTAAAATTCATCTGGTGGTAAGGATCTAGTCCGGGAGATTCGGAGAGTATATAGTATCGCTTCATTGAAATTACTTCAAGTTTCAGTCTGGTATGGTAGTATCTGTTAGGGTCTCGCCTAAGGGTTAAATATTTGTTTAAAAGATATTCATATAAGATAGGACCATGAGCAAATAATTCTTAAGAAAAAACTACACAAAAATGTGATGAAAATACAATTAACACTATTCCCTAGTTTTTATGCATAAAATAACCCAGCACAGGTTGACAAGTAATTAGAATCAATCAATGAGAACAAGAATATTTGAGATACGACAAAAACGTATCGAGAATAAAGATTTAAGTTTGTTTTTATGATCAAATAAAATTTAGATTTAAATGAAGACATGTGCTGAATAGTTTAATTAATAAATCGATGGTTAGAGATGTAGACGAAGTCTACAGAAATACGTGTGAATTTTAAAATATATGTCCAATTTCGATAGTTTTTCATGGAATGTTTTTTGCTGTTGTTTTTTTTTGTTTTTTTTTTCTTAAAAACAAAATATCTCGCAAATACAACATGCTCAATAGTCACCATATTTAACGCCCTGCAAATTTGTCTTGTTTCTTCGACTAAAAATACCTCACTGAAAGGAGTTCTCTAACTCGTTCAACTAATGGAAAAATCTCTGAAATAAATGAGTTGAATTCCAAGGGAGTCATTTTAATTTTTAGTCACTGTTGATTTTTTTATCTTGATGAATACAGTCTCAATATTTTGAACTCACCTTGCATTGATACTTTTTATCTTACGAGTGAGTATTCAAGTTTATTTTAATAGGGAGTATTCAAGTTTAATTGAGTTTTCTGAAGAATCCTTATTAAAAAAAAAAATTAATCAATCCGTTTGCAACGGGTAGGGTGTTGCAAGCATGGAGCATTCTGCGAGGATCAAACTTGCAATTCAGTAGTAGTGGATTTGCGAAACTAGCTCGTAAACCATTATATCACGATGCGACGTTATTCAAGTACATGCTAATCATTATCTTGTAGAAAGCACTTAACAGATATCGATAATGATGCTATATAACATACTTCAGCTCTCATTAAAGTACTTTAATATAAATCGTCATCATTGTCCTGAGGACTAACACACACACACACACACATACATATATTTTGTGAAATTCAAAATAATGTATGTAATGCCGGCGTACAACATTTTGCCTCATGTCGTATCATGTTCAATATAGCCAGGGGGATAAAAACGGTAATGGCTTCTCAGATATTTCACGGAAAAAATTGACTGAGATCCTCGCGCCTTTTTCTTTTATATTTAATATTCATTAAAAAGAGAAACTAATAAAATCTGCCAACACAACTCTAAGTTTCACAATTTCCATAATTACCCCATCAGACTTGAGGATTCTTATATCTTATTAATGATTATAGTCTCATTTAGCTCTACAATATTTCTGCATTTTAAATCCACTACACTTCTAGGGATCGGTTTTTCCACAAGTTAACCGACTAGAATAGATACCCAACAAAGGCCGGAGATACAACACCCAAAATGTACTGAATATCATTACAAAACGAAGAATCTGGCCTTAATACATCAGTGAATAGAAAATAGGTTTTCTTTTGGAACCCACACACAGACAAAATCGTTTAACCTCTTGGGAAATGAGCTGAAAGTTTTCGACTGTCACTGTGTTCTGTAGGTTCGTCACCACCAATTCCATATGCCCAGTGGTTGTTGGATAACAACCACAGCGCTGGGCTTTGCATTTGTAGAACAGAAAATAGTCCCGTGGACAAAAGACACGTTTAAAAGGGGACTGTGATACTAAATGTAAATTCTTTTTAAACATTAACTTATTAACAGAGACATCCGTTGTGTAATGGTTACATTTCACATTGCGGAATACCCTTGGTAAAGCTATGCATATATTCTGCCCTAATATATAGAACAAAGTGCCCAACACAGAAGTGCTGGAACGAGCAAACGTAAACAGCATGCCCGCCATCACCTGCGAGAGACGCCTGCGCTGGCTTGGCCATGTCAGGAGGATGGACAAAGGCCGCATCCCCCAAAACATACTGTATGGTGAACTAGTGGAGGGTACTCGACCGACAAGGAGACCACACTTACGCTTCAAAGATGTCTGCAAGAGAGACATGAAGATATGCCACGTCGACATAAACACGTGGGAGTCTTGTGCAGAAGACCGTACGACCTGGGGCCTCCTCGTCAAACAAGGAACAAAACGAAGTGAAAAAGAGAGGAAAGAAGCCGCCACAGAAAAGACAGCTAAAAGAAAGGAGAGACAACTACACCCCCAAAACCTATAGAAAGCATCACCTTTTGTTTGCAATCACTGGTCCAGAGACTGCCATTCAAGGATCGGTCTATTCAGCCACTCACGTAGCTGTAGATAAAAAATAAAAATGAAAAAATAAAAAATAATGGACACTACGCCATCGTCTAAAATAGACGGAAGGTTGCCAACCAATATATATGTAAATAGTAGGGCGAACTGGGCTCTTTAACTTTGGTTAGTCAGACAGTCAAGGAAAAGTAAATCTTTGTACTCAAACCTGTTAAACTCCGCTTACAAATAGATTTTGTCTATCATGCTGCTCATGTGGGTGTGTTGGTAATTATAGATAACTTATTAACAAAGTGTCTATAAAGTTATGGAAAATTGAAATATCCCATCATACAGGTGAAAATACCGAGAGAATTTGATACAGCTGTGGGGGAAGGCAAAGAGTTAAATGACTTTTAGCTGAGGTTCTTCAGAATGTAGTATTATTTGGTGATATATTCATAAACTGCTAAATTTTCTAGTTCTATGTTTTTACATCACTCTCTTTCTCTTAAATACACTAGTATGAAGTGAAATGCAAACAGCCTTGTCCAGAATTTGTACTTAGATCAAAAATTCTGTTTTCTACAGTAATATTTATTTTCTACAACAAAATCTTTTTTTTTTAATTATTTTCTACAGTAATATTTATTTTCTACAACAAAATCTATTCTTTAAAAAATTATTTTCTACAGTAATATTTATTTTCTACAACAAAATCTTTTTTTAAAATTATTTTCTACAGTAATAATTATTTTCTATGACAAAATTGTTTCCAAGCATATATACATCCAAATAATGCATTTATTGGATAATTAGAGTCCATGTGTTAAGTTGCTGGGCCGGACGAAAATGACTCGAGGGCCGGATTTCGCTGGCGGATCGGGGGTTTCCGAATCCTTTTCTACTAGAAAATGTCCATGGTTCTAGGAAAAGTTTCATCCTAAGAATCCGTCGCATTTATCCGCTCGATCAAAACAGGACTCATCTTCTCCAGTCTCCAGGTCAATCAATAATGGCCTACAAAAGCTAAAACAAACTTGAGATCAAACTTGATCTCTATAATATTATCTTAACATGCTTATTTTTTCGTCATATTGTTCTGAAGTTTGACACAAAATCCGATTTTGTATTCCATTACTGTGACACAATTAACCAAACACACCTCCATTTAATCCGGGATTAAACAGCTGAACTTGAATTATGAAATCTTAAAAGACTAATATTATCATACATTAACCAGATGGTTTTTAATCAGAGTTGAAAACCAGAAAAAACAAAAATAGACTAATAAAGTTTACTGTTCTAGAAAATGGAATCGCCGACTCGAGATCTAATCCTGGACAAGTTTGTTTGCGTTCCAAATCTCGATAATGCCCATGACAGAGGGATGGATCTATATTACACTGCCTCTGTATGAATAAATAGCTGGACAGACTGGGTCCTCTAGCCTTGGTTCAACAAACAGTATTGATTAAGTAAAATTCAGACCAGATTTATTCTGCTTGGATATTTTCATTGTGTCATACGCTGCACATTACGATTCGTGTTTAATCTAATGACAAACTAATCCTAAAGTACTAACAGTAGTTTAACTATTTAACTATTTGACCCTTAGCTAGGGGTATGAAGAGGATCATACCTTACCCAAATGTATTATTCTGAAAAGGGAACGTAATAGGGCGACTGGAGTTCGAAATCACTTCCTATATTATCTTATTATAATGGAGATTGTGTGTTTTTCTGTCTGTAACCGAAACTATATTACTACTCAAGTCCCAATTCCCTTAATTATTAACATCACATTCTGCATGATTTCATTCTTTTAAACCTTCAGTTATTAATAAAAATTGTTTTACATTATTAATACTGTTGACCATATCTACGTACTAATAACATGCAATTGTATTTATATATGAAACTAAATAGCGGATTACAGTTTGAACGAGAAGGCTAATTTTCATATTGATATTTAAAATTTTATTTTAATAAATATGTGCTTGGTATTATTGATTTCTAATTGTTTGGTTTTATCTTAAGAAATATAAACAAAAATCTCGTGGATAAATCTTAAAAGAAATTTATTTACAAGAAGAAATAACTGTAATATTATCCATTACTTCCTATTTTAACTAAATAGTTAAATTAGGAAAATTTACCAATGAAAGAGGGGAGTAATGGAAAATGATGGACTAGTTAGTTTCAAAGTTGTTCTATTTTTCGATTATACCCCCTCTGTTTCAGATCTTTTTATCTGCATTCTTAGTCAGTTTCATTAGCCTTTCTAATTTAATATGATATTTCATTATATCAAAACTTAAATACTTGCACCCAGAGGGTGCATATATTTGCTAGTTCCTATAATGTCACAGTTAACCAATGGGATAAATACATTTTTTAGATATGAAAACGTAGGTTATATAACTTATCTGACCGCTTTTTAAATATCGAATCTCAACTGTATACGTCTGTTCAAATCGTGAGCGAGGCTAGTTCCATTTCACTTTGCACTAATACTCTTGGAAAAAGTATTTATCCAGGTATTTCCCTCTCGGTATGGGTGACTAAGACAGCATGAACTATTTAACCTTGTTTAGGAAACCAGTCTAGTAGAAGGAACAATCGGAATTGAAACCTGATGAACTTAAGAACTGATCATGTGATATCCTACTATGAAGAGGGATTGGTATATATATATATATATATATATATATATATATATATATATATATATGTGTGTGTGTGTGTGTGTGTGTGTGTGTGTGTGTAGAAAGTTTGTAGAAAACAAGATGCTAATAGTTTTGCTGACAGAAATCTGTTTCGACCATATAAAGCTGTCTTTATCAAAGCAACTATGTATAATAGGAAAGACGGTCAGCAAAACTATTAACATCTTGTTTTTTCTACAAACTTTCTACACATACTATCGGATTCATATCCATTTTACTTTTCATATATATATATATATATATATATATATTATATATATATATATATATATATATATATATATATATATATGAGGAATAGTGGAAGGAGGATAGGCGGGAAATCATAGGCATTTGAGGACATGTTGACTTGTTTCGAAGTTTATTTTGTTTAAGGTGAGTTTATATATATATTATATATATATATATATATATATATATATATTATAACTGAGTAACAATCAACTTTAACCCACTTCGGCTCGAAAAATATATTCACTGAACAGTTAATCTGTTGTTCTTGTTTTTCCGATTTTATATTAAAAAAAGCTAAAACTGCTGGAAATGTAATGTTTGCTTAATATGAAAAGTAAATACTGTCTATTGAGTTAGTAGCGAATAACATTACGATCTAAAATACACACATGTAACGATACTATCCAAATAGTTCAACCAATTTGTGGGATATAAAAAAAGTGGCAAAAGAGAACATTATTTGGAGTAAATTGTATTAAATATAGTCTAGTACATCTAATTTAGTTAGTGGACATAAACATCAAAAAATATAAAATTGGAAGAAATTGAAGAAATTATGAAAGAATATAACAAACTAAAAATGTCTAAAAAAGCAAAGTTTCATCCGATTCCAGAAATATTAGACAGCAATCTCTGTCTGCGTTTTGGTTTTGGTCGTTTTGCACTAAATAATGATTGTGCCAAAATGTGACTGAAAAAAAAAAAGGTTCAAACTTTTAGATGCTTTCCAAGTATGTTATTTTTATTGGCTGATCTCCATGACAATTGTCGATTAAAGATAACAAGGTAGTGGTAGATAATTAGCACTTTCCACTAATTCTTTGTTCCGTTTGATAAACAGAAATGATTCAAAGAATCTAAATGATATCTGATATCATTTGATATTCGTTTCATTTTGACAGACATATGACCTAACGATTTTCAAGAGCTTCTCAAATATACATACATATACTTGTAATCTGACGTGAGACCATCGAGACGAAACCTCACTTTCATTATACCCTTTCTCCCACCTAAGCAACTTCAGTTCACTAGACCCCCTCATCTCACAGTTGTAATAGCAAGGGAAGTGCGCCAACTAGTAACGGAGTAATTATTTGAAAATATTAAATAATTCTGATTGGTCAGTAGTGTGAGAATTTTTCTCATAAGGTGTGTGTCAAAAGTCCACTCCTATTTATAGACTCAGCGATAAACCATGTGATCATACTCTTGGTCAATCACTGGGAAGTACTCTGCTGCTGAGACAATACTTAAACTGAGCATACTGCCCATAACTACGTTGACACTCGTGGACGACGGACATAGGATTGAATCACTGGACCTTTGATACTACGCAGGATAGGACTTATTCACTTACCAAAGGATTCCATAACTCAGGACTTACTTACTTTAAGCCCTTTTCAACTGACCAAGGATGGCATTTAAAAACTTAACAAGTAGTAACCAATCATAGGACAACATTTTGGCGCCTAAAATTAAACGAAAATCTAGGAGAAAAAAAAATTGAATAAGGCAGTTATCGCGATGACTTAAACCTATTAAAGCTTATGTATCATCCAGATGCTCCCTCCGTGAAAACGACATGTGCCATCTTCGTTATACTCCCGCCATCATAGTTTATCTCGGCTCACGAGATGCCAAGTATGATATTGCTAATATTTAGTTGATTTAAATTCGATTATCCGTACACATCATACATTATTCTATAAAATTCCCATGAACTAATCAGCAAAGATTTTATACCAGGCTTTCTGATTTGTCGCCATTTTGAATAGCCTCAAAAAGATATGTTTGGGAGATTAGTATAATTTGTAGTATAAACAAATTCCAAACAACACAGAGTTTACATTTAAGTGAGAAATTAATTTTCTTTTTTCAAAAAGCTATGCCTTATCTATTGAATGACCCTCGCATGCACGCACGCACGCACGCACACACACACACTCAAAGACACACTCAAAGACACACATACACAGATATATGTGTGTGTGTTTGTGTATGTGTGTGTGTGTAAGGTTGGCTAAAATGTAATTTATTGGAAAAGTTATGTAAACGTTTTATCTTGTTTTTTTTTAATACGAGTCACTAGAGGGCAAGGAATAGTTTAGGGAAAGGAATAAACATTGTTCGTTTGATTCGTGTGTTGGGGAAGTAAATTTGCCAAAAGTCTAGTTTCTTGGCAAATTCATGGAACCAAATATGTTTAGTACAAAATGCTGCAGGAAAACGAACAGTCTTTGGAAAGCAGCAACTGTTGTTTATTTGATTTATCTTTGTGTATTTGTGTGATTATGAGGTTTGCTAATATGTAGTCTCTTGACAAATTTAGAAAACCATTAAACTTATGTTTAAATACAAATCACTGGAGAACAAGAAACTGTTCTTGCATCGTTTGTGTGTTGTGTTGATGTATATATATATATTGGCCCAGTCCCTCCACCAAGGGAATTATGTGACACAGAGTTATTAAGCGGAGTATAGCTGGTTTGAATTCAGAGATTTACATTTCCGACACAGATTGACAAACTAAGAATGAATATCTCAATCTATCCCGCTATTTACCCACAGCTATGTGCATGTATATATATATATATATATATATATATATATATATATATATATATATATGAGGAAGAATGAATAAAGGAAAGAAGGAACAGAATGGATAATAAAAGAAGAATTTAATCAATATCACTTACACATGTGTTTCGGTCTGTTTATCTCTGAGTACATGGTTCGTTTTTCCCTAACGACTTTTTTCATTCAAAATTAAACTTCACTCTGATGAAGGTCGAATTTTCTCTGTGTACGGAATATTTTCAAATTTTTCTATTATTATTATTTCATTTCATTTGTTTATTTAATGATAATAATAGTTTGAACCGTGTACACAAAGATGAACTGACCGAAAGACATGTGTAAGTGATATTGATTAAATTCTTCTTTTATTATCCATTCTGTTCTTTCTTTTCTTTATTCATTCTTCCTCATACTGTCGGATTCCATTTTTACATATATATATATATATATATATATATATGTGTGTGTGTGTGTGTGTGTGTGTGTGTGTGTGTTTGTGTGTGTGAGTATGTGTGCGTGGGTGTGTTCGTGTGTGCGTGTGTGATACATAGGTAGATAGATAGGAAAGAAAGAGGTTCGCTAAAATGTATTTCTTGGTCAATTTAGGAAATCTTTTTATGAATTTATGAAACCTTCTATTTTCAATACAAATCACTGACGTCTGTTAGTGGCGTATATATATATATATATATATATATATATATATATATATATATATATATATATATAATGTGTGCGTGTTTCCGTGCGTATTTGGTTGTATGAGTGTGTATATGTGAATGGGCGTAAGATTGGCTTAAATTTTGTTTCTTGGGAAATTTATGAAACCATTTTCTGTTTTTTGGTTGTTTTTAACATGTATTCACCCAGCCCCTCAACTCGAACAGGAAGTGAGTCAAGGTCAATTTCTTAAGTGCATTTTATAGATTTTGAATTAAGTGTTTTCCTTCTCCTAGACCAGTTGCCGTACTAAGATTACCAGTCTGCCCTACCATTTACCCATGGGATAGATAACCAAGGGTATTAGTGCTATCTGAAATAGTAACCAAATGAATAAACAAAAAAAAAAAACATAAATGAAAAAATTTTAAATTATTTATTTATTTAGTTACTTTAAAGAAAATGTGTTAATATAACCAACTGCTAATTCTAATTAATGTTATACGCACATGAATGTTCATTCTAATTTGATAGTCTCCCAGTTACTTCGAAATATGCCTCCCATTTTGTTTGTGGTAGGATATGTTAAAAGGATTGGAATTGATAAGGTTATATGAAAAGGTAACCGGAGAGGGAGGAAAACAAAGTAAAACATTGACTAAAAATGACCAGTCAAAAAAAAAAAAAAAAATTTCCAACAAACGAGACGTAAGGTGCCGATCAACTTAGTAAGAATTTATTGAGGGCATTAAATCCCCCAGAAGAAAGGCAGATTAATCACCTCCCTGTCATAAGCAGCACCACCTCTAAGAATATGAGATGAACTGAAACCGATATCTTTACAGGAATCACCAGAAAAAAGTATATATAAAGCCTCAGGAATTATATGTGTGCCATTTTCAATAAAGTTAGCGTCTGATGAAAACCCATATGTATACACAGATAGCTATGGTATAAATAGATCCATAACCGCAAATGGCCCGATTTTTAGCCTTTATTCTTTACCAATTATATATATATATATATATATATATATATATATATATATATATATATATATATATAAAATGTTGTTCTGGTTCCAACGGGAGAAAATGTAATATTTTTAAAAAAAGAAAGGTCCGCAAAATGTATCGTTCTCAGAAAAAATGTGTTTTATTCTTTTTATTTCACATACGCAACAGGTGTTTCAGAATTCTGGTATCTTCTTCAGGCTTTGATCAATACATATATTGATATACATATATATATACACATATACACATATATATATACATAGGTTGTGCGTGTTTCTGTAATTTTTCTGTTATATATCTAATTTTCAGGCGCCTTTCGACAATGAAAAGTTCGCTTGAATAAGTATGTCGGTTGCCAATGAGACTATTTTTAAGAATTTTATTTCGTTTATTGTTCAATTTTTGTCTTAGAAAATACAGAATCCATTTCGACATCTTTTGAACACACCTCGTAAGTTATATAAATATAGTACATCAGAGTTCATAGATATAATTTATTCCTAGTCTGTTATAGGATCCAAATGTCAGATTCGGATATTATTTTTAAGCGTCTGAAAATGTATGGATCTAATGAATTGTAAGATTCATATTTAAATTTGAAACATTTTAATTTTAGTATATTTTTTTTAATACACAGAATTTATATTATGAATATGAATTGGACATTTTAAATTATTAACGTTAAATTCTTATTTTGAATTTTATGTAATCTATATATATGGGAGATTCGGTAGCTATCTGTCTGTAACTTCAATTATGTCACTACTTACGTCACAGCAATTTCCAGAATTAATTACGTTTATCAATGAGTATCTAATTTATAGTCAAGATCATTATTACATGAATATAAAAGAATAACTGTATTATATATATATTCAGAAAGTTAGTACGCAACATTTGACGGCCCACAGTTTTTTTAAACAAATCTTTAATAAATACGAGCACGATATTATTGATTTATATATAGTTTGTTTTATTCTAATATATATTCAAATTTATCTAACGTATAGAGTTTTTACAGAAATTATTTACAAATATGAAATCGTCATATACGTTTGTCTTAGCTTAAATTTGTATTTTTATTTTTTGTATTCAACCGTCAACGAACCGGATTTTTAATAATGTTTGATAAAATCGAAATATTTTTTTTTTTTTAACTATATTATTTACTCTGAAATTGAAATATAAAAAATTTGATAAAGAATAATTAGAATATTCAACTTTGGAAAAACTTAAAATGTTAAGTGAGCTCATTTTTTTTCCTCACTCTATTTTTGTTTTCATTTTTTACATAGGTAAAGATAAAATTTGTTTTAAAACTATTTATATATTCAGTTATTCAGTTTGATAAATAATCAAAAGAAAAGGAAGTATTTTTTAATTTGAGTGTGTGTGTGGGGGGGGTGTGTAGGGGTTCTTCTGTGCAACAAGTCACTTTGTTTAAGAAAAGCAGAGACAGTAACAAATGGTACAAACATCGGCACATTTATTTTTTCTTTGCCCGTTTTATATTATAAATTTTATTTGATAGAGCTGCTCCTTAATAGATACTACAGTAAATTCTTATTTCAAATTATGTAAATCCTATTAGAAATCTTTAAAAAATTGTTTACATGTATTTTTACTGCAAAATCTTTTTACGGTTAGTTTTATTACTGATGTAATTTTGTTACATAATTGTTAGTACTCTAACACTTATTTACAGTAGTGTAGAAACCAAAATGGCTGTTATAAGTTGCAGCCGGCGGCCTTGAAGGATTGAGTGACACGGCTTGACCTCATCCTGATCCTTCCGGTGGATACCGCGAGAATCGTTGGAGAAGACCCTCTTCCTGTTTAGATTAGAAAGAGAGTTTTAGTTCAGTATCGGCCAAACCACGAAAGGGGTAAGTTGTGTTAAGCACACGGCCGACTCAATCTGCGCAGGTAGTCTGGTGGGGATTTCGGAATAAAATAGGATCTAAAGCAAATCGAAGTCTTGGGTTATTATCTAAAAACTAACAATGACACAGGGCTTCTGATAAAGAGAAATCCCCATATGGAAGACCAGACACGAAGTCCCCAGACGAAGTCCAGACGCTAGAAGAAGAACGTAAGATACCAAGATGAGCAGAAGAATAATAGAAGTAAAGAGAGAAATACATCAATTTTTCATCTGCAATATTTATTTAAATTAATTGTAGCAAAGTAATCAAAAGTTAGTAGTATTTTATTCATTTAAAAAATACACAATGAGTTTAATTGTATTCGTATTAGATTATTGAAATAGCTTTTTAAATCAATTTGTATAAATTTTACTTTCTTCTTTTAAAAAATGAATGAATAAAGTTATTAATTTAATTTAATGCTTACTTTAGTAAATATGCAATTTATTAAATCTCTAAGAAAATGAATTTAGAGTGTAAGAACATATATTACATTCATTCATTAATTGCACAAATATTTTTAGATAAATCTTATTTATCGAAAAACATTATAAACAATTATTTTTCTACAGAATTGAACTGAATAAAATTTAGTTTATTGGCATTGCATTCTAACTCCCACCCACCTCAGGCAATGTTTCCAAAAACTTATTTTTACATCGCCAGGAGGGTGTTTTTTTGCTAGTATATTTAATTAGATTTCTACATGTAGCACTTATATACCATGGACCTGGAAGGAAGCGTGTGGTGTAATGGTTAAAGTCATGGGAAATGGACTCGTCGCCCCGAGTTCAAATCCTGTACGTGGTAATTGCATTTCACTTAGCGCTAATACTCTTGGGAAAGGTATGAATCCTACTCTCCCTCCAGCTATGGGTAAATAGCGGGGCAGACTGGGTTCTTTAACCATGGCTAGGTAACCAGTCTAGGAGAAGGAAAACTCTGAATTCAAACCTGTTGAACACCGCTTAATAAATTGACCTTGTGTCGCATCCTGCTCGTGCGGAGGGGTTGGTAAATATATATACACCATAGACCTAAGTCGAGCCTCTTGGCGGGGCTTAGAATAAGCCCAAAGGACAAAGATGTCTTGGGTATGACAACAGAATGCTTTCAGTGGTGAGGTTTCATTTCTAGATCTCTGCGAAGTTTGGACTATTCCATCTTTTTCATTATTCCTAGCATCATTCTGATCTGGAGTAATAATTTATGTTAGCTTCCCAACTATAAATCAAATATATATTTTTTAATTATCAGTATCAGGATAAAATTACTTGAAACCATATAACTTTTCCGATAATGTATTATTATTATAAAATATGAACAGTGAAGGGACCGTGGTTGTTTGGTGAGTGTTTAGTTGAGGAGTTGAAGAAGATCCGAGTTTTGATCCCCACAATTTAAATGTATAAGACTACGGAAATGAAGTTTCCATAGAAAACAAAAGAAGACAAAATTGATAAAAGAAACAAACTTTTTATATACATTAATTTACAATTGGTATATTCAGTTGTTCTTTTAGTGGTGTTGCAGACTGTATGTGTCTGTACGTAGTTGTGTGTGACAAGTGTGACATGTATTGTTTATATTTGTGCGATTGGTTGTGTCAACATTGTAGCAGTTTTGTCTGTGATTGAAACTTGTGATTGAAATTTGTTGTTGTTGAGCGAGAGAAGAGAGAGAGAGAGAGAGAGAGAGAGAGAGAGAGAGGAGAGAGAGAGAGAGAGAGAGAGAGAGAGAGAATAAAAAACGAAAAATAGACAGACCTGTTTTTCAGCTCTATGGGCCTTTTTATAATTTTCTTTTTGTCATTGTCTATTGTGATCATTAAGCTAAAATATTCATCAAATATCAGGTGATTTGCAATGATGCAATATCAAATGATTTTGGTACATTTTGATAGCGTACATATTTTCCCATAGAATTTAAACCATTGTTTCTATTGTTTCTAAAATATTTCCAAACTAATATTATTTCGATTATCATTTGATTACCTAATTCTAAACTCATGACATACAATTGTAAAACTAGTTATTTAAGAAAACTTAATTATTTTAATTTATTCAATTCCACATGCCGTAAAAATATAGGGGCCAATCCCTATAACAGTTATTGAAGTTGCATACTTGTGCATAGATCAATAGTATTAGAAAACAACTGAAAGCATTTAACTTAATGTAATTTTATATATAAAATGTTAGCACTGCATAACCCATCAAGATTTGATATTCCGCGAAACAAGTAAAACAACCGTACCAAATCTGATCCTAAATAATTATTTAGCAGAAGAGCAACAGTTACTTCATTTGGATCCGAGCCCGTAGGCCGTTAAGTCACAATCTAATTCTAGAAGTAACAAACGGAGACACCTTTATCTAAGACAGAATGATAGATAGTATACGTTCATTCTCGCAGAAGTTCTCGAGGGATGAACAACGAAATAAACAAAATTGAAAAAAGTCTCACAGTTTTATTATATAGAAAAGTTTATTTATTTTTTGCTGCAGCTATTTTGAAACAAGGTTGTCGAATTAAGATCAAGCAGAATCAGGGTGATGGTAGATTAAAGTTAGCCGACAACTTTTGACATTTAACGGCTTTTAACTGCTTTTATCTTATCTGATTGTCAAGCTCCTTTGCAATTTAACTCGTGGCCCATTTAAAATTCGCTGACCTACTATACTCAACTCAGATACCGCTATTCAAAGTTTTTTTTTCGTTGATTTAACTATCTTTCTTTTTTTTTTAAATAAAAACTCTAGAACTTTCAAAATGTATCCTTTTTTTCCTTCATTCTTTCCTTTTTTTATTTCTTTCTTTCTCTTTCTTTCAGCTAGATTTACGTGTTTATGAGGCTGTCTGTGTTACATTTCTTTTGGTTTATTTGTTTAACTTTGGAGTGAAAACCTCACAATAATAATAATAATAATAATAATAATAATAATAATAATAATAATAATTTTGAGATAAAAACGGATCACCTTATCCCAGCAAGAAGACCAGACCTAGTGTTGATAAACAAAAAAGAAAGAACTTGTCAACTGGTGGATTTTGCAGTGCCAGCAGATCACAGGGTGAAGTTAAAGGAAAATGAAAAAATAGACAAATATCTGGACCTTGCCAGAGAACTGAAAAAGTTATGGAATATGAAAGTGAAAGTGATACCCCAGCCAGGAGACCAGATTGATTAACCAAAAAAAAGAGAACGTGTCAACTGGTGGACTTTGCGGTCCCAGCAGATCACAGGGTGAAGCTGAAGGAAAATAAAAAGATGGATAAATACCTGGACCTTGCCAGAGAATTTAAAAAGCTATTGAATATGAGAGTGAAAGTAATACCAATTGTAGTTGGTGCACTTGGAACGGTACTAATAAACTTGGATAAAAGACTGGGGGATCTAGAAATCAGAGGAAGAATTGAGACCATCCAGACTACTGCACTGCTGCAATCGGCTGGAGACCTGAATAGACTTGTTTTCACTCAGACATCAGTGAAATACCATCAGCTAACGCTGATGTGAAAAAACTCAAAAGGAGTGAAAATAATAATAATAATAATAATAATAATAATAATAATAATAATAATAATAATAATAATAATAATAATAATAATAATGAGACACACACAATTTTCTGGGACTTTGAGGTACAGACGGATCACATAATCCCAGCCAGGAGACCAGATCTTGTGTTGGTTGACAAAAAGAGAGAGACTTGTCATCCTGTGGACTTCACGGAGTGAAAATGAAAGAAAACGAAAGAATCGATGCCAGAGAACTAATAAAAACTGTGGAACATTGGGGCCCTTGGAACAATCCCAAAGGGGTTAGACAGGAGCCTGGATGAATTAAAAATCGGAGGAAGAATCGAGACCATCCAGACTACAGCATTATTGATATCGGCTGGAATACTCGGAAGAGTCCTAGAGACCTGAGGAGACTTACTGTCACTCAGCCTCCAGTGAACCACCAGCTTCTGCACGTGTGAAAAACTCGAATGGAGTGAAATAAAAATAATAATAATGATAATCCAAATGTTTAAGACAGGAAATGTGACAGATAGACCAAAGACAAGGAAATTGATGGCGATGCACAAGACATTAAACCATTGACAGACAATATCTGTCAAGAAGAGAAGGAAGAAAATGTCTTCTCACCATTGAGGATTGTTCAAATACGACAATTTGAGAAATCGCATAATACAATACAAAGAACATAGAAACACTAATTACAGCAGCCAATAATGACAATTGCAGCATAAAGACAAAGAGAAAAGCATCAAAAGCTAGAAATAATACAATAAAAATATTATTATTAAAATAATATAAAAATATAAATAAATAATAAACTTAATAATAAAAATATAAATAAAATAATATAAATGATATAATATAAATAATATAATTAATATAAAATATAATTAAAAATGATATAATAGTATAATAATATAATAATATAAATAATATAATTAATAATATATAAATTGATATAATATATATTGAGCTGTTATAAAATTGTATAATAATATATAATGATATAATAATATAATAATATAAATAAATATAAAAAGAAGATACTAATATAATGATATAAATAAAGATAATATAATATAATAATAATAATAATAATAATAATAATAATAATAATAATATAAAATAATAATAATGATATAATAATAACATAAAATAAAATATATAATAATAATATAAAATAATAATAAAATAATAATAATAAGATAATAATAAAAATAATATAAAATATAAATAAAAATATTATAATAATATAATAATATAATAATATAAATAAAAATAATATAAATAATATAAAAAATATTAATATTATTAATACAATAAAAATAATACAATAAAAAGAACATAGAAACACTAATTACATCAGTCAATAAAAACAATTGCAGCATAAAGACAAAAAGAAGAGCAACAAAAGCTAGAAATAATAAATGAATTAAAAGACAACTATATGGATACTTCAAGCAAAAAAAGGGAGAGTTTACATATGAGAAGATTTGGACATGGTTAATAAATGAGAACCTCAAGAGAGAAACTTAACCTCTTACAATATAACTCCATATGAACTGTTACATAATATATGCATAGATTATTATCAACCCCCTGTATTTCTGAAGGGATGGCCCCTTTTCATATCACGGGCGGGACTTTCCATGGAATATTACAGAAAGACCCCGAAATACGTGAAGTCACGTGGGACCTGGTTGGGTCTCCAGTCCCAGCTTGGACGTCAGTCAGATAAGATGTTTCTGCCTTAGCTGGAGCTCACTGCACACGCGCGCTATGTTAGTTAGAGAAATATGTTTAGTTAAGTAAATAAAGGTTTAAATAACTAATATGGTTTTGTGGTTGATGAATGTCTTGACCTCAAGACTGACCTAGAAGAAGAAATGAACCAGGGACGACCAACCAGCAAGACGAGGTCCAGACGCTAGAAGAAGAACGTAAGATACCAAAGATGAGCAGAAGAATAATAGAAGTAAAGAAAGGGTATACAACAGAACTAATAATATCAAAGTGAAAATAGATAAGATCCTGCAGAATAGCAAGTGTAGGATGTTTGAATGCAGACAAAACTGCAGTCACATCATAAGCGAGAGCAGCAGACTAAGTGGAATACAAGAACAGGCCCAATTGGGTGGGAAAGTTGGTTTGGTTTGTTTTGTTTTACGGCATATCAACCTCAGTGGGTCATTTAATGCCGATAAAGTTGTGAAATAAATTCATTCTTAATGGATAATACAATTTTGTTTATAAACTCATGTTTTTCTATTCAACCCATAGATGGGACCCTGACAGGTACTACCACTCCGGGTCAGAGGGGACCAGGGAGCAATGGTGATGAAGGGGTGCCCCACATTCCCCAAACCCCCAAAACTGGAACCTCACCATCAGATAGAATTTAACGTCATTCTCAGGACATGAAGACACTCAGTCAGCGCCTTCGAGCACCCCTATGATAAAAAGGGGTTGGGGCTTGTCATAAGGGAAATAGGGTTGGGAAAATCATATAGGTGCTAGGGCTTGACGTGACCAGCCGATTGATCGGAGTGGGCTTCTCCAACTGTCCGTCTAGCCCAAGATAGGGCCAAAGTGGAGTATTGCATGTCATGAACTGCTCATCCACCCGGTTTCTATCCTTAAGCATCACGGGTCGCCACCCACGGCCAACAGGTGGCCCCATTGGGGAAGTCTTACCCCTCTGCAGAGGTGCAGTCGGTGCATTTTACCGCCACAGCCTACAGGGAGGTTGGGTGGGAAAGGTGAACCACTGGAAATTATGCAAGATATCAAATTTTGACCATACTACCAAATGGTATATGCGCAAACAAGTATCCCCTCTTTAGAATGAGGCAAATAAAATTCAATGGGATTTTGAGATACAAACGGAACACTAAATCCCGACCAAAAGACCTGACCTAGTGTTAATCAAAAAATGAAAATAACTTGGCATCTTGTTGATTTTGCCATTCCAGTGGAACACAGAGTACAAAAGAAGGAACACAAAAAGTTCGACAAATACTTGGACCTTGTCTGAGAAATAAAAAAAAATAAAAAAAATATGGATGAATGTGATGGCAATTGTACTTGGTGATTTCACACGGTCCCAAATGTTTGAAAGACAAACTGGTAGAATTGGAAATCAGAGGAAGAATCGAGATCACCCAGACAATAGTATCTTTAAAATATGTTAGATTACCCAAAATAGTCCTGGGCACTTCAGGAGACTTGCCGTCACTCAGACTTCAATTGAAAACGACCAGCTAACTCGGGTGTGAAAACTCGCAAGGACTGATATAATAATAATAATAATAATAATAATAATAATAATAATAACAATAATAATAATAATAATAATAATGTCAATCAGACTCCAGTAAAAGACCATTAGCTAACGCTGGTGTGAATAGCTCTATAATGATAGGAACTGGAAATCAGAGGAAGAATTGAGACCATCCGGACATTGATGAATACTCAGAAGAGTCCTTGAGAACTGAGGACACTTGTTGTCACTCATACTTCAGTGAATGACCATCATCTTACGCTAGTTCGAAAAACACACATGGTGTGAAACAACAACAACAACAACAACAACAATAATAATAATAATAATAATAATAATAATAGTTGGGGCATTTGGAACGGTTCCCAAAAGCTTAGTATAAAGATTAGAGGAACTGGAAATCAAAGGAAGAATTGAGACAATCCAGACAACATCATTGTTGAAATCAGCTGGAATAGTGAGGAGAGTCCTAGAGACCTGTTGTCCCTCAAACTTCAGTGAAAGACCATCAGCTAACGCTGTTGTGAAATAACAATAATAATAATAATTATTATTATTATTATAATACCCTTTTCCAATCAGTCCCAAAAGGATTGGAAAAGGGTCTGGAATCTTTGGAAATCAGAGGAAGGGTTGAAATCATTCAGGACACTGCACTGCTGCAATCTGCCAGAATACTCAGAAGAGTCCTGGAGACCTGAGGAGAATTGCTGTCACTCAGACTCCAGTGAAAGACCATCAGCTAATGCTGATGTGAAAACTCAAAAGAAGAAAATAATAATAATAATAATGATAATAATAATAATAATAATAATAATAATAATAATAATAATAATAATAATAATAATAATAAGAGGAGGAGGAGGAATTGAGGCCGTCCAGACAAAAGCATTATTTAAATCAGCTAGAATACTCAGGAAACTCCTGGAGACCCAAGGAGACTTGCTGTCACTGAAACTCCAGGGAAAGACCATCAGCTAACGCTGTTGTGAAATAACAATAATAATAATAATTATTATTATTATTATAATACCCTTTTCCAATCAGTCCCAAAAGGATTGGAAAAGGGTCTGGAATGTTTGCAATTCAGAGGAAGGGTTAAAACCATTCAGGACACTGCACTGCTGCAATCTGCCAGAATACTCAGAAGAGTCCTGGAGACCCGAGGAGACTTGCTGTCACTCAGACTCCAGTGAAAGACCATCAGCTAATGCTGATGTGAAAACTCAAAAGAAGAAAATAATAATAATAATAATAATAATAATAATAATAATAATAATAATAATAAGAGGAGGAGGAATTGAGGCCGTCCAGACAAAAGCATTATTTAAATCAGCTAGAATACTCAGGAAACTCCTGGAGACCCAAGGAGGCTTGCTGTCACTGAAACTTCAGGGAAAGACCATCAGCTAATGCTGGTGTGAAAAATCATAATTATTTAAATAATAATCAAATATATTTAACCCATTGCGTGGTTACTAAAAGTTGCTACCATTCCGGGTCAGAATGGTCATGTGAGTAATGGCATTAAAGTGGCACTCTAGACTCCCCAGTCCCAGAACTGGAGCCGCACCCTTGGATGCAGTTTAGTTTCATTCCCAGGACACGTCTAATGTTGGAAATATATTGAATCCATCTGTTCCCCCACAGGTATGGGTAAATAATAGGAGCGACTTGGCTATTAAGGATTAGCAAGATAAACAGTCTAGGAGATAGAAAACTCTAAATTCAAACCAGCTGTAACAAATTGACCTTGTTTCGCATCTCTCCCATAGATGATGGGTTGGGGAAATATATATATATATATATATATATATATATATATATATATATATATATATATATATATATATATATAATTGTTTACAAAACAACTATCAAGCATATAATTTTCGAAATGGGTAATAATGTTAATATATATCATTTTACTTATTTTGATAGAAGATTTGATATTAGCAAACACTCTTAAAAAACACCTGCCTGTTCCTATAGATAGGTCAATACTCGGATGGTAGCTTGTGATATAGTCAGTATAACGAATTCATAGTAGTGATAGTGAGCTGGCAAATCTTTTTTCATTAAACAGACACAGGATGATACATAAACAAAAAAACAATGCTTTTACTAAAATCATATATGTGAACAATGTTTATTTTAAAATATTTTTTATCAATATGGAATTTAAAACAAACTTTTACAAAAGTAACTAATACTATAGAATATTAACTCAATTAAGAAAATTGATTAGCTGGTTGGTTGGAATTTACGGCATGTCAACCTTTATTGGGTTATTTCATACCGAATACATAGTTTTATTCATTCTTGATAGGCATTGATATTTATTTTTTTAAACTTAATTTTTTATATACATTTAGAAAAAATCATTTTTTTTTCTATTTAACCCACAGATGATACTCTAACAGGGACGCCCACAACAACAGGAAAGGCTTGCGAGTAATGGCGATGAAGTGGTACTCCACATGCCCTAGAGCTCCAGAACTGTAACTTCACCATTAAATGCAGTTTAACCTCACATCCAGGACACTACTGCCTCGTAGCACATATATGATAGTAAGAGTAGGGTATGTTATAAGGGCAATATTGTCGAAGACAATCCTATAGGTGCTAGGGATAGACATGAGCAGCCAATTGATCGGAGAAGACATCTACAACCACTCGTCTAGCCAAAGTCAGGTACAAGTTGGATTGGTACATGTTATGGACTGCTTATTCACTAGGATTCCGTCCTTAAGTATTACGAGTCACCACTCACGGCCAACAAGTGATCCCATTGAGGGAATTTTACCCCTCTGTCGAGGTGCAGTTGGTGTATTATAAAGCACGATAGGGCTTCAGAAAAATGACTGTCAGGGTTAATTACTTATAAATATACTGATATCGCTTTCTGTGGCTGAGATATTACTACCTAGGTATGTGAACTGGTGTAATAATTTCAATGTCTGTATCTTGCTTGAAACACGTGAACTCTGTTTTATCTAAGGTCACGTAAAGAGACACATTCATCCCAATTATATATATATATATATATATATATATATATATATATATGTGTGTGTGTGTGTGTGTTTGTGTGTGTGTTTGTGTGTGTGTGTTTATGAGTAAGTGAGAGAGTAAGTGTGTGTGTGTGTATGTGTGTGTGTGTGCGCGCGCGCGCTTTCGATGCCTTTACCATAAATATCTTCGAAACTCTCATAGTTTCGAATAAATCCTCATCAAAAAAATATTTCACACAATATGAAATAAGAAAAAAAAAACACACTCTAGCCGGAGAATTAAAGGGGAAAAAATCCATAAAATGGGTTTACTTGAGTTTATACATGATATTAATCAGCGAACAAGTCAATCTTCTTTTGTTTTTGTTTTTGTTTATATATATATATATATATATATATATATATATATATATATATATATATATATATATATGGTAACCTATTCTTGATGTAATTTACCTGGCTCTGCCCTGCAAGATGTTCACGGCACACATTCCATGGCCACACAAATAGAAGGAAACGTCGACCTTCCACTGGTTAATCAAAGGGCAAAAATATTATCTTAAGGGCAGACTCGAAATGTCAACGCTGTTAATGAGACAAGAGGTTCTGTTTTATTAAATATCTATATCTCTTTGAACAATGCTGATTATCTGCGAAGACCAGGAAAGAAATCCACAGCAAGTAAACTTTCTAGTATCACAGCAGTAACAGTGCGAATAAGGGGGTGACAATGTTAAAGCACTATGGTAATATCAAGGGAGTAAAATCTAAAATCATCGCGTTACACACTGGACCCGTCAAAGAACACAAACACTTGTATTTAGGAAAATATAAGATGAGATGTTTATTCCCTCGGCTGTGTACAGCTGAGAGTCGTTGGCAGGGTTACGCAAACGTGGAGCCTCGGGAGTTCTTTTCAAGTGATCTCGAACCTGATCGTTGTCTGTCTAATTTATTGTGTTACACACTGGACCCGTCAAAGAACACAAACACTTGTATTTAGGAAAATATAAGATGAGATGTTTATTCCCTCGGCTGTGTACAGCTGAGAGTCGTTGGCAGGGTTACGCAAACGTGGAGCCTTCGGGAGTTATTTTCAAGTGATCTCGAACCTGATCGTTGTCTGTCTATTCGATCTCTACGGGCTTCTTTTATTGTAGTCTGACCCCCGGTGTCACGCCTCTCTGTTCGTGACACCTAAGCACTTTTTCTTCGCCCACGCAGGCTGTTTTCATTGGCTATGGGCTACGCCTACAGATTTCTGCACCTAAATCATGTCAAATGTTCACCTGCATTTCCAGGTGCAAAAAATAAGTTCAGGGCCACATCCTGTTTTCGTTTCCAGGCTGCACCCGACCCCCATGCACTTCCTATTCAGCCTGGTCCTTGGGTCCACTGATAAGACAATATATTACAAGCGTTAACTAAAAGTCACGTTTTCGACTGGTCGTTTTTAAATTGTATTGATCCGGATGTACTTTAGAGGTGACACAAATATTCTGACACATTTCACATGTAAATTCAGTAATGTATTTCATCATCATCATCATCATCATCATCAGGTCGTGCTCATAACCTTGATAGAATATGCATTCAACTTTTCTCCCAGCTATATATTAAATAGTTGGGTAGACTGGGCTCTTTAGAATCGATGTAACAACTTGTCAAGGAGTAAGGAAAACTCTAAATTCAAAACTTTGTTGGTTGTTTGGTTTTATGACATGCTATTTATTTCAAAAGTCAAAATATCTTACCCTAAAGAAGGCCAATTTTTGTATACTTAAATTTTATGTTTCTCTATTATTATTATTTAATATTTAAAATAATGCTAAATAGGATGCAATGTATACAGGTAAAAACTCTTGGTTGAAACACATGTCGGCACTTCAATGAATAATTTTTATCCATACATTTTCTTTTCATTTATGTTTTAACACACACACACACACACGCACACACACACACACACATATATATATATATATATATATGTGTGTGTGTGTGTGTGTGTTTAGTTCTAGTATATATTTATATATATATATATAAGTATACTTACGTTTAATATATATTATTATATATATATATATATATATATATATATATATATATATATATATATATATATGAGAGAGAAAGTTTTATAGAAAAACAACAAGATGTAAAACATTTTAGCTGACAGATATCTGTTTCGACATTATGAATATGTCTTTTTCAAAGCAACATTGTAAGTGGAAGAACGAAATGAAAATATTAATAATTACAAGTCAACGAACGCTCTCGATCAGTACCGGAAAATTTAAAAAAAAATGTTTAAAAATCACCGGAGGCTCATATTTTCGGATGTAATAAGGATCCCGACTCTGCGAGTTTAACATCATTGCAAATTCATGTTGCTGGACTTGTTACATTTTTAAACTTTCATTTGTAACCGGAACATTTTCCTGAACTTTTTTTGATATTCATTTACATTTTTACTACAAACTCTTTGAGTTTTTATGATAAAAATGCTTAAACATTTTAAAATAAAATTTATTTTATTTTTAACAACAAATATGTATTTTTAAACATTTAAAAAAAAAATTTCCGGTACTGATCGAGAGCGTTCGTTGACTTGTAATTATTAATATTTTCATTTCGTTTTTCCACTTACAATGTTGCTTTGAAAAAGACATATTCATAATGTCGAAACAGATATCTGTCAGCTAAAATGTTTTACATCTTGTTGTTTTTCTATAAAACTTTCTCACATATTGTCGGATTCAATATACATTTTTACCTTCATATATATATATATATGCGCTTTTTAATGGTCTATCATTATCCTCTACAGATTTTCTTTTAAAGTAAGCTGGTTTCCGCTAAAATTTTAAATTGAAATCCTTCTACTGTTTCATTTTTTTCTCAAAAGTTAAAGTTGCTATTTATGCCAAAAACTTTTCTTTTTTGTTTCTATTTAATCCATAGATGGGAGACTAACATGTACTACCACTCCGGGTCAGAGTTGACTTGGGAGCAATTGGTGCATCACATCCCAGAGACCTCCAGAATTGGAACCTCACCATCAGATAGACTTTAACGTTATACCAACGTCCTGAAGTCCCTCATCCACCGAATTCTAGCAGACATATTACAAAAGGGTTGGGCTTGCCATTAGGGCAATAGGATTGGGACTATCATATTGGCGCTAGGGCTTGACATGACTAGCCGATTGATTGGATAGGGCATTTCCGACCGCCCGTCTAGCCTAAATAAAGGCATAAGTGGTGTGATGCATGGACTACTCAGCCAACAGTATTTCTTCCTTAAGCATCACGGGTCGCCACTCACGGCCAACAGGTGACCCCATTGGGTGGGGTCTTACCCCTCTGCTGAGATGCAGTTGGTGTATTCTAAAGCCCCACCTACAGGACTAAAGTGGAGCTTGTGTCACACCCTACTAATGTGCAGGGTTGGTAAATCTCTCTCTCTCTCTCTCTCTATATATATATATATATATATATATGTATATATATATATATGATAGGTATGTAAACACGATGTCTTTGGATATGGCTTTTTGCCGACAATTTTTGGGAGAATATGTGCTTAATTGAAGTCGTACCTAATTTTTGAAAATTAATTAATTAATAATTAATGAATTAGGCGAGAATACCTATTCAAATGTAAGGTTAAACAAATCGAGAAAAATCAATCTCTGTATGGACATTTCAGCCTATTAGGCCTCATCAGCAGAGCTATAGACATATATATATATATATATATATATATTGCATACGGAATAACAAACAAAGCATTACAAATTTATTCCCCTGCTATGTTTATTAAATTGAATATTGTTCTTGTGCAATGTCCGTGTTTTTTTTTCATTATAAAAAAAAAAGAATCAGGATAAAATTGTTTATTCAAGATCCCATAATTATTGTAACTATGCAACGTACAAATCGTTAGCTGGGACTAAGTTATGTGCATGATAGTGTTTAGCTTTTGCCGTTTAACTTTGCAATTAGTTGTGAAATCCTATGCCGGTTTCATTCATATCTAATAGGTCTAACCTAACAGCGTTAACGCTTTCACGCTGTTTGCCCCTGCTGATGAAGAATCTTTAAGAGCGTAACGCAGTGATAAGAAACAACAATTATAAGATTGAGCAAAGCCAGTAATTATTATCAAGCCTTGCCAGGCTAACAAACATGCGTGAGTTGATTCCACGTCTACCCAAAGCCCTAAGATAGCCGACAGGATCCCAACATGACTAGCATTGCTTCTTTTCCTTTTACAGTTTGCTTTAGATAGGGAGACTGAATAAATTATTTGTATCCCAGTCGGCACCCTCACTTGCCCACAGATTCCATTAAAGATGAAGGCGTTTTAAAAGTAGAACGACCTTCATTCTGTGATGCCCCTTTTATTCACTACGCAGAAACCTGTTTGCTGAAGGGAAGTTTTTAGTTTGGTTTCAGGTTCTTTATTTAATGGCATATTAACCTTCGTGGTTTTGGTTTGGTTTGGTTTGTTGGATTTTACGGCATATATATATTTACCAACCCCTCCGCACGAGCAGGATGCGACACAAGGTCAATTTCTTAAGCGGAGTTCAGCAGGTTTGAATTCAGAGTTTTCCTTATCCTAGACCGGTTGCCTAACCAAGGTTAAAGAGTCGAGTCTGCCCTACTATTTACCCATAGCTGGAGGGAGAGTAGGATTCATACCTTTCCCAAGGATATTAGCGCTAAATGAAATGCAATTACCACGTCCAGGATTTGAACTCAGGTCGACGAGTCCATTTCCCATGACTTTAACCATTACACCACGCGCTTCCTTCGATTTTACGGCATATAAACCCTTGTTGGACTATTTTAAGCCGATGATATTTTCTGTTTATTCCTAATGGGTATTCAATTTTTTTAAACTCATTTTTCTATTTAACCCAAAGTTGAGGCCTTACAGATACTACCCTCCCGGCTCAGGTTGGACTTGGGAGTAAACGTGCTGAATGACTGCTTTACATTCTCCAAAGCTACAGAATTGGAAATTCATCATTAGATAGAGTTTAAATTCATACACAGGACACTAAGAATCTCAGCCACCGCCTTCTAGCACATACCTGATAAAAAGATTCGAGGCGTGTCATAAGGGAATAGGGTCGGAACAATCATATAGTTGTTAAGACTTGAAGTGACTAGCCTATTGATCGGCGCGGGCCTCTGCGACCGCCCGTCTAGCCTAAGTAAGGGCCAAACTGGATTGTTGCATGTCATAGACTGCGCAGCCACCAAGGTTCCATCCTTAAGCATCATTAGTCACCTTTCACGAAAAAAGGTAATCTCATTTGGGATTTTACCCCTCTATAGATCTGAAAACAGTGTATTCTAAAGTCTCAATCGACTTCGCTGGTACTTAATATCTAAGACATCCTTATAGAAGAACAATTGGGGTACTATTTATCACATAACTTGCAGGATGAGTATCAACAGGCATTGTCCAAGGGTATTAGTCCGAAACTGAACGACTGGAGTTCGAACTCTTACTACGATGTTGGGTAATTTATGAGAAAGTGCGTCCCGGTCTCCTGCCTCAGAAATTGCTACCCGGTGACTACTAAAATAACGTCCCCAGCTATATCGTCTCGGCGATGTTACTTGAAAGAAAACAACCAACTTAGGGCGTTAAATGTATTTTAGAGGAGGGGGGCTTCTCTTTTTGATATGATCAAATGGAGATGGGTGGATAGATATATATAAACAAAATAAAAAATGAACAAATTGAGGTAGATAGATAGATAGATAGATAGATATCCATCTTCATATCTAAACAAGAATTACGACAAATTTCTATAAATAAACAAGAATTACGATAAATTTCTATAAATAAATTTCTAAACAAATTATGATAAATAAATAAGAATTACGACAAAAAAAGAGAATCCCCTCCCCCTCTAAAATACATTTAACGCCCTAAGCTGGTTGTTTTCTTTCAAGTAACTCCACCGAGACGACATAGCTGGGGATATTATTTTAATAGTCACCGGGTAGCAATTTCTGAGGCAGGAGACCGGGACGCACTTCCTCATAAATTACCCGATGTTGCAGTCCAGCACGTTAGCTATTACACCACGAGAACTCCTCCGGAAATTATTGTAGAACCCGATAGCCCATTTTCTCTGAAATATCGTTGATCCAGGGTCTATGAGCTTCTTTATTGCATAGTTTCAGTGCTTACGGCGTTGTCTCCCTTAATGACTTCAATATTTTGCAGTGTCTTTCTGGAATCTCTGCAGCATTTGCTTTCATGAAAGTGTAGCGCGTTTAGGTGTCACATTGCCTTTGTAGACTCTTATTTTCGTGTCTTTACTGAGTTTTCCATTGGTATAGAAACGTCTTCATGTTTATCCTTCTTCTATACAGACAGAAAGCCCACCTTTTAATGATACTTTCCGTGTATTCTCATATAGGAGACGACATATTTTCTGTATATTTGTTTGTTTCGTTTTGTTTTACGGCATATCAACCTCGGTGGGTCATTTAATGCCGACAAAGTTGTGAAATAAATTCAATCTTAATTCATAATACAATTTTGTTTATAAACTAATGTTTGTCTATTCAACCCATAGATGAGACGCTAACAGGTACTACCACTCCGGGTCAGGGTGGACCAGGGAGCAATGGTGATGAAGGGGTGCTTCACATTCCCAAAACCTCCAGAACTGGAACCTCACCATCAGATAGAGTTTAACGTCATTCTCAAGACATGTATACCCTCAGCCACCGCCTTCTAGCACCCATATGATCAGAAGGATTGGGGGTTGCCATAAGGGCAATAGGGCTGGGGCAATCATATAGGTGCTAGGGCTTGACGTGGCCAGCCGATTGATCGGAGGGGTCTTTCCGACCGCCCGTCTAGCCCAAGAAAGGGCAAGGCATGGACTGCTCAGCCACCTGGTTTCTATCCTTAAGCATCAGGGGTCGCCACCCACGGCCAGCAGGTGGCCCCACCGGGGGAGTCTTATATCATATTATTGCAACATACCCGTTTGTATCCTACAATTTTGCTAGAGACCCGTTTGTTTATTCTATTACTGCTATAGAGATGCTTGCATATTATATTATAACTACAGACACATTTTGATATCATATTATCGCATTAGACACGTTTGTATATTACGTTATTGCTAGAAACATCTTTTGTTCACTATAGCATTGCTACAAAACTATGTGGGCCTTGTATTATTGCTACATACATTTTTGTATATTATATTGTTTCGATAAAAATGAGTCCATATTATACTATGGTCATTCAATGAATATGGTAAATTTTGCCTCCGCCCTGTCGGCTGGGACGTTAGAATGCACCGACTGCACCTCTGCAGAAGGGTAAGACTCCCCCAATGGGGCCACCTGTTGGCCGTGGATGGTGACCCGTGATGCTTAAGGATAGAGCCCAGGTGGATGAGCAGTTCATGACATGCAATACTCCACTTTGGCCCTATCTTGGGCTAGGCGGTCGGTCGGAGAGGCCCCCTCCGATCAATCGTCTGGTCACGTCAAGCCCTAGCACCTATATGATTTTCCCAAACCTATTTCCCTTATGGCAAGCCCCAACCCCTTTTTATCATATGGGTGCTAAAAGGCGGTGGCTGCGGGTCTACATGTCCTGGGAATGACGTTAAACTCTATCGGATGGTGAAGTTCCAGTTTATATATATATATATATATATATATATATATATATATATATATATATATTATATATCAATCAATAAGAGTTTTTAGCGATTTCGAGGTCTCCTTTTTTGTGGAATGAGAGGATACAGCCTTTCGTCCATTTATCTATTCTATTTTGCCTATATACTGCATTATAAATTCAAAACATGAAATTATGCATTGAATGACCGTCGTATTACTTCTACTGACACGTTTGTGTATTACTCGGATTCTAGAAGGCTGTCAAGAACGTTTTCGAGAAAGTACAGACAGCGCGAGAGTCGACTTCATAACAGAAGGCTAGAAAACAATATAATTGTAGACTCGTGTATTTCCTGAGTTTCTGTTGCTACAGACACATTAGTATATTACAACAATGTCCCTGTCTACTTTAGTAAGCCGGTTGGTTATCACTTTGTCTAAACTTTATATTATGGGGTTTTGACATAACCGTAGTAGTGTTACGATCTGATGCAGCCCAGGAGTCAGTTTGGCAGATGTGGTTAAGTGAAACGGCAAGGAAGAGTTGCAAGGTCAGGTTTTTAGTATTGACAATACATAAGATCTAAAACTGAAAATCTTAATGTCTCGATATTTTTGATATAAATATTCTCAAGTGGTGATTGTCACAAAGGCCAATAGCTGTGACAGAATGGACTAGACATATATATATATATATATATATATATATATATATATATATATATATATATATATATATATATATATATTATATACCAACCCCTCCGCGCCGGCAGGATGTGACACAAAGTCAATTTATTAAGCGGAGACATGTACACATAGGCTTGTAAATTTGATAAGCAAAGTAATCTGAGAGACGTGGTGTTGTCGCAGATCGTTTAATAAAGTCACAGAAACGGAGACGGTAAGAGACCAAAGAGTCAAGAAAATATTCGACGAATACCAGGGAATCGGATAGATTTTGGTTTGGTTTGTTTTGTTTTACGGCATATCAACCTCAGTGGGTCATTTAATGCCGATAAATTTTGGAAATAAATCAATTCTTAATGGATAATACAATTTTTTTATAAATACATTTTCTATTTAATCCATAGATGGGACCCTAACAGGTACTATCACTCCGGGTTAGAGTGGACCAGGGAGCAATGGTGATGAAGGGGTGCTCCACATCCTCCAAACCTCCAGAACTGGAACCTCACCATCAGATAGAGTTTAACGTAATTCCCAGGACATGTAGACCCACAGCCACCGCCTTCTAGCACCTATATGATAAAAAGGGGTTGGGGCTTGCCATAAGGGCAATAGGGTTGGGAAAATCCTATAGGTGATAGGGCTTGACGTGACCAGCCGATTGATCGGAGGGGGCCTCTCTGACCGCCCGTCTAGCCCAAGATAGGGCCAAAGTGGAGTATTGCATGTCATGAACTGCTCATCCACCTGGGCTCTATCCTTAAGCATAACGGGTCGCCACCCACGGCCAACAGGTGGCCCCATTTGGGGAGTCTTACCCCTCTGCAGATGTGCAGTCGGTGCATTCTAACGCCTCAGACGACAGGGCGGAGTAATCGGATAGAGGTGATGAAGAAACAAATTCTCAGACCCTCAGCCGGTTCTATTTTTATCTAGCCATGTCTTCTGACCACCAAAATATTATATATTCAAAAGTGTCCCGTAGCACTAAGATTCCACTTTTCCAGTCACCGCTAAAGAAATAATCAACAGGGGTTTACGTTAAGAAAGTTGTTGTTTTTGTTGTTGTTGTTGTTGTTGTTACGTTTCCTCTAAAAGACGTTCACACAATGTTAATCACATCACTGATTATATAGAAGTAGTTCTGCTGTATACACCTCTTAAATTCTAACAACTTCTATCATCCGCCCTGTCGACTGGGGCGTTAGAATGCACCGACTGCACCTCTGCAGAGGGGTACGACTCCCCCAATGGGGCCACCTGTTGGCCGTGGGTGGCGACCCGTGATGCTTAAGGATAGAGCCCAGGTGGATAAGCAGTTCAGGACTTGCAATACTCCACTTTGGCCCTATCTTGGGCTAGACGGGCGGTCGGAGAGGCCCCCTCCGATCAATCGGCTAGTCACGTCAAGCCCTAGCACCTATATGATTTTCCCAACCCTATTGCCCTTATGGCAAGCCTCAACCCCTTTTTATCATATGGGTACTAAAAGGCGGTGGCTGAGGGTCTACATGTCCTGGGAATGACATTAAACTCTATCTGATGGTGAGGTTCCAGTTTTGGAGGTTTGGGGAATGTGGAGCACCCCTTCATCACCATTGCTCCCTGGTCCACTCTGACCCGGCGTGGTAGTACCTGTTAGGGTCCCATCTATGGGTTAAATAGAAAAATGTATTTATAAAAAAATTGTATTATGTATTAAGAATTGATTTATTTCGAAACTTATTATGTGACCCACTGAGGTTGATATGCCGTAAAACAAAACCAAATCTAACAAAAATCTTCTTCTATCATAGTTCTCTCTACTATATATTTCATTGTCCATCGGGTGGGGTGGGGGGTCAGGTGAGATTTCGGGGTTTTCTTTCGGCTAGAACTGTCTATTTGTTCATATCTAGACGATGTTTCTTCTTCCATCGAGATTATCTGCGTCCCAACTTTCTTAGTTTTTAGTCATACAAACAACACAAGCTAGGTTTTGTGTAAGCACCTTTGTTACCCCGAATGCAAGGAGCAGAAACACATAACTACGTCTGCCCTAACGGCCATTCCAATCTATTCACCCATGGTAACCGGATTACGTTACTCTGTAAAAAAAAAAAAAAAAAAAAAAAAAGTATTTTTATTTTTTCCTCAAAAAATACAAATACTACTCTGAAGGTCGGCAAAATCTGTGTACGGAACATTTTATGCATTTTTCCTATTATTATCATCATCATCATTTCAACTCCATCTGATTATTTTAATAATAATAATAACGTAAATCCGTATATATTTTGATAAACAGACCGAAACACATGTGTAAGTGATATCGATTAAAAGTGATATCGATAAAATTCATTTTTATCCATCTACATTTCTTTTCTTTACTCATTTTTTCCTCATATATATATATATATATATATATATATATATATATATATATATATATATATATATATATATATATATATATATTTAATGAATAATTGATTTAAACGCTTTGTCAATCCATCTAGGCGGATTAGGGAATCAGATTTATTGTACGCTAATATTTACATCTTTATGTATTTTTCTTAATTCATTTTTTAATAGTCCTAACACGAATAATTTTTAAATACATCTATTTTATCCGTTGATAATTCCAGCCAGAATAGCGGGTCTTGTATAGCTAATAGGTAAAAAAATTTCAACTTGTAGAATCTGCTGTTCAATTAGAACATAAAATACAATAAAAGTAAAAGGGAAAACAAGATAAATACCTGAACCTTGCTAGAGAACTGGAAAACTCCGAATAATAAATGTAACAGTTTGATCAATAACTGCCAGAACACATGAGACAATCCCATCGAGAACATTTTGAATGAGGGAATTGATTGATATATCATGTAATTAACTAATTAGCAACAATCCCTTTTATTAACTCTTAATGTCCAAGCATCATTCCACCCGGCTGGAAGTCACATTCATTTTCCTAATCTACCCCAAATTATATATTAAATGTAATATATTGAATGTAAATATTAAACATACTAGCAAATATATGCACCCTCCGGGTGCAAGTATTTGAATTTTAATGTAATGAAATATGTTAAATTTGAAATACTTTTGAAACTAAATAAAAATCCAAATAAAATGATTTGAAATAGAGGGGGTATAATCGAAGAATAGAACAACTTTGAAACTAAGTCTTCCATCATTTTTCATCACTCCCTCCTTTTATTGCTGAATTTTCCTAATTTAACTATTTAGTTAAATTAGGAAGTAAAGAATAAAATTACTGTTATTTCTTTATATTAAAGGATTTCTTTTTAAGATTTATCCCCGAGTTTTTTGCTCATATTCATTAACAAAAAAACAAACAATTAGAAATCAATAATACCAAGCGCATATTTAATAAAATTAAACTTTTAATATCAATATGCAAATTAGCTTTCCTGTTCACACTGTAACTCGCTATTTTGTTGCATATATAAATACAATTGCATGTTATTAGAATGTAGATAAAGTCAAAAGTATTAATAAGGTATAACAATTTTACCAATAACTGAGGTTTAAATAAAAATAAATTCATGGTGAATGTGACGTCAATAACTAAGGGAATTGTGACTTGAGTAGTGATTTAGTTTCGGCTTCAGACAGACAAACAAACAATCTCCATTATAATAAGATTTTGAAGTCTTTAAATGAAAAGGCCATTTATAGCCATTTTTTGATAAATGGTTATAGGATGTTAAGAGTTAAGAATTAATTTTAATTATTTGTTGTTCAGTAAGTAGAGATAATATATATATATATATATATATATATATATATATATATATATATATATATATATAGTGTGAGAGGGTCACTGTTTCAGCTTTTGCTGGAATGGTGTACCAAAGGCATTATTATTGGTAGAGTGCTCAATATAAAATAGAGCTATTCATCCGCACTCCTCAATTAACACGACCCAACTATATACAACATACATAACCTACACATCCGATAGGAAAAGAACATACACACACACATACATGCATGAACACAAGCGTTCGCACGTAAGTACTGTTAAAATACCACACACTCACAGATCAACGTATTATGTGTGTGACCAGTTACTACGCATACGCAACCTTTATGCAGCCCATAAACACTCTGACACATTCAATTCACCTTCGCATACATACACACATCATTACATTTGAAACATCTTCACCTGATGATTGCATCGCATGAAACCAATATGGTTGTGAATGTTCCTTTGTCACCTAATAAATAGATATGTAAAACCTTTATTTATATATATATATATATATATATATATATTATATATATATATAATGGAGATTGTGTGTTTTTCTGTCTGTAACCGAAACTATATTACTACTCAAGTCACAATTCCCTTCGTTATTTACATCACAATCTCTTTTATTTATATTTAAACCTCAATTATTAATAAAATTGCTTCACCTTTTTATTAGTGTTGTCCATATCTACATACAAATAACATGCAATTGTATTTATATATAAAAAAAATAACGGTTTACAGTGTGAATGGGAAGGATAGTTTGCATATTGATATTAAAAAAGTGATTTTATTAAATATGTGCTTAGTATTATTGATTTCTAATTGTTTGGTTTTATTTTAATGAATATAAGCAAAAATCTCTTCAATGAATCTTAAATGAAATCCATTAACAAGAAAAAATAACTGTCATTTTATTCTTTATTTCCTAATTTAACTAAATAGTTAAATAAGTAAAATTCAGCAATGAAAGACGGGAGTGATGGAAGAGTAATTTTCATTTCTATTTTTCTATTATACCCAAACTCTATTACATATCTTTTTATCTGCCTTCTTATTAGACTTTCTAATTTAATACGATATTTCATTACATTAAAACTTAAATACTTGCACCCGGAGGGTGCATATATTTGCTAGTATATTTAAATATACATTATGAAATTGATTTATGAATTTCCCTAAAGTACGAAATAGATGAAAACCATTTCTCTTTTCGGAGATTATATACTCCGCGTCTTTGACCATTATGACACACATACCTCTTGCTTATATCCACAGTTTAAATATAGTCAACGTTAAAGTACAACCACAGTTATTGTTTCATTTCCCTCCTACCGCCAAAATGTGTGTTGTCACGAGATATGTAATCATTAGAGTGAATGAAAATTTTGACGGATTGATTTAATAAAAACTACCAATAATACCATTGCTTTATATCTATCTATCTATCTATATATATATATATATATATATTGTATATGTATAAGTATTAACTTACCGGTGGGTATAAGAACGATCGTTGGAAGCGCACAATATCCAGAGGTTAAGGTTGAGGAAAAACAAATACAAAGTGCTCAATACAATGTAGAGCATAAATTTATTTAAGAATGGAAATGAGTAACCTACTCGAGTTTCATCGATAGATTCTTCAGGTTTACTTTTAAATTAATCGAGTTTACGATTAATCTTTGGTGTTATAACATGCCCGTTGGAATGGGACTTAAATTTAGTCCCATTCCAACGGGTATGTTTATAACACCAAAGATTAATCGTAAACTCGATTAATTTAAAAGTAACCCTGAAGAATCTATCGATGAAACTCGAGTAGGTTACTCATTTCCATTCTTAAATATATATATATATATATATATATATATAGATAGATAGATAGATAGATTGATAGATAGATAGATAGATAGATAGCGCGTACCCAGCAAACCTGGGATATTGTTATTGATTTATTTTCAATTTCTTCACGAGGAGCCGTTGCACGAAAGTCTTCTTAATTTAGGTAAGTGTTATCAAGCGAAGGAAGTGTTATCATTGCAAATCGCTCGGCTTGGTGCGAAGATGAATAAGGCAAGATGTAAAGAAAGCGAACTAGTTTCTCAACTGGAGTATTTATCGTACCCCGTCAATGGGTAGGGAATTCACAGAACGGGAATATGAAATGGAAGAGCTTTGGAGATAATGGGCTGAAAAAAGTCAGCGTCTGGTGTTACGAACGACGCGTTGAATAGAACCGTTGTAGTTATTATTATTATAGAATTCAGTCCATGAGAGCGAACATTGTTAATATATATACGGTGGTCACAATGACATGAAATGTAAGTACAGACGCACGTACGTACGTACACAAATACACACACACACACACGCGCCCACACACACACACACACACACACACACACACACACTCGCACACATGTGTACGTATATAAAATTTTACAAAGGTGGTTAAGAAAGTATAGAGAATACTTGCGTCGTCTTTTTTATCATTAATTAGAGAAAGTGTTGATTTTTGGAATGCCAGGTTTTCAGAAGGTTAACTGAAGGTGTTTTCTTACAACAGTTTTTTTTTTTTTTTGCGTCTACACATTCTTTTCCGCCATCTGACTTGTTTTTTTTTTGTTTTTTTTTTTTTTTTTGTATTTTTTTTGTTAAATATTTTCTCGTTTGGTTTCCTTTTCTTACCTTTTGTCCATTTTCTTCCTTCTATTTGATCATTCCTACTTTCTTTCCTTTTTCCTTTTCTAACATCAATTTCTTTCTTTCGTTTTTTCTTTCTTTTTCCTTTCTTACGGTCTTACTATTTTTCTTCATTATTATTCATAACTTCATTATTTATTCATTTATTTATTCCTTTCTTTCTTTTTTCCTTTTCTTACATCAGTTTTTTTTCTTTTTGCTTTTCTTTTTTCTTTCTTTCTTTCTTTCTTTCTTTCCTTCCTTTCTTCCCACCATTTTTTCTCTATCACCTCGATTATTTATTTATTTATTCATTTATTTCCTCCTTTCTATCTTTTTTTGGTTTCTTACATCAGTTTCTTTATTTTTGCTTTGTTTCTTTCATTCTTTCTTTCTTTCTTTCCTTCCTTTCTTTCCTTCCTTTCTTCCCACCATTTTTCTCTATCACCTCCATTATTTATTCATTTATTTATTTCCTCCTTTCTATCTTTTTTTAGTTTCTTAAATCAGTTTCTTTATTTTTGCTTTCTTTCTTTCTTTCTTTCTTTCTTTCTTTCTCCCGCTTTCTTTTTTCTTTTCTTTCATTTCTCTTCGTGCTTTGCCTTTTCAATATCTTCATCTAGTTTTTACTTTCTTTCTATTTGAATCCCTTTATTCCTTCTTTCTTTCTTTCTTTCTTTCATTCTTTCTTTCTTTTTCTTTCTTTCTTTCTTTCTTTCTTTCTTTCTTCCCACCATTTTTCCTCTATCACCTCCATTATTTATTTATTTATTTATTTATTCATTTCTATCATCTTTGATCCGTTTTTGGTTCTTTTCATCCTTCTATCATTATTATTATTATTTCTTTTTTATTGTTTCATTTTCTCCCTTCTCTAATTTTTACCACTTCTTCTTCTTCTTCTTCTTCTTCTTCTTCTTCTTCTTCTTCTTCTTCTTCTTCTTATACCTCCCATCTTTTCCTTTTCCTTCTGTATTTTTCCACTTTCTTACTTGACTTTCTTAATTCTCTTCTTTATTTTTCGTCTGTTACTTCCATTATCATTAACTCTATCAGCTGGGATTGTTGAATACACCGAGTGCACCTTTGCAGTGGGGTGTGGCATCCTCCCAATGAGACCACCTGTTGCCCGTGGGTGGTGACAGAATTCTGGTGGCTGAGCTATCCATGTGTTGTATACCCTTCGTTACTTCTTTACTTACTCCTATTCTTCTATTCTTCTTCTGTTCTTCTTCTTCGGTTCATCTTTTCTAGCGTCTAGACTTCTCTTGGGGACTTCGTGTCCGGTCTTTCATGGGGGATTTCTCTTTATCAGAAGCCCTGTGTCATTGGCAGTTTTTAGATAAATACACAAGACTTCGATTTACTTAGATCCCATTTTATTTCGAAATCCCCACCAGACTACCTGCGCAGATCGAGTCGGAGCGTGTATAACCACCGACGTGGTTTCTCGCCGACTGACTAAAATCTATTTCTAATCTAAACCGGAAGAGGGTCTCCTCCATCGATTCTCACGGTATCCACCGGAAAGGATCAGGATGAGGTCAGGCTTTGTCACTCATCCTTCAAGGCCGTGGGCTGCAGCTTATAACAGCCATTTTGATTTCTACACTATTGCACATAAATATTAGGTATCTAATAATTATGTAACACATGACATACAATTCTTCAGCTTGGCTCTTACTTGAGTTAAACGGCTGCTCGAAGTGGCCCAACCGACCATCCACTGGTCACATCAAGACCTAGCACCTATATGACTGTCACGAAGCGCGTGGTGTAATGGTTAAAGTCATGGGAAATGAACTCGTTGCTCCGAGTTCAAATCCTGGACGGGGTAATTGCATTTCACTTAGCGCTAATAACCTTGGGAAAGGTATGAATCCTACTCTCCCTCTAGCTATGGGCAAATAGTAGGGCAGACTGGGCTCTTTAATCTTGGTTAGGCAACCGGTCTAGGATGAGGAAAACTCTGAATTCAAACCTGTTAAACTCCGCTTAAGAAATTGTATTGTGTCGCATCCTGCTCGTGCGGAGGGGTTGGTAAATATATATATATATATATATATATATATATATATATATATATATATATATATATATATGACTGTCACGACCATATTGCTCTCATGACCAACTCGCAAAAGTTTTATCTTATATGAGTTAGAAGGCAGCGGTTGAGGGTTTCAGTGTACTGGGTAGGAGTTAACCTGCTTCTAGTGGGGATGTTTCAATTCTGGACCATTGCGGGGAGAGTGAAGTGACCCTTCATTGCCATTATTTTCAGGTCCTCTCTGACCCAGAGAGGTAATACATGTTAGGGTATCAACTATGGGTTACATATAAAAAATGAGTTAGAAATAATGTGTTTAAAAGTTTAAAAGTTTAAATACCCAAAACGAATGAAAAAAACAAAAATCTCTTCGGCATAAAACAACCAAAAGCTTGACATGATGTATATATATATATATATATATATATATATATATATATTTACCAAACCCTCCACATCAGCAGGATGCGATTCAAGGTAAATTTCAAATACTCTATTATTTCCCGATAGTACACCCTAATTACCCAACCCGTTCGACACAGGTAAGATGTGACACAAGGTCAAAAGTATGGGGCATTCAGCTAGAATATATCTCACTATTCAGTAGCCTGGATTTTGCATGACTAGCTTGTTAACCATTACACATTATATAATATATATATATATATATATATATATATATATATAATATACCAACCCCTCTGCACGAGCAGGATGGGACACAGCGTAAATTTCTTAAGCGGAGTTTAATAGGTTTGAAATCAGAGTTTTCCTTCTCCTGTCCTGGTTACTTGACCATGGTTAAAGAGCAAGGTGTGCCCTGGTATTTACCAATAGCTGGAGGCAAAGTTGGATTCATACCTTTCCCAACGGTATTAGCGCCATGTGAAATGCAAACAGCTTCGTCCAGGAATTGAACTCGGATCGACGAATCAATTTCCTACGACTCTAACCATTACACCACGCGCCTGGCATGCCGTATAATCCATCCAACCAACTAACCAAGCATCAATTAAAATTGGTTACTTGTTTATTTTTGTTTTCTCTCTCTCTCTCTTTTGTTCCCAACTCTATTGCCCTTATGGCAAGCCTCAACGCCTCTTTATCGTTTGTGCTAGAAGGCTGTGGCTGAGGGTCTACATGTCCTGAGAATGACATTAAACTCTATCTGATGGTGAGGTTCCAGTTTTGGAGGTTTGGGGAATGTGGAGCACCCCTTCATCACCATTGTTCCCTGGTCCACTCTGACCCGGAGTGGTAGTACCTATCTATGGGTTAAATAGAAAAACATGAGTTTATAAACAAAATTGTATTATGCATTAAAAAGGAAATTATTTCAAAACTTTGTCGGCATTAAACATTTTTTTACCAATAGAAGTATTCGACATAAAATAACCCAAGGGGTTGACATGCCGTAAAACCCAACCAACCAAATCTTTTGTTTCTTCTTTTCTTTCTTAGATTATTTATTCCTCCTTTGATTTCCTCATATCCATCTCTTTCTTCCTCTTTTTTGCCTTTCATTTTTTTCTTCCTATCTCTCATACTTTCTTTACTTTTTCGTGTTGATACTTCCATTATTAATTATTTATGTCAGTCTTTGCTTTCATTGTTCCAGCGTTTTTCTTTTGTTTTCTTCCTTCTACTCTCTCTCTCTCTCTCTCTCTCTCTCTCTCTCTCTCTCTCTCTCTCTCTCTCTGTAGCTTTCACTCTTTCTCACTTTAGGGCATGTCCAGTTGCTTAACGGTTAATACCGTACTACGCTATCAAAAGGATGAACATCTGATGAGTCGGGAGAGTTAGACACTTTGTCATCTGATGAGTCGGGAGAGTTAGACACTTTGTCTAAGCTCCCTGAAATACTATAACGCTAAATCTCTACATCTTTTGTTATTTCTTTACTTATATATTTGCTCTGTGACTCTAACATTAAGAGCACACATTGAGCTCTCAAACTGCGACAGGTTTTTTAAATAAAACTCTTGTGTCGTAAGGAAGATTTCTTCTCTGGACTTTTGGATTATATATATATATATATATATATATATATATATATTTGGGAGAATATGTGCTTAATTGAAATCGTGCCTAATTTTGAAAGTTAATTAATTATTAATTAATTATCTTTCAAAAGTAGGTACGATTTCAATTAAGCACATATTCTCCCAAAAATTGTCGGCTAAATAAAGCCATATCATAAAACACATCTCTTGTGTATTTACTTCTCATACACACACACACACACACACATATATATATATATGTGTGTGTGTGTGTGTGTGTGTGTGTTTTTGTGTTTGTGTATGTGTATGTGTGTGCGTGCGTGTATGTGTGTTGCTTTCATTCCTTCTTTTTTCTTTGTTTTCTTCCTTCTATTCTTTCTTTTTTTTTTTCATTTTTCATAGTTCATTTTTCCTCCAACTCATCTTTTCTTTCTTTTATCTAAAACAAGTGTAAGCATTTTTAAATTTCTCTCTCTCACTCTCTCTCTCTCTCTCTCTCTCTCTCTCTCTCTCTCTCTCTCTCTCTCTCTCTCTCTCTCTCTCTCTCTCATTTTAGAGCATGTCCAGTTGCTTAACGGTTAATACCGGACTATGCTATCAAAAGGATTAATATATATATATATATATAATATATATATATATATATATGTGTGTGTGTGTGTGTGTGGTGTGTGTGTGTGTTGTGTGTTTTGTTTGTGTGTGTGTATGTGTGTGTGTGTGTGTGCATTTGTATGTGATATCGGTTTCCATTGATTCTCTTGCCTTGTGCCACAATTAGCATAATAAATAATCATTTTACTCTTTCGTTCTCTCTCCAAACATGCTAATTAAAAAACTAATTCTACCAACAAACGATAAACGTGCTTTTTGTCAGAAACAAATATCTGAGACACACATGCACATACAGGCACACATCGTCTTCCATACTCACTTATCATACGTATTTCCCGTTCTCATGCACCTACCACTCGTATACCGACAAAAAGGAACTCGAAAGAATTATACGTACCGTTCCAATCATAATGAAAATAAATAGGCTTTGTTTTAAACAACCACCACATTAATTCATTTTCTCTCAACGTTCCTATGTCCCAAGTCAGGTTTGAATTAAATCTATTAGAAATTGTGACTCTGAGAAATGCATTTAATTACCAACCAGAAAGGAAAAGTTCGTTCAGTTGACTTCTGGTTCAAGAATGTTCAATAATGGAAGAACCTCGTTCTGGCAGCATTTGAGACGACACAAATGCCATGTTACATCGGTTCCAGCAATTTCTGTTGACAATATCAATGATCTGCAGAGAGAAAGCGTGGTACATAGGCAACTGTTTGTATTCCATACAACCTTGCCTAAACCTTCACAAATGAGAGGAAGCATGATGCATTTTTTTACTCTTCCTTATATCAACAAAAGCCCTGAACAAGATCTACTCAACAGATCGAAACACAGCAGCGTCGGCTAATAAACTTATCACTCATTTTATTTAAATCTGCGTTCTTTTTCAAATTTCTCACTATAATACATGTATATGAAATATATATATATATATATATATATATATATATATATATATATATCGGTTTAAATGTAAAGCTTAATTATATGCTTAATTAAACGTATAAAGCTTAATTATATATATATATATATATAATATATATATATATATATATATATATAATTAAGCTTTATACGTTTAATTAAGCATATAATTAAGCTTTACATTTAAAACCGATATATATATATATATATATATTTATATTTTTGCTTGAAGGCAACTACAATGCGAATATCGCATAAATTCGATAATTATAGAAGATAATAATAATGACAAGTGAATCCCGCAAAGAATCACTCGGTGTGTAGAATATCGTACAGACTGTTTCAACTTCATTAAGTCTCATCAGCGATATATACCAACGACTCCCCTCCGACCGGAATACGAAACCGTGACCTCTAGCAGGATAGTTAAACACTATACTGTTTCAGCCATGGTACAGCACCGAGAAACTCATGCGAAATTAACCTTGTCATTGATACTGGGGCGACTACTGCCATATGAGGCAAGTGAGTCGCTGAGTGGATAATAACAGACACATCCGGGGCCTTATGCTCCTCGGCGAAGGAAATAAGATTTTTTGGATGTTTGTTTATTTTTAGAAGCATTGTCGATAATATTTATATTTTTGCTTGAAGGCAACTACAATGCGAATATCGCATGAATTCGATAATTATAGAAGATAATAATAATGACAAGTGAATCCCGCAAAGAATCACTCGGTGTGTAGAATATCGTACAGACTGTTTTTAAAATAAATTTGCTCTACTAACGTATTGAGCACTTTTTATTTGTTATATCGCTGTCTTATCTTTCTGAATTTTACATCAACTAACATGTGTGTGTATGTGTATGTGAGTGTACGTGTGTGTATGTGTATTCTTGTGCGTGTGTGTATATGTGTATCTGTTTGTGTGTATAATGTATATATATATATATATGTGTGTGTGTTTGTGTGTGTGTGTGTACGTGTGCTTCTGCGTGTGCGTGTGCGCGTGCATGTGATTGCACGTGTGTCTATGTCTGCGAGTTGCCGCTTGAAATCCAACATACATACAAGTTAGAATAATAGTTAAATGTAATAAGTAAGATCTAAAGAACGAAGCAAACTGATAAAATCGTCAGACTTTTTAATAGGCGAAGACAGAAGGTAAACAAAAAAATATTTCAGGGATTTATTTTTCTTGCCACAAAATTAGAACAACTTTTATCAGTAAGGAATTTGGTTGCCAAAGAAGAAAGATCTTTCTTTTCATCTCAATTCATCATCGTAGACGAACCAAAATAATTGTGCCTCAGTCTCATATTTCCTAGCATATTGCCGGCTTTGTTACAATGTAATATAATAATATAGGATAGTTTGTTATTGGGTTTAATTCTTATTGAGTGCCAAATATCCATGTTCCAGTGTCAATCTAAGAACATAAAAGTAATTAGCAACGATAATGTTAGTATTAATTTGGTTTTAACAAATTAATTTAATTTAGTGAAATTGATCACTAACTAGGACTGGAAGTGACCACCTCAAGCGGAGTTTAACATGTTCGACTTCAGAGTTTTCCTTCTCCTAGACTGATTGCCTAACCAAGGTTAAAGAGTCCAGTCTAACCTACTATTTACCCATAGCTGGAGGGGGAGTAGTTGGATTCATACCGTTCTCATGGGTATTATCCCAATTTGAACTGTAGCTTCGTCCAGGATTTGAACTCGGGTCGATGAGTCCATTTCCTACCACTCTATCCATTACACCACGCACCTCCAACCATTGGAACTCTGGTGGAAAAGTTGTGAAAATAGAAATTTCCAAGTGCTTACAATTGATCATTTCCCGCTATACACTTCATTCTCAAAACCATAGTTCTCAATAGAAAGAATTAACTCTCCCTTTTTCTATTTACTCTATCTCGGCAATTAAAGGAAATAAAAGTTTAATGGATAAAAACTTACACAGTTACAAATAAAACATTAATAAATATTCTTAAACTGTGCTAATTTCATGATTACTTCCAGAGGTATGATGTTTTATTTTTCAAATTAAGATGGCTTTTTAAAAAGTTTTATACATGGTATATTTTTTCTAATTAACTTAGGGGAATAGATCACTAATTATGACTGAGTTTATTCTAGTATGGGGCCGGGTTAGCTCAGTCGGTAGAGCGTTTGGCTAGAAACCACAAGGTTCCTAGTTCGATACCGGTCCCCGCCAACTCAGCGTATGCGTAGCACAGGGATCTGTGCAGTAAAGTAAGAAGCTGATGAAAGGTGAGGCACTCCACCTCAGATGGTAAAAACAATCTCCTTGGTCTAGCACTATTGAAAAGGGGATAGACTGCCTCGCTGACTGGCTGATACCGACTTTATGCCGCCCCGGCGACTTTACTTACTTATTTTACTATTCTAGTAGTGACCACCCAAAGTGAATTCAGAGTTTTCCTACTCCTGGACTGATTGCCTAACCAAGGTTAAAGAGCCCAGTCTGCCCTACTATTTACCCATAGCTGGAGCGAGAGTTGTTGGATTCATAAGTTTCCCAAGGGTATTAGCGCTATTTGAACTGTAGCTGCGTCCAGGATTTGAACTCGGTTTGACGAGTCCATTTCCTACGATTCTAACCATTGCACCACGGCCTCCAAATTCTGTAATGATAGAATCGAAGTTTTGTGCGTTCCATGAATGTAACTGATAAAAAAATTACTTAATTTAGAACAATAAACGGAAAAAAATATGCCTGCCTCAGAGAGAATCATTATTTTGTTTGTATTTACCCAACCCCTCTGCAGCAGCAGGATGTGACAAAATGTTGAAAAATTCAGAGTTTTCCCTCTCGTAGACCGGTTGCCATACCAAGTTCAAAGATCCCAGTCTGCGTTACTATCTACCATTACTAGAGGAGAATAGTTGGATGGATACCTTTACCAAGGGTATTAGCGCTATGTCAAATACTACCAGCCTTGTCCAGGATTTGAACTCTTGTCAATGTGTCTCTTTGATACGACGATAACCATTACAAGACGGATGCCTCTAGATTAAAATTCTTTATTTTGGATTCTTATTTACCAACCGAGTAGGATGTGACACGAGATCAATTTTTTAAGCGGAGTTTAACAAGCTTGAATTCAGATTTTCCGTCTTCTACTGATTCTCTAACCAAGATTAAAGAGCCTAGTCTGCCTTCCTATTTACCTACGACTGGACAGAGAATAGTTGGATGCGTACCTTTCCCCCAAGGTCTTGATGCTATGCAGTCAGCCCCGTCTAGGATAAGAGCTTGTCTAGACGTGTCCGTTTTATACGACAATAAACATTACACAAGGCGATCCCCCCTCTTTCTTTTTTTTTATATGTGGAATTCTGTCATGATAAAAACAAGAGAGTGCTAGGATGTGTTAGAATTGGTCAGCGAGCGTGTGAGTTATTAGTCAATGCATGGATAAAAATATTAATGTTCTCTTTCCAAGCATCTTCATAAACACAATTGCAACGTACCTGTTTCATTCACTGTTCATTTTCCCCCAAGTTGTCATGACGACATTCATTTCTTATTTATTTTTCAAGATCTGTCATATTTATCTATTCTTTTGTTCACTCTGCTTCCGACTTTACGTATCATTCATATATATATATATATATATATATTATATATATATATATATATATATATATATATGCTAAAAAATAAAAACAGACATCCCCCCCCAAAATCTTATATATATATATAATATATATATATATATATATATATATATAAGATTTTTTGGGGGGATGTCTGTTTTTTATTTTTTTAGCATATATATATATATATATATATATATATATATATATATATATATATATATATATATCTGTGGTTGTTTTCTGTTTTGGTCTCATTAGCTTTTCTTTTGGTAAATTTTCCTTTATTTTTTTTTTTATTGATTCTCTTTATTTTTGTGTTATTCGCGTCTCACATATTTTCCTGTTTACATTTTTTACAAATCCCGAGCCGATTTACTTCCTCAAAACATTATTTATTTCCGGTTGGAGACTGTTTCTCTTTCCTTTATCATAAATGTTGTTCAAATCTAACTTATGTCTTGTTTCCTTACCTAACTTTTTTTATTCGTTTTAATTTGTTTATTTTTCCTCAGCTGTGGCGTTAGAATGCACCGACTGCACCTCTGCAGAGGGGTAAGACTCCCCCAATGGGGCCACCTGTTGGCCGTGAGTGGCGACCCGTGATGCTTAAGGATAGAGCCCAGGTGGTTGAGCAGTTCATGTAATACTCCACTTTGGCCCTATCTTGGGCTAGACGGGCGGTCGGAGAGGCCCCCTCCGACCAATCGGCTGGTCACGCCAAGCCCTAGCACCTATATGATTTTCCCAACCCTATTGCCCTTATGGCAAGCCTCAACCCCTTTTTATCATATGGGTGCTAGAAGGCGGTGGCTGCGGGTCTACATGTCCTGGGAATGACGTTAAACTCTATCTGATGGTGAAGTTCCAGTTTTGGAGGTTTGGGGAATGTGGAGCACCCCTTCATCACCATTGCTCCCTGGTCCACTCTGACCCGGTGTGGTGGTACCTGTTAGGGTCCCATCTATGAGTTAAATAGAAAAATGTGTATTATCCATTAAGAATTGATTTATTTCAAAACTTTATTGGCATTAAATGACCTACTCAGGTTGATATGCCGTAAAACAAAACAAACCCAAAAAACAAAAAAACAAACCAAAACCTTTCACTCTTTTTAATATAGACTTTCAGGTTTACCAAGAATTCCATTGTTTCCTCGTTTTTTTTTTCTTCTTTCTTTTACTCGTTTGCTTATCAATTATCTTTCTGTACTTTTCTTTTTCTTTCTTTCTTTTTCTTATTTCTTTTTTTATTTAAAATTCTTCATTTTTGTTAAATACAAGTCTTTACTCTATATTGTAATATATTGTTTATTCATATTTTGTTAATTTCGTTCTTTTTTATATTGTATACTATTCATTTCGTAATGTCTTCTTAACATTTTTCTTTATTCTTCTTTATTTCTTTTATTATTTTATTTTTTGGAAGTAGTCTTTCTTTCTTTCCTCTTTCCTCCCCCCCTCTCTCTCTCTCTCTCTCTCTCTCTCTCTCTCTCTTCTCTCTCTCTCTCTCTTTTATTGGTTGTTGAATTTCAAATATTTTTTATCTATCTAATATATTTTATACTATTGCAACATTTCCTAAAATATTCTTTAATTTTTAATTATTTTTTTATTTCTTTCGTTCTTTCCTACTTTGGAAATAGTCTTTCTTTCTTTTCTCTCCCCCCTCTCTTTCTCTGTCTCTCTCTTTCTTTCTCCCTCTCCCTCTTTCATTGGTTGTTGAATTTAAAATATTTTCCATCTATCTAATATATTTTATACTATTGCAACTTTTCCTAAAATATTTCTTTAATTTTATTATTCTTTATATCTTTCATTCTTTCCTTTTTTGGAAGTGGTCTTTCTTTCCCCCCTCTCCCTCTCTCTCTCTCTCTCTCCTCTCTCTCTCTCTCTCTCATTGGTTGTTGAATTTTAAATATTTTCTATCCATATTATATATTTTATACTATTGCAACTTTACCTTGAATATTCCTTAAATTTTATTATTCAACTGAATTTTTATTTTAATTTTTATCTCACTTAGACGTTCCAATAACACCCACAAAATAATTGTGTATTTTCACTCAATTATGCTTCGTCAATTATCGAGAAAAGTAATCAAAAGAAGGCAAAAGAATAAAATACAGGAGCAGGGTGAAAATTTTCATTTGTCAATTGATATTGTGGCGTTACTTTCGTAATTGCCTGGAGAGTTGTCTGCCCGTTCAGTTCCCGCTAGGGTCCGTTTATATTTAAGCGGCTGGTTTGAACGTCTCTTTCTCTTTTTGCCGGGCGACCTATGAGACACATGTGTTAGACACGGTCTACCCCTTCTCGTTGGGGATCGGTCCCCCTTACATTACTGTAAGTGATTTATACAGCATGGACTATTCCTAGTCTCATATTCCTAGTCTCATGTCTGTTGCTTTTATATTTTTCTATATGTGTCTTTATCTCTACCCTTGTATAAGTATTTACATTACTTTTGTATGTATGTTTATGTACTCCTCTATGTATGTATTATGCACCCAGTTAATCCATGTGCTGTATACCTATTAAATGTTTTGTCTATCAACCCTTGTCGGAGTTGTATCTGCAAGTATTATCACTTTAAATCTTACAATATATTTAATTTGTAGCATTTAACCTTGAGTGCTTTGTTTTTGCCGATAGTTATGGCGCGTCTTTGATGTCATATTTTGACTGTTTTGTTTCAAGTCTCTACCGGTTGTTTGCGATTAGCGAAGAGTAAAGGCAACGATCAAATAGATGATTTACTGTGAAACTATTCAATTAAATTAGAACAAAGGAAGCAATATAAATTTATACATAACCAATCTGTATTGCTATTGGCCTAACATTGGAAAGACAGAGTCTAAGTGGTTTCAGGCTCTGCAGCAATTTGATATCGGACGAACAACATTTGTATTATCATCATTCGTCCACAAATAAGAAACAGACTTTTAGTGCACCCCATATATATTATATATATATATATATATATATATATATATATATATATATATATATATATAATAACAAAAGACTTAGAGATCTTGCATTATAGACTATTTCAGGGAGCTTAGACAAAAATGTCTAATTCTCCCGACTCATCAGATGCGAATGATGAATTCTTTATTTTTAAGGCATTTGAAAACAGATTTTTTTTTTTTTTTTAAATTGTCCTGTCCTGCTCAGCTGTAGAGTAATAAAAATAGGAATAAAAATACAAATAATAGTAAACAATAATAAAACCAAAGACATCTGACCGCTTGTCAGTAATTTGTTAGGAGTTACTGTTAATTCAATTAATTCAGAATTCAGGGACACCCCTGTTCATTTATTTAGTTTTTGTTTGACTTAATTTATTTTCCTTTCTTTCCATATCGCTTCAACTATACCCACCCCTACATACCTATACAAACTTATACATATACATACATATGCATACACACACATACATACACACACACACACACACATATATATATATATATATATATATATATATATATATATATATATATACTAGCAAATATATGCACCCTCCGGGTGCAAGTATTTAAGTTTTAATGTAATGAAATATCGTATTAAATTAGAAAGTCTAATAAGAAGGCAGATAAAAAGATATGTAACAGAGTGGGGGTATAATAGAAAAATAGAAATGAAAATTACTCTTCCATCACTCCCGTCTTTCATTGCTGAATTTTACTTATTTAACTATTTAGTTTAATTAGGAAATAAAGAATAAAATGACAGTTATTTTTTTTTTGTTAATGGATTTCATTTAAGATTCATTGAAGAGATTTTTGCTTATATTCATTAAAATAAAACCAAACAATTAGAAATCAATAATACTAAGCACATATTTAATAAAATCACATTTTTAATATCAATATGCAAATTAGCCTTCCCATTCACACTGTAAACCGCTATTTTTTGTATATATAAATACAATTGCATGTTATTTGTATATTGATATGGACAACACTAATAAAAAGGTGAAGCAATTTTATTAATAATTGAGGTTTAAATATAAATAAAATCATGGAGAATGTGATGTAAATAACGAAGGGAATTGTGACTTGAGTAGTAATATAGTTTCGGTTACAGACGGAAAAACACACAATCTCCATTATAATAAGATATATGTGTGTGTGTGTGTATGTGGGAGAAACATCAACATCTTTTAGACTAAGATTAAATAACCACAAATCCACAATAAAACTCAAATCCCCGCATAGTACAAGAGCACTTCATTTTAACACCCTATCACACAACCTTATACATCTCAAATGCATTCTAATAGAACACTCATTTCCAACAACGCAATCTCGAAAACAAGCAGAAACTAAATGGATTCTAAAATCACAAACTCACGTGAGGGGATTGAACGCTGACATCGGAATACTCCGTTATTCTAATTTCTTTTACAGACGCTGCCACTGTCAATAACAACAGAGACAAAAGATCCGTTGAACAGGAACAACAGTCATTTGATAAAGGGTATCCGAAAATTTATGATAAATATAATAATAAAAAAATAAGTGAATCCAATACTCCATAACGTCGAGTTCATTCATTTATTTTTAGATGCTTCGTAATAACGCCCAACTTAAAAAGAACATATATATATATTTATTTATTTATATATTTATTTGTTGAATTTTTTAAATATAATTGTTTTCCTTAGGCAACTACCCAGGTTTCATGCTATTTTGCTATCATCAGGTTGATAATAATTCTTCTGGTGTTTATGCGAAGACATTTTTAGCTCCTACAAATTTGTGGTTGAGCACTGTGATTTCCTTGTTTCATCTCAATTTTTACATATATATATATATATATATATATATATATATATATATATATATATATATATATATATGAATTTAACATCTTTAGAAAAAACAAATGATGTTAATAGTTTGCTGACAGAATCTGTTTCGACCTTTTTAATAGAGCGGTCTTCATCAAAAGCAATATATGAAGGAATTTTTTTCCTTCATATATTGCTCTTGATGAAGACCGCTCTATCAAAAAGGTCGAAACAGATTCTGTCAACAAAATATTAACATCATTTTTTTTTTTAAATGTTAAATTCATACTGTCGGATTAACTTCGATTTACTTCCCACACACATACACACACACACACACACACACACACATATATATATATATATATATAATATATATATATATATGTATATATATATATGTGTGTGTGTGTGTGTGTGTGTGTGTGGAGAAAGGTAGACAAACTCGGGATGTTGTAGAAAATGGATCTTTATTGTAGATAGTGATGCCGACGATGCAACGTTTCTGTCTGTTAGACCTTCTTCAGGACTTTAGGAATACAGAACGAAAATGTTCACCACTGAAGCAAGAACTCTATTCCTAAAGTTCTGAAGAAGGTCTAACAGACAGAAACGTTGCATCGTCGACATTACTACCCATAATAAAGATCCATTTTCTACAACATCCTCATCATCATCATCAAGTTGAACCTTCAGCAAGGTTCTCCTTTACTATTCCTCACCATCCGTCCCTATCTGTCATCGCTGTCGACAGGTCCCCAACGCAGCATCCAGTGATCGAGCGGAGCTAATCGATGAGGGGTTTTGCTGGCACACCCACAGTCTTTCGTCATCATGCAGGTGCTCATAAGATAACATCGCTCCTGAGCTTGTCCTTGCTTCGCCAGCCATACCCAGCTTGTCTTGACCGTACTGTTTGCATGATAGGAGACAAGTGGCCGTACAGTTGGTCTTTTGTGGAATATATATATATATATATATATAAAGGGTGGCTTACCGGTGAATATGGGCATGATCGTTGGAGGTACACAGGATCCAGGGGTTTAGTCCGTGATAAAAACAAATACAAAGTGCTCAATACAAATTAGAGCAAATTTATGAAAGAAATGTATACAATAGACACCTACTCGAGTTTCATCGCTAGAATCATCAGGGTTAAGTCCACTGAATAGTAACTCGATTAATTCAGTGGATTTAACCCTGATGATTCTAGCGATGAAACTCGAGTAGGTTTCTATTGTATCCATTTCTTCAATATATATATATATATATATATATATATATATATATATATATACTTTTGTATTTAGAAAATGAATAAAGTCGTCAGGTGGCCTAGATTCGGTATCAGCCAGACTGCGATTGTCAATCCACTTTTCACTAGCGCTAGAACAATGAGTTTTTTTCATCTGATGTGGAGTGCCACACCTACCATCAGACCCTTACTTTACCACACATACTTTACCTACTCATACGCTGAGTTGGCGAAGGCCGGTATCGAACCAAGAACGTTGTGGTTCCTAGGTGGACGCTCTACCGAATGAGGTAAATTAGCACTCTAATAATCAATATATACTACCAAAGGTCAAATTGTTGAGAATGTGTGTGCATTTTGCATAGCATTAATACTTGATATGGTCAAAGTTTCACATGTTTTTAAAACTCCCATTGGTTAGAATTCAACAAAACTCGAATTAAGGAATGAAAATTATCGTAATTTCTGTTGTATTCTGAAGCGGGATTGTTTTTAAATCAAATATAAAAATTCTGTATTTTACAGTCTTCACAACTGAAAAAAAAAAAAAGATTATAAATATGTCAAAACGCCGCACTTTTGCTGTTTTTCCTCTCTTGAACATGTACTCTTTTTAACGACATTTATTTCATTGTTATAATTAAGAAATTCATAGTACTTTTAAGCTCTGTCCTTAAGGGAACAAAAGTGACAATTCAAAATTGTATTTTTCTGTGGGAAAATATAAAGAAATTGGCAATTGCTGTCATACCAGATTAGTAAATTTGTGAAGCATCTGCATCAAACTATTGTCTCTCTAGCTATGGGTGAGAATAGATTGAACTCTTCAGGGCTAAGATCCGCCACTTAGAGTCGGATCTTAGCCCTGAAGAGCACTTAGTGAAACTTTTAGTAGGTTTATCAGACTCATTAGGTTTATCTTTATTATTTGCTCTACTTAGGTATTGAGCCCTTTTTATTTATTAGCTTTAGTTTCCTGGCGGTTTTCTATGAATATATATATATATATATATAATATATATATATATATATATATATATATATATATATATATATACATTGTTTTTTCATTTTGAAAAATATTGTAGCAATAGATTATTTTTGGTTTGTACGATTATCTTGGTCTCTTTTCTTTTTTCCAAAATGTTCTTTTTCTCCCCGGGTGATGTTTGGTAGTATATTTTTACAATCAAACTATTTGCTGGGTTTTTTTTCTCACCGCGAGGATTTACCAACAAGTTTGGTATATTGTATATATATATATATATATATATATATATATATATATATATATATACATATATGTGTGTGTGTGTGTTTGTGTGCATGTGTGTGTGTGCATGCGCGAGTTTGTATGTATATATACATGTGTGTGTGTGTATGTGTGTGTGAGGGAGTAAAAATCATATAATGATAAAATCAGTAATATACTGGAATTTGCTTAACATAATTTATGACCTATCCTGAAAATATGTAGCCGTCTGTGTGAGCACATTTTCTTGACGTTTCCGGGTTTTACTTCTTACCTTTCAAAGGAAGTATAGTCTTTAAGCGTGTAAATTAAAGCCGTCTTCATACGTGTTGCTGTTCCGTAATAACGATCCCATCTGGAGTTTCGCAAGTGGCTGGCTTCAGTTCGTTCTCATCAACAATCAGTCTAAAGTCTAAAGGGAAATCGAGACAATACCGCATATAAAAACATGAAACTGGGTTTAACACTGTTTTCTTACTTCCAGAAAATCATGTAGGCGTTTGCAAATATCTTTCTTCTCTATATTTGGGTTATACTTAGGAGGCAGTAGGAACTTTATGAAGGATTATCTTTCAAGATTACTTGCTGTCTTAACTGCTATTTATAGATCTATACGCACGGCTACAAACATGTGTTCACACCTCTCTATATTCTTATATTTTGTAAAAAATTCAATATGAACTATCACCTCTGATAAATGATCCCATGAAAGCACTCTACTTTATAGGGAAATTGAAATATGTCAGAGTATTCAGTTTTTGGTTGGTTGTGTGCTTTAATGGTATATCAAATTTTGTGGTTTATTTAATGCCAAATATCATATATATATATATATATATATATATATATATATATATATATATACTAGAAAAGACGTGACCCGTTGGGTCACCCATTGTGATCGGGTTATATTGTTAAAAAATCACAATGATGTAATTTATTTTTAATGCATTTTTAATAATTTTTCGTTCCATTTTGCACAAATTTTTCGTAAACATGGCCGTTACCGCTGTCTAAGAGGACGTAAAATCTGTATTTTACAAAATAAATTTACCCCCACCCGATTGAAATATTCTCCCTATATTTGGGTTTAGGAGGCAGTAGGAACTTTATGAAGAATTATCTTTCAAGATTACGTGCTGTCTTAACTGCTATTTATAGATCTATACGCACGGCTACAAACATGTGTTCACACCTCTCTATATTCTTATATTTTGTAAAAATTTCAATATGAACTATCACCTCTGATAACTATTCGAAAAATTAGCGTCATTTTTATATTTACAAAAAAGCTGATAACAATCCAAAAGAAAACTCGGGAAATGAATCAAAACTTTCATTAGATTTTTAAAAAATTAAATATAAATGAAACATATCTAATTAGATAATAAATCCATTAGATATTACAGCTCCCTTTGCACAAACAAAAATTAAAACTACTTCAACAGAACAAATGAATGAAATATAATTTATTCAAGAAAGCTAAGCCAAAATAGTGAAGAGTTAAAACTAAGTTGATAAAATAGAATGTTTGTGCATAAACAAAGTGAATTGTAAAGACAAGGAAAAGGAGAAAAATAAAAATGAATTAAAAACAAGAAATGGAAAACCAACGTAAATTATTCCAGAATAACATAATGAAAAGAAAAAAGAGCCGCCTGTATATACGTGACATAGAAATTCGTTTATAAGATCCAACCCCACCCCATCCCAAATAAAACGACAAACAAACAAATAGAAATTAATAGGAACACACAGACAGACAGACAGGCAGACAGACAGGACGACAAAGAAACACACGCACGCACACGCGCGCACACACACACAGACAAACACACACACACACACACACACATATATATATATATATATATATATATATATATATATATATATATATATAAAGCAATAATATATATATAACCGCTTTTTTTTCTTTGCGTATAATGGCTTTTCTTTCTCTCTCTCTCTCTCTCACTCTCTCTCTCTATATATATATATATATATATATATCTATTATATATATATATATTAATATATATATATATATATATATAATATATAATATCGCTTTTTTTTCTTTGCGTATAATGGCTTATATATATATATATATATATATATATATATATATATATATATATATATATTATTATTATTATTATATTAATATATATATATATATATATATATATATATATATATATAATGGATTTTTCTTTGCGTATATATATATATATAAGCCATTATATATATATATATATATATATATATATATATATATATATACATATATATATATATATATATATATATAAGCCATTATATATATATATATATATACATATATATATATATATATACATATATATATATAAAAGCCATTATATATATATATTTATATATATATACAACACACACACACACACACACACACACACACATATATATATATATATATATATATATATATATATATATATATATATATATAATCGCTTTTGTTTTTCTTTGCGTACGTGTTTATGCACGTTTGTTAGGCTCAAAGGTTTTTGTACAAAACAACTTTAGCGAGTGTCGTGAATAAACAATCGTTTGTGATATCGAAGACTTTAAAATACCGAAAGGACACTTAAATTGATGACCATTTAGGAACACAAAAACGCACACATGCATACACGCATACACATATACACACGCACGCACGCACACACACATAATATCGATTTTGATCATATATTATACTCTATTAGTAACTAATTCTAAATATAATTGATAGACCATGTATATTGTAGCGTGGATAGGAATTCAACGCCGCTTGGTAAGTTTCTCGCCTACGCACTGTTCCAACCGGTTTTTCGTTTTTGTGTAATGTAAGTAAAGTAAGTAAAGTCGTCGGGGTGGCCTAATGTCGGTATCAGTCAATCAGGTATATATATATATATATATAGCAGGGCTGTGGTTGTTTAAAAGTTGGCAGAGTGAGTAAAAGATAGGGTTCCACAAGGGGTGGATTTACTAGTTTAAATATATCATCCCCTTTATAATAAATAAGTTAAGTAAAGTCGGCGGGGCGGCCTAAAGTCGGTATCAGCCATGCAGTGAAGCAGTCTATCCCCTTTTCATTAGCGCTAGACCAAGGAGATTGGTTTTTAGCATCTGAGGTGGAGCGCCGCACCTACCATCAGCTCCTTACTTTACCGCACAGATCCCTGTGCTACTCATACGCTGAGTTGGCGAGGACCGGTATCGAACTAGGAACCTTGTTGTTTCTAGCCGAACGCTCTACCGACTGAGCTAACCCGGTCCTATTTGTGTAATGTAGTGTACTGCAAATAGAGGTGAATCATTTTCTGATTCTGTTTGGTTTGGTTTTGGTTTGTTTTGTTTTACGGCATATCAACCTCAGTGCCGATAAAGTTTTGAAATAAATCAATTCTTAATGGATAATACAATTTTTTTATAAATACATTTTTCTATTTAACCCATAGATGGGACCCTAACAGGTACTACCACTCCGGGTCAGCGTGGACCAGGGAGCAATGGTGATGAAGGGGCGCTCCACATTCCCCAAACCTCCAAAACTGGAACCTCACCATCAGATAGAGTTTAACGTCATTCCCAGGACATGTAGACCCACAGCCACCGTCTTCTAGCATCCATATGATAAAAAGGGTTAGGGGTTGCCATAAGGGCAATAGGGTTGGGAAAATCATATAGGTGTTAGGGCTTGACGTGACCAGCCGATTGATCGGAGGGGGCCTCTCCGACCGCCCGTCTAGCCCAAGATAGGGCCAAAGTGGAGTATTGCATGTCATGAACTGCTCATCCACCTGGGCTCTATCCTTAAGCCTCACGGGTCGCCACCCACGGCCAACAGGTGGCCCCATTAAGGGAATCTTACCCCTCTGCAGAGGTGCAGTCGGTGCATTCTAACGCCCCAGTCTGATTCAGTGTTGTTTGCGAGGAATATTTGTTTTCTTAGTGTTAGATATTTTGGACGGATCTGATTAACTTTTTTTTATTTAATGATATGAAATGTTACGTTTCCGTTTTTTGTCTTATTACCCTATTTTTATATGTTATTTTAATTTATTTTCATATCTTATCATAATGGAGATAGTGTGTTTGTCTATCTGTAACTGAAACAATATCACTACTCAAGTCATAATTTCCTTTGTTATTTACGTCACATTCTCCATGATTTTATTCTTATTTATGTTGGAATTATTGGATATAGGTATTTACTAAGCATAGCTTAGATTCGGCACAAGGCCTGAAGTATGGGGCACCCAGTGAGTATCAAACTCACTAACCATGGTCTGCTAATCTAGCGTGCTAACCATTACACCAAATGAGGCAAATGGTCATTTCTACTTATAGACTCGTCGACTACCATGTGACCAGCCTTCTTAGCCAATCACTGGCAGTGCTGCTGCTGCTGTTGTTTTATTTATTCTAGCCCGATTCTAATCTTAGTTCATTGATACTTGTATCTTCTTGGACGTCGGACCTAAAGGAAACAATGCTACAGGACTTATTGACTTACTTACTTATTTACTTTAAGTTCTTTTACAACTGGCCAAGGATGGCGGCCAAATACTTAACAATGTAAACCTCAAATGGGGTGAGGTGAATAAAGAGAAACAAAAAGGAAAAAAGAAAATTAAGATTTTGATACATCTGATTATAATAGAGATAGTGTGTTTGTCTGTAACTGAAACTATATCACTACTGAAGTCACAATTCCTTTAGTCATTTACGTCACATTATAATAAGGTGTGTATTAATACATTAGTAGAACTAATAAGTGGTAGTACTAGTATTATTAATTATTATTGTTGTGTTTATTGTTAATGTTTTTTCCTATAGTTTATTTCCATTATTTTTGTTTTCTTCGAATTCATTCGTTTAGTCATGTATTTTTTTTTATATAATGTCTTTGGAAGTTTATCATAGTCTTTGGGGTCATTTGTTTTACGTGGATTAATAAGTATTCCTTTTCATGTCTACATTTTGATATGAGTTCTGATCGTTTGTTGAGTAGTTTATTTTGCTCTGGGTAGTTTATTATGCTATTGTTTTGTCTAGGCGAAGATTTAAGTGTCTAATTAGATTGTTATTTTCAGGTCCTATTTCCCCTATTATCCAGGTTAATTCTGCTGTGATTTAGTTTGAAACGTTTCGGTCGATATGCCCTCGAATATGTCTGACAAGAAATACCTGAAGAAGGCCGGAGGGCATATCGGCCGAAACCTTGTCCAGATAATAATGAAGATGAGGAAAATAGTCCGAATAACGCAGATAATACTAATCATCAAGCCTCATCTCAAACATTCAGAAAAATAATATGCATTTGTGTGTATGTATGTCAGGGGCCAAATAATATGGTTACACCTACTTTCCCTTCTAGATCATCTCGGAGTGTCTAGTCGGGACATGGCCTTGAATAGAACAAACGTTTTTATAGTTAGTTTCACATATTTTCATTACTTGAATGTCTTTACTTGATTAGGCCTATCTTATCAGTGGTTAAATAACTATTTTTATAGTAAAAAAGAAAACTCTGCATTTTATTCAGACTGTGTCTAAGTTCCTCTAAGAGGATCTTAGAAAATTAAGAGACTATAAAACGAATTTGATTCTGTGATTTGCGTGCACCCCTGAAATTGTAACATACACGATTTCCTCAAAATTTTCTAAAGGTTTCGAGCTTAACCCTTATCAGATATAAAACGACACTAAATAAACTTACTATAAACAACAGTTGCAACATTATTTTACTAGTTTTAAGTGGTTGTACATACGTATTATTATTATTATTATTATTATTATTATTATTATTATTATTCCTTTTGAGTTTTCACATCAGTGTTAGCTGATGGTCTTTCACTGGAGTCTGAGTGACAGCAAGTCTCCTCAGGTCTTCAGGACTCTTCTGAGTATTCTGGCAGATTGCAGCAGTGCAGTGTTCTGAATGGTTTCAATCCTTCCTCTGATATCCAAACTTTCCAAACCCTTTTCTAATCCTTTTGGGACTGTTCCAAGTGCACCAACTACAATTGGTATCACTTTCACTTTCATATTCCATAACTTTTTCAGTTCTCTGGCAAGGTCCAGATATTTGTCAATTTTTTCATTTTCCTTTAACTTCACCCTGTGATCCGCTGGCACTGCAAAATCCACCAGTTGACAAGTTCTTTCTTTTTTGTTAATCAACACTAGGTCTGGTCTTCTTGCTGGGATAAGGTGATCGGTTTTAATTTCAAAGTCCCAGAGAATTTTGTGCGTTTCGTTCTCAAGAACAGATTCTGGTTTATGCATATACCATTTTGTTGTGTGGTCAAAATTTAATTTCTTGCATAATTCCCAGTGGATCACCTTCCCAACCCAGTCGAGTCTAGTTTTGTATTTTCGTTGTGCTAGTTTGCTACATTCGCAGAGTATATGGTTAACAGTCTCATCTCTATTACCGCAAAGTCTACATTTACTATTTTGTTGGGTCTTATCAATTTTCGCTTATTATTATTATTATTATTATTATTATTATTATTATTATTATTATTATTATTATTATTATCAAGCCTTTACACATAGGGAAAACAGGTTGATCTTGGCGAATTTTCATTAGATTTTGACATACACAATTCTTTCAAATGTACACAAGAAATTCAAGTTTAGTATTTATAATATATAGTATCATGGTATGTTAGCATGCTTAAAATTTATTTGCAGTGTTATTTTACTTGTTTTAAGTATACAGAAGTTTTGTTTTTAATAAGCGCTAATACATAATGAAAACAGGTCGACGTGTTTTCATTTGACTTTAACATACATACATTTTTCAATCTTGACAATATATCTTGACATCAAATATAGTTCAACCCGGTATAGGCTTGAAAATCAAAGTCGTCATGGAGGCCTAGAGATGGTATCAGCCATACAGCGAGTTAGTATACCCCCTTTTAACTAACTCTAGACCAGGGAGATTCTTTTAGTGTTTGTGACAGAGCGCCACACATACCGTCAGCTCCTCACTTTACCACACAGATTCATACGCTGAGTTGGCGAGAGCCGGTATCGAACCAAGAACCTTGAGGTTCTCAGCTGAACACTCTACCGATGAATAAATTTGATGCTTATGCACCACCATATGTCTCTTAAGACCAGAAGCTGACTTACAGACTTTGTTACAGATTGCACAAGACACATTGTTTGTTCCTGGAATTTTCAGGAATTGACCCTGGTGAGATTTCTTATGATTGACATATCCAACCTTAGAAAGCAGAATTCGACCACATGTCTGACATTTACAACCCTCAATTTTCTCTGACTATAGACAATAAACGAGTACCCGTTAGATTCCTTCTGTCTTGATTCAAACATCCTATATACATCCACCATCCAGTGTACCAGGGTTATTGGGAGCCCATTATGTCACACTAATCACAAAGGGTAATCAGTTTTAGCACCACTTAAAAATAATTTCTAAAAAACTTAGTTTCTCACATAATAATAATGGTATAACGTCTACAAAGTAAATAACACATTGCTTCGAGATTAGTCTAGCATTTGTTGGCGATGACTGAATGTTTGTTAGAGGAAGAGATACACAAAAATGCACCTTACTTCAAATATAATAACTATAGTGTATTATTCTCTCCGTTTAAGTTTCTGAGACGATTGAATATGTGGAAATGGGTAACGAATACAACGTGTGGGGTGCGTACTTTGTTCTAGCAGGAACCAGCTCCTATTGTATCTTTGGATGGTTCAAGCGCTCTCCATCCTCGATACAACTTGAACTTTTCATATCAAGTCAGAAAAGAGAGATGGTAAAAGAACAAACTTCTTTTGTTAACTTTAACAGTACACCACGCCTCAAATTTCGCCTTGTCTGGCCAACATTGTCTGACCAGCTCCCATAACCAATTAGATGACCGATAGAGTCTGGTGAATTTGGCAACTTAGTTAATTACGCTTTTCACTCCGTATACTAGATAAAGCATATTTCGTTACATACATACTAATTGACCTACGCTTTAAAGATGTCTACGGGAGATGAGGATATGCCACATTAACACCAACACGTGGGAGGTAGATGCAAAAAATCGAACGTACTGGCGCCTTAACGTTAAGCAAGGCACGAAGAGGAATGAGGGGAGAGGAGAGTTGCCTCGACTGCAAAGAGAGCCAGAAATAACAACAGCCCCAGAAAGCATCACAGTTTGTGTGCAGTCAGTGCAGATAGGCCTGCATAGTACTCTGATGAAGGTCGAATTTTCTTTGTGTGGGAACATTTCTACATTTTTCTATTATTATTATATCATTTCATTTGGTTATCTAAAAATAATAATAGTTTGAATAATGTACACATGGATAAACTCCTGACCGAAACACGTGTAAGTAAAATTGATAAAATATCCTATTTTATCCATTCTATACTTTCTTTCCTTTATTTATTTTTTTCAACATATATATATATATATATAATATATATATATATATATATATATATATATATATATATAGTTTATTAGCAGTACTGAATTTAAAAAGGACGCGTAAAAGCATATGCATGTTGTAAAATAAATTGTTTTTGTTTTTTTTTCTTAAAAAGAAAAGTAAGGGTACCCTAGTTAGATTTAAAATCAGAAATGATTTTCTTTTTTTCGCTCAATGCTCCTCAGAGAAAAATTACAATGAAAGATGGTAATGTGGTTTTGTTTTTGTTTTGTTGTAGACAACGGAATAGTCAGAAAGCAATGAGAAAAAGGATTTTTTTTTCTCAATAGGACAACAGAATTCGTAAAATATGTTTTAAATAGATAGTAGATTATATATATATATATATATATATATATATATATATATATATATATAATATTAATCTACTATCTATTCAAAACAATGCAAGAGACATTCAGTATGAGTGGATAAATCGATTTCCTTGTTTAGTTTTATCTCAATTGATATGAATAAATTATTAATCAGACACATTCTATCAAGTGGTAGATCAATTCGCCCTTTCATTTATCATTCAATCAGTCTGTTTCTTTAGTTAATATCTTCGTCTTATCTACCTGAAGTATTTCACAGCTCGCTTGTCTCTGTCGCTCTATTTAGGTATCAGTTTAAATACGCCTTATCGTCATTCAATCATATATTTAATTACTCATTCAATCGATTTTTGAGAGCTATCCGTTTGCTCTTAGGCTTTAATTGTAAACAATAAGTAACAGACACTATTAATCATTGTTCTCTGTTAAAGTCTTTAACTCGAATAGTGATTTCAAAAGGAACCAGGTTTTCCCTCGGTGTATGGCCCTAGACTATACTTCAGGCTTGTCTATCCCAAAGTTTTATAATAGTTATAAAACATAACTCAATTTTATACTGTCGTATCTCAATTGTCAACCCAACCCCACCAACACACACACACACACACACACACACACACACACACACATATATATATATATATATATATATATATATATATGGAGCACTCTATGACGGCCTTTACATACAAAGCGATGTGTGTATTAAAACAGTTAAAATCCCCTTCACATTCTGTAAGTGATGACAGCCCAATGGTTAAGGTGTCGGTCAGACACCCAAACGATCGGATTTCAGTTCCGGCTGTAGGTAGCTTACAAAATGTCAAGCCACACTGTCTGTGGATGACCCTATATTTATATAAGTCATCTCCAGACATGTTTCACGCATCATCAAGTGGCTAGACACAAAAACTACCTCTGTCCAGGAGTGAATCCAACTGAGTTTTTGTAAGACCGTCTTCTTAACCTCTCGGCTATTTGACAGCTGCCGTAACGGGGTGGTGTTTAAACTATTAAATACATACATTCATATACTTTACGATCACCAGAGAGATGCAGTCTGCGAACAGACGATCATATATATATATATATAAGCGCTTCCCCTAACATATATATATATATAAGCGCTTCCCTAACACTTTTCTCGGTCAGCGGCAGATATGTATCTCTTATTGTAACAGTTTTTTGAAAAAAGAAGACATATTCCAAACACGACGATAGACAAATTCTATTTTTCAAACAGGATGAGTATTAACCCGTTGACGGTAGGCCCGCAACGGATTTTTAGAAAAGAATTTTTAATTTTTGTATTTAAATTTGTATTTTTCTATTTTTGTTTTTTCTTATATATAAAGCAAAAAGTATGAAAGGTTGTAAGGTTTTTGGGATAATGTGAAATTTAAATTTGTTGGGAAGTATAAGACGGAAATGGTTACGTGAAGGGTATTTTATGATTTCTTACTACAAGTGTCGCTAAATAAGGGGATATATTAAAAAAGCCTTGTCTTTGGGGGATGGTTTGCTGGGTGAAAATAACGCAAGATTCCATAATTCTACGTAGTGTTCTATTGTGTATGTGAGTTAATATTTTGGCACCTTTAAAATCAAAGGCATGGTTATTGTCTAAAATGTTTAGCTAGGGCGTTGTTTAGAAAACCTCGTTTAATATGATATCTATGTTCAGATAATCGTTTAGATAAGGATCTAGAAGTCTCCCCCACCTATATTATATATGCAGGACCTAACAGTATATCAGCCTGAGTTGATGTGATTACTGAGCTGAACTGAGACAAAGGTATTTTACGATAGCTAAGGTTTAACGCTATTTCAGTTCATCATTTTTCAATTTTCATTGCCACGTTCGACTTAATTCTATTCGTTTTCCTTGTCTTAACCACTCTGCTAATTTTAAGGTAATTCCAATTACAAATAATAACGAAGAATATATATATATATATATATATATATATATATATATATATATGAATGAGAGTACACAAACAGTTTGTTTGAGATAGCGATAGCCGACAATTTTTGGGAGAATATGTGCTTAATTGAAGTCATACCTAATTTGAAAATTAATTAGTTGATAATTAATGAATTAGGCGAATATATCTGTTCAAATGTAAGTCGTAAACAAATCGAGAAAAAGTCGATCTCTGTATGTACATTTCAGCATATTATGCCTCATTAGCAGAGTTATAGACAGGAAGCCGCTTTGTGTGTGAAGTTATGGTTCGAATCACACACAAAGCGGCTTACTGTCTATAAATCTGCTGATGAGGCATAGTGGAGTTTAGACTTATACCCTCGGTAAATGCATGAATGCCTCTCTTCTTCTCCCGGGTATAGGACAATAGTTGGTCAGCCTGGTCTTTTAGCCTTGGTATGGCAACCAGTCTAAGAGAATAAACACACTGCATTTAAACAGCTGTGATCCGATTAAAAAGAAAATCAACTCATACCGCATCCTACTTGTTGCGGGGGAGGGGGTTGTAAAAAACCACAGGCACGTACGCATGCATGCACGCACAGTTGTGGTCAAAGAAGTTATCAACAACAGATATGATGACATTGCTTCGAGCTTTTCAACCACTGAAGTTTTCATTCAACTCGAATGAAATATCAAAGCAAGAAACATTAAAGAAAAATTCGTCAAGATAAACAGGAGTCGGAAAAAGATGGAGTATCAGCACTTGTACTTTCGTCATCATCTCGATATACTTTACATCAAAATTAAACGACCTTAATGATCGTTCCAACAGATTTTACATGAGAAAAAGCCTTTTAACAAGTACCTCTTACAGATCATGGCCGCCTACGAAAGCAGATGCCAACATCATACAAGGCTACACTGTCTGGAATTAAACAGTAAAAACTAACTTGATTTTATGTGTTTGAACTTTTCTTATATCTTATTAGCAGCGGCTCCACGGCGTCGCCTGGGTAGAGGGGGATTATTTAAAGTTAGTCCCACAGATCCATTATTATTGAATCGTGAGTTGAATCCTCGTTGGATGCCCCATTTAAATTCCCATGTAAAAAATAGATTTGCATTGATCCAGCTACTCTGAAATGAAATGTTAATGTCTACTATCTAAAATGTCAAATGAAAAAAAAAACATACTGTTATGATTTGAATTTTATTGTTTAATTATCTTCATGAATATAAATCAAACCTCTATTGTTTTTGCTCAAAAATCAAGTCCTAGTGATATTTATTGTGTTTATATATATTTACTTTGTCGTTAATTGTTTTATTTTCGAAATTTCCTCCGGACATACGTATACACACAACTGCCCTTTATATATGTATAGCTTATAAGTGAGCTTATGTGTCTGTCTGTAATCGGGATTCCGTCACTGTCGACGTTAAATTTTCTTAGTGAATTTCTTCTTCGTCATCCTCATGTCGCGCAATTAGCACGGATATCCATGATAATCTCTCGCCAACCTTGAATATCATTAATGTAAACGTCGCTTATGTGTTCGTCCTTGCTTCTCCATCAGTGTCCAGCATGTCTTGTCCGTCTTAGTCGGAAGATTTGTGAGATAGGGTGCACGTGGCCGTACAAGTCCTTCCTTGTGGGGTGTTGTTTCCACGACTTGTTCAAGATCGAACGCAGTATTCTTGTGCAGATCCCATCTAGCTTATTCTCCATGCGCCTCGTTAGGATCCAAGTGGTGCAGTGATAGAGTAGCACTGATAAAAAAATTATCGATTATTTAATTTTTTATTTATAGCATTCACATGGGTTAATAATCCATTTTTAAGAATTCTCAATCAATTTTTGTGTATTTTTAAAAATTAATTATTAATACTACTAGCAAAATAAAAAAAAACGGTCATGTTTAGGCATGTTCACCTTTGAAGGCCCCTATTTTTCAAAAATACTTTCTATCTGAAAATAAATTAAATTTTATTTTTGAGCACACATTAATTATTATATATGCAAAAATTCACCTGAAATAAACAACAAATTCTATGTTAATATGACATTTTAAACCGAGCACTTCAATCGGCCATTATTTTTGTAACAACCCAATATTTACAGAAGGATGTAGAGCCAAAATATCAGCTTAAAACCAGGTTACCATTCTTTGAAAACTATATTTTGTTTGGCGGAACAGTAGCGGGTTTTGATAAATCCAGGCTTCATTCAAAGTGGCAAGTCAATTAATTCACTTAGATATGTAGACCAGCTAAAAATAACACAATGTAAACTAAAACAAACAGCGTTCAGTCTTTGAATAGAAAGTCCGCCATTTTACGTGATGATAACGCCTGCCACCATGCTGGAATTATAGCGTTAAGTGAATTAAAGCTTATTGTATCCTTTCCAATTATTCCGTCTTCTCCCTATTATGTTTGTTTTTTGCTTTTATTCAGCATTTAGATGGTGGTTCTCAACCTAGGTCCATATGGACCCCCAAAGACCATATAACAATTTTTGGGACCCAGAGAATTAAGATATATTTAACTATAAGAATACAATGGGATTTTTAAACAACGAATGGCTATGGGGGTTCCACCAGAGTAAATTAGAATTAAAATAGGTAAAAAAAAAGGTTAAGGACTATTGATTTAGATCAATTCGTTATAACCAAAATAAGAGTCAGGTGGAAATTAAGAAGGCCTTAACGAAATGTATTTATTTATTTAATAAAATGTTCTTCTAAAATCGTCTTGACAATTTACTATTTAAATAGTTTGGTTTGTGTTCTTTGTTTAATGGCACATCAACCTTTGAGTGTTATTTAATGCCTAAGCTATTCATTTAGAAAAAAAAACAGTAGTGGTACTATTCAACTCATAGCTAGAAAGGATAAACGGTTTGTTTGTTTGTTTGTTTTGTTTTACGGCATATCAACCTCGGTGGGTCATTTAATGCCGATAAAATTTTGAAATAAATCAATTCTTAATGGATAATACAATTTTTTATGAATAAATTTATCAATTTAACCCATAGATGGGACCCTAACAGGTACTACCTCTCCGGATCAGAGTGGACCAGGGAGCAATTGTGATGAAGGGGTGCTCCACATTCCCCAAACCTCCAAAACTGGAACCTCACCATCAGATAGAGTTTAACGTCATTCCCAGGACATGTAGACCCGCAGCCACCACCTTCTAGCACCCATATGATAAAAAGAAGTTGGGGCTTGCCATAAGGGCAATAGGGTTGGGACAATCATATAGGTGCTAGGGCTTGACGTGACCAACCGATTGATCGGAGCGGGCCTCTCCGACCGCCCGTCTAGCCCAAGATAGAGCCAAAGTGGAGCATTGCATGTCATGAACTGCTCAACCACCTGGGCTCTATCCTTAAGCCTCACGGGTCCCCACCCACGGCCAACAGGTGGCCCCATTGGGGGAGTCTTACCCCTCTGCAGGGGCGCAGTTGGTGCATTCTAACGCCCCAGCCGACAGGGCGGAAGGATAAAGGGGTTCATACCTTTGCCGATGGTATTAATCCAAAAGTGGACGTAATAACACGACTTGGGTTCGGACTCGCTTACTATTATGTCGCAATCCAGCAGGTAAGCCTCAACGCTACGGGGATTCCTCCTTTTTAAATGGAATCCGTTAACAGATACAAAGATTATTATTGTGACTGAATAATATTTTGCTTAATTATGGATTGATGGATTGATTCCAACTGCGTGTATCTGATGCCTAGTCGTTAGAGAATCGCGTTCATTATACGTTCATACTTACAATTTTTCTGATGTAGACTCATAACGATACGTAACTCACACGTATACAGGACAATATCTCGTTCAACGGTTGCCTTACTAAAACAAATCCTTTCTAGTAGAAGATATCCTGTCAGGTGTTCGCCCAAATAAATCCTTCCTCTTTCAGTGTTCAGGGGATATCTCGTTACAGCGAACTTATATTTGTTTATTTCTAGTTAGTAATGGGAATTTAATTATCTCCCTCGGATTGCTGGGGTCACCTGTTTTAACACGCAGGCATCCTCGGATATCATTTTTTTTCAGGCTTTGAAACACCTGTTTAGTCAATATCCAATTACATTACTTAGGGGACTAACAGATACTACACTCCGGATCGAAGTAGACAATAAAGGGGAAGTCCACACTTGCCAATTTCTATAACAAGATGCAGTTTAGTTTTACACCCAGGACACTTTTTGTGATGGTGGGGGGTCGTACCCAATTCTAAGCCGCGTCGACAGGGTACAATTATACCTGTTTGGTTTGGTTTGTTTTGTTTTACGGCATATTAACCTCAGTGGGTCATTTAATGCCGATAAAGTTTTGAAATAAATCAATTCTTAATGGATAATCGAATTTTTTTATAAATACATTTTTCTATTTAACCCATAGATGGGACCCTAACAAGTACTACCTCTCCGGGTCAGAGTGGACCAGGGAGCAATGGTGATGAAGGGGTGCTCCACATTCCCCAAACCTCCAAAACTGGAACCTCACCATCAGATAGAGTTTAACGTCATTCCCAGGACATGTAGACCCGCAGCCACCGCCTTCTAGCACCCATATGATAAAAAGGGGCTGGGGCTTGCCATAAGGGCAATAGGGTTGGGAAAATCATATAGGTGCTAGGGCTTGACGTGATCAGCCGTTTGATCGGAGGGGGCCTCTCCGACCGCCCGTCTAGCCCAAGAAAAGCCAAACTGGAGTATTGCATGTCATGAACTGCTCATCCACCTAGGCATCACAGGTTGCCACCCACGGCCAACAGGTGGCCCCATTGGGGGAGTCTTACCCCTATGCAGAGGTGCAGTCGGTGCATTCTAACGCCCCAGCTGACAGGGCGGAATTATACCTGTGACAAGTTTGAAAATGCCTTTACCCTTAATACACTTCATACAGGGATAGTTTAAGCAGAGTGTTCAATTTGTTATTTTTCAACTTACCCAGAATTTCCAGTGTATCGGCAAATATTGCACTGCGCTCTTGTAAAAATATTTCCTGAAATAAAGTGTCTTTTTTAAAATGTTCATTGTTTTTTATTAGATCATGCATTGTCATCTATTTCTATTTAATGTATATCTACTAGAATTTCATTTATGATTTTAGCTGCAGTGTTACATAATTATTAGATACATAATATTTATGGCAATAGTGTAGAAATCAAAATGGCCGTTATAAGCTACAGCCCACGGCCTTGAAGGATGAGTGACAAGGCTTGACCTCAGTACTAACCTTCCGGTGGATAGCGTGAGAACCGGTAGAGAGGACCCTCTCTTCCGGTTTAGTTAGTAAGTTTTAGTCAGTTAGAAGTGAGAAGCCGAGCTCGTAGGATGTAAGTCTCACTGCGCAGATGTCTGGGGTGGGGATTGAAAATAAAGTAACATCAAAGTAAATCGAAGTTTTGTGTTTATTACCTAAGAAACTAACAATGACACAGGGATTCTGATAAGGAGAAATCCCTAACAGAAACCAGACCCGAAGTTCCCAAGAAAGTCCAGACCTTAGAAGAGACCAGACCAAGTTATCCAAGATGTTAGAAGATAGAATCAAGCCGGCCAGAAGAAAATACGACCAGAAGTAAGAAGTAAGAAAGGGTGTACAACAGCAGATCATCGCAATAACACAAGCCATTACTATGTGACCATAAACAATAGTCGACATCTGTACGTGAACGCACATCAGTATTCACTCAGGTAGACATTTTGTTTCCGTAACAATTGCTCTATTAATTGAAGAAGGGAGATCTGCAGCATGGTCATACAATTTTGTCCATACCAAGATCCAGGCAAAGATCCATGGCATTTTGTTGCACTCTGGTATCAAATTCTATACGTTACATAGCGGCTTCAGATTCACGCTGCTAAATAATGTACGTTAGCACTGGTTTCAAATTCACGGCCCTACTTCGTGTATCTGCATACGTAGTGGGTATCGGCACTAACCTTCAACGATATATATAGTGGTCGCTTAATGAAATCCCAACACATGGCATTAGTAGGAGTTTTGACTTTATTTCTTCTCGGCTGTACGTGGTGGGCCGCCCAATGAAATGACCGAGGGTTGACAATGACTTCTACTGCTGCTGGGATGGTGAGGTAGAGGGGGCTGGTGACGGCTTACAGCCCATCGGCTGAGACCGTGAGTGTGGTCACTCACTTGTTTTCCGTTCGCCGTCTCCTGTCTGACTGTCCCTGACGACTCGACCCTCAGGCTTTTGTATTGACGACCGCCTACGCATTTTTATCTTCTGATCTGATAACTATTTCCGAACTTATTGTTTCCCATCCTTCTTTTGTTCGCTTTACCGGGAAAAAAGTCCTTTGTCATTTTTGTCGTCTTTTCTTCGCTTTGTTTAATTTAACCGGAAATGCATATTTCCGTTTGTACAATATCCAACAATTTCACTATACGAACAAATGCAACAACAACCTTCTAAGTATTATTTGGATTATTCGGACTATTGTCCTCATCTTCATTGTTATCTGTACAACGTTTCGGCCGATGCGCCCTCTCGCTTTTTTTTGAGGTATTTCTTGTCGGACTCGGGAACTTTCTCGGACTCTGGAACCTTTTTTCGGACTCGGGATCCTTCTTGTCGTAATCGGGAACCTTCTTATCGTAATCGAGACAGTTCCCGGGTCCGACAAGAAATACCTGAATAACGGAGGGCACATCGACCGAAACGTTGTACAGATAACAATACTAATTATCAAGCCTCATCTAAAAAAATTCCGAGAAATAACAAACTTCTTATTCTACCAGCATATTCTGTTGCGTGTATCAATTCCTGACCATTGACAATACCTTGATTTCTGATTCCTAGTACAGTATACCCAAAGAATAACCTCTTGTCTGCCTGACACGATCTTGTAAATAAACATTCGCCGTATCCTACGGCTGATATTTCAAATACAATACTTCACTGCTTCATTTCATGGATCCAGATATTGTCTTGTCCTAGATTGGTTGCCGTTCTGAGGTTAGCTCAACCAGCCCAGCTATATACTCGTAGCTACTGGGGTTGAGAACAGTTCATATTTTCTCAACTACATTAGCGAGAACGGAAACGCAAGCAGCCTCGCCAATGATTTGAACTTAGGCCATTGATTCATTTACGGTAACAATTATCTATACGCTAAGCGCACCCCAAGGATAAGAAGACATATAAGATATTTTTGATAAAAAAGATTCTGATAAAATAATTCATATTACTTGCTATCAATAGTAAGAGCATTGCGTTTGATGGTATCATGTAAAATTAAACTTGGATCTTTGATGTCATTGCTTTTAAGCAACGTCTCTCGACTGGTACACCAAGGTGATTCAGTGCGCCATGAAAGGTCGCCAGGTGTACCACACGTCTTATTACAATGAAATATTTTATGAATTCTGTTTATATTTTTAAAAATTGTACTTTTTTTTAAGGATAGATATACCAAGCACGTGACTCTAATATCTTGAAAATGAATGCTTATTTCAAGAACTTCTTTATTATTCCCGATTTTGTAATTTTTATACCCAGTTTTATTTTTTAGTGAAATTTAAATGTTGATAACTCTATAAGTGTGTCGTGGAGTAAAAAGTGTTCAGAAACACTAATCTCACCTACTAGCATTAACTCTGAAATAGTATGCATTTTTTTTTATTTGATAGAGATATGTCAGCCATTATTTGTATTCATATACGATTTTAAAAAATTCCGAGAAATAACAAACTTCTTATTCTACCAGCATATTCTGTTGCGTGTATTAATTCCCGACCATTGACAATACCTTGATTTCTGATTCCTAATACAGTATACGCAAAAAATAACCTCCTGTCTGCCTGACACGATGTAAATAAACATTCGACGTATCCTACGGCTGATATTCAAATACAATACTTCACTGCTTCATCTCATGGATTCAGATATTTTCTTCTCCTAGATTGGTTGCCGTTCTGAGTATAGCTCAACCAGCCCAGCTATATACTCGTAGCTACTTGGGTTGAGAACGGTTCATATTTTCTCAACTACATTAGCGAGAACAGAAATTAATAATAACCAATGGATATGCTATAATTTTTAATTGCCATTGGGTTTGGAAGAGCGTGGTGTAATGGTTAAACTCATGGGAAATGGACTAGTCGCCCTGAGTTCAAATCCTGGACGTGGTAATTGCATTTCACTTAGCCCTAATACCCTTGGGAAAGGTATGAATCCTACTCTCCCTCCAGCTATGGGTTAATAGTAGGGTAGCCTGTGCTCTTTAACTTTGTTTAGGCAACCGGTCCAGGAGAAGGAAAACTCTGAATTCAAACCTGTTGAACTCCGCCTAAGAAATTGACCTTGTGTCGCATCCTGCTCGTGCGGAGGGGTTGGTAAATATATATATACGATTAAAAAACCTGATAAATATCTGTTAAAATTAATAACCAATGGATCTTTTATAATTTTTAATTGCCATTTGGCCCCTTATTTCCAAGTAGATTTTATATTGATTCATTAATAGATGGATGGATAGATTGATTTATTCATAGTGTCAAAAAGTCTAGCGTTAATTGTTGCTTAGACGTCAGGGAATTGCGTTCATTTTACGTTCATATTTTAATAATTCAATACACAGAACAATTTAATAAGAAATAAAGACAGAAATCGAGCAGAGGTTTGATTGGATTTTGGGTTTTACGGCATGTCAAATACACTGGATCATTTTATGCCGAAGATGCATGTTTTATTCATTATTCATGGGTACTCAATTTTATAAAGTTTATTTTATTTTTGTTAAACACATTTTTGCAAACTCATTTGTTCTATTTAACCCATATATGGAAACGTAACATTTACTACCACACCGGGTCAGAGTGGAACTGGAATTAATGGCGACGAAGGAGTGCTCCAAATTCCTTAGACCTTCAGAACAAGAACCTCACAATTAATTAGAGTCTAACGTCATTGCTAGGATATGAAGACCCTCAGCAATCGCATCCCAGCACATATATGATAAAAGGATTGGGGTTTGCCATAATGTTGTATAGCCGACTGCTACTGGACTTCAATGAACAACCCGCCCTGTCGGCTGGGGTGTTAGAATGCACCGACTGCACCTCTGCAGAGGGATAAGACTCCCCCAATGGGGCCACCTGTTGGCCATGGGTGGCGACCCGTGATGCTTAAGGATAGAGCCCAGGTGGATGAGCAGTTCCTGACATGCAATACTCCACTTTGACCCTATCTTGGGCTAGACGGGCGGTCGGAGAGGCCCCCTCCGATCAATCGGCTGATCACGTCAAGCCCTAGCACCGATATGATTGTCCCAACCCTATTGCCCTTATGGCAAGCCCCAACCCCTTTTTATCATATGGGTGCTAGAAGGCGGTGGCTGCGGGTCTACATGTCCTGGGAATGACGTTAAACTCGATCTGATGGTGAGGTTCCAGTTTTGAAGGTTTGGGGAATGTGGAGCACCCCTTCATCACCATTGTTCCCTGGTCCACTCTGACCCAGAGTGGTAGTACCTGTTAGGATCCCATCTATGGGTTAAATAGAAAAATGTATTTATACAAAAAAATCGATTATCCATTAAGAATTGATTTATTTCAAAACTTTATCGGCATTAAATGACCCACTGTGGTTGGTATGCCGTAAAACAAACAAACCAAACTAAATTCAATGAACAACATACACGTATATATAAAAATATGACCCGTCTTTATTTTCTTCGGTGTGTGGGTGGTCAGGGTGACAATGGGAATGCCCGAGGGTTGACGGGAGACGAAGTTATCTTCTCGGCTGCTGTGGGATCTCTGACTTGTCGGTTCGAAACCTCTCGCCTTTATATCGATAAATACGCCTACGCATCTTTATCTTTTGATCTGGTCTTTATATCTGCTAATATGCCTACGCATTTTTATCTTTTGATCTGATAATGGACATTTGTTATATAATTCTTTGTCTTCTCCCTGCTTCTTTGACCGGAAAATCTCTTTTCCGTTTTCCCCTTTTTTTTAATATATATTTTTATCTTTCTCTTCGTCTTTTTGCCGGAAGCTTCCTCTTCCGGGCGACGATAATACAACAATAAGGGCAATAGGGTTGGGACAATTATATTGGTGCTAGGGCTTTATGTGACTAGCCGATTGATCGTAAGGAGTCTCTATGACCAGCCGTCTAGCCTAAGTAAAGACCAAAGTGGAGTGTTAGATGTCATGAACGGCTTGTCCTTGAACATCACGGTTTGCCACCCACCGCCAATAGGTGGCCCCATTGGGAGGTCTTAACCCCTCTGCTGAGGTGAAATCGGTGTATTCTAAAGCCCCAGGCGCCAGGGCTGAAGAGCGCAGAGGAAAGATTGTGAGAGGGGTGAGCGCGCGGTAGCGTTAACGCTTAGCTGTTTCCTTTGAACATAATGAAAAGAGGAAAAAAGCAAAAAAAAAATGAGTGTCAAATCAAGATTATTACACTTCTTACATATTGAAATTGCAATAGCTCTTACATATATATATATATATATATATATATATATATATATATATAACAGGCAGACTGGACTCCTTAACGATGGCTAGGTAACCAGTCTAGGAGAAGGAAAACTCTGAATTCAAACTTATTTAACTCCGCTTAAGAAATTGACCTTGTCTCGCATCCTGCTCGTGCGGAGGGGTTGATATATATATATATATATATATATATATATATATATATATCAACCGCTTAAGCGGAGTTCAACAGGCTTGGATTCAGAGTATTCCTTCTCCTAGACCAGTTGCCTAACCAAGGTTAAAGAACCTAGTCTGCCCTACTATTTATCCATAGCTGGAGGGAGTGTAGGGTTCATACCTTTCCGAAGGGTATTAGCGCTAAGTGAAATGCAATTACCACATCCAAGTAATATATATATACATATATATATATGTGTGTGTGTGTGTATGTGCGTTTGTGTGCATATATATATATATATATATATATATATATATATATATATATATATATTCATATAGGAATGAAAATTGACATGTTTTTGGTTGTCTGAATAGTTATGTACTTGGACAAAGTTATGTGTGATATTGGGACAGACATATGTAGTAATTAGATTCGTATTTACAAGTAATGTTCTGCGGTCTAGTTTACAAACCTTTACACAACGTAAGACCTTAATATTGAATATCATAAACTCTCCGTATTTATTCAAGTTTACATGACAATCGATATCTGGAATAACTGCAATATTTGAAGTTATGTTCAACCCAAATATTTGCATAGGACTTTACGCCATTTTGAACAATTGTATGTGATTTACACAGCTAATAACTCAAAGTCATGACAAATGTAACGATATGCTATGTCCTGCAATATCTTCATATTCTACCCGTTGTATATATATATATATATATATATATATATATAATGGACTCTCCCGTCGATTTTCGATGTATGAGGGTTCAGACACACTATGAACTCCCACACGGAATTGTTTATAGTGGTGAAGGCTTGTGTTGGACCATCCACACTTTTTGGCACAGTCGATAGGAAAGAATTGGTGCATCAAGGGTTGCCACAAACCCAATCAACGACCGAGCTCAGGAATTTTGTATTCAGGGTTATCCCTCTCCTAAACTGGTTACCTACCAAAGGCTGAAGAGCCCAGTCTGCCTTACTATTTAACCCATATATATATATATAATTATATATATTATATTAATATATATATATATATATATACATATATATATATATATATATATAATGGACTCTCCCATCTATTTCGACTTATGAGGTTCCGACAACCTCTTTTCATTTAACCTCTTTCATTTAATCGCAGGTGACATTACAATCCTGCCAATGATTTGCAAAGAAGTCCACAGATGGAACAAGAGTGTGGATTATTAGAATGTATTGCTGGGACACTAGCCAATGCTCTAGTCATTTCTCTAGCTTGACGCAGCTTTGTGACCTCCAATGCTGCAAAATTCTTGATACCATTGTAACACAAAGTCCTCCACATTTTACGATCGAGTGCTGTGCTCTCAGAAGTAGCGTGATCTATATTTGTAGCTGAGAGGTTACTTTTCAACTTGTCCTTAAACCTGAGCAATGATTAACCCACGTTTCTTTGAGCACTGTCAAGCTGACTATACATGAGAATCTTTGGTATTCTGTCATCATGCATTCGCAAAACATGACCAGCCCAACGCAATTGTGATGTTATGAGGAAGTTCTCCATTCTAACAAATGTAACGATATGCTACATCCTGCAATATCTTCATATTCTACCCGATGTAAATGATTATATATATATATATAATATATATATATATATATATATATATATATATATAGTTAGAGTAACGAAGACATGAAGTCAACCGCGATGTTGACATCTTGTCTTCGCTACTCTAAATTATACTTACGTTGTCTATCAATGATAAGTTGCTTTCTTTGCTTATAAATATAGCAAAATATACTATCAATATATATATATATATATATATATATATATATATATATATATATATATATATATATATATATACGTACGTATGTTTATGCATTTATATACATGTACACATGTGCACGTGCTTGTGTAGATTTGTATATACTTCTTGTAAATTTAACATGTAAACAGTTGTTATAATTAGGTGTCAATAGGGTCAGTCATTAATAATTTCGAACACTATTTCAAACCCCCTCCTACATTTCATAAGTGCTTATAATAATATATATAACATTATATATAACACAGTTATACGTGTATATATGTATACTTCGGCAGCATTTTTTCTTTTAGACATGTTCTGTTAAACGCCACAGACAATTCAAGTCTGAGGAGTTTTTTATGGTCCTTTCAATTGAAAATTGAAAGGACCATAAAAAAAAACTCAGACTTGAATTGTCTGTGGCGTTTAACAGAACATATATATATATATATATATATATATATATATATATTTGTGGGGGGGAGATTATGTGCTTAATTAAAGTCATACCTATTTTTTTAATTAATTATAATTAAATGAATTAGGCGGGCATATCGGTTTAAATGTAAAGCGTAAACAAATCGAGAAAAAGTCGATCTCTGTATGTACATTTTAGTCTATTATGCCTCTTCAGCAGAGCTATAGACAGGGCAGTGCTTTGTGCGCGATTCGAACCCTACCTGTCAGGCTGACAGGCGGACACTCTAACCATTAAACTAGCTGGCTTCCCGAGAATATCTCGTTTATTTTAAACTGATGTGTATATCGCACTTTTTGTGTGACTTATGGCACGACAGTATGAAGTGGTCAAATGATGTTTTTGAAATGGCGAAGGCCGACACTTTTTGGGAGATTATGTGCTTAATTAAAGTCAGATCGACTTGTTTACGCTTATGTAAAGCGTAAACAAGTCGATCTGAAACCGATATGCACGCCTAATTCATTTAATTATAATTAATTAATTAACAAATTAGGTATGACTTTAATTAAGCATATAATCTCCCAAAAATATGTATATGTGTGTATATATATTACTTCGTGTGTTCATATATATATATATATATATATATATATATATATATATATATATATATATATATACGTCTGGAAGTAGGTTTGCAGATGACATGGGAATATAGTGAGTCAGTATATTTATGACATACTGCTGGTTTATAGTCAGAGTCAATTTTGGACACGTAATTTAATTACACGTATCCCAGGCAGGTAATTCTACGTTAATTAGTGTTTTCTTTTGAATCATATATGTGTGTGTGTATGTCTTTGTGTGTGTGTGTGTGCGTTTGTGTGTATGCGTGTATACTCAAATTTGTGTGTATCTATGTTTGTTTATATGTGTTAATTGCACACGTGGTTATGCTTGTATGATGTTATGTATGTCATGTAATCTAGTAGACACAACATGCATGTGAAACTGTAAAGTAAGTGGTTACTGAGTTAAATACTCTAAACATTTATTAAATGTACTAGCAAAATAAAAAACGCCCCCTGGGCGAGGTAAAATAAATATTGCTTGAGGGGATTGGAGTTGAAAATTTAATATCAGAGAGTTTGTATCATAAGTAAAGTAAAATCATCAAATTTATTAAAGGAGTAAAAAATAAAATAATTTATTAAAGGAGTAAAAAATAAAATAATTTATTAAAGGAGTAAAAAATATTAAAAAATTGAAATGTAAACTTAATTCTGATAACTTTAAATATATATTAAAATAAAACAAACTATATATAGATAGATAATATCAGGTATGTATTTATTAAAACCTGTTTTAAAAAATGAGGACTGTCTAACATTGCATGCTCAAATTTTGAGTGTATTTATTCTACGTTATGACGTTTTACGTTGTGTGACGTAATCAGTGACGTCGTTTTTGTTACAGACAAAAACCGGAAGCGAATCTCCATTATTAATAGAAGATTGTTTCACGATTTTTTAAAATAAATATTTACAAATTCACTCTGTAATAAGGCGTGCCAAACTTGTTTTGAGGTATAGAGTTATTTATATATTCATATACACTAAGAAAGTACACGATTTACGTGTGGATAAATGCATCTAGTTGAGAAATATTGGTATATAAAAAACCGTTTAATCAAAACCTTATATATAATGCAAAGTACAGGTATTTGCCTCAAACCCCACTTGTATGGGCTGGGCACAAGGCCTCGTTTTAACGTGGGCCCACCCACAACCCGAAGCTCATTGGTGGGAAAGAACAAAAATTGCGTCGATCCAGACCGCATTCCCCCTCAAGGAGGGCGCCTCGGGCGCTGGGCAATAAACCCAGCCCTGCCCCTTTAAGTCAAGGGGACAGATATTGCCTGGGGGGGATAGCCCCTGGGATCGACGCTATTAATTTGTAAAGATCCAGGGCCGACGCCACTAGACCCCCACCCTGTTGGGCGGGTTTACATACTAATGTATGTTTGCATACATATAATGCAAATTACATGATTCGTGGAAATAGATTTGGTTTGGTTTGTTTTATGGCATATCAACCTCAGTGGGTCATTTAATGCCGATAAAGTTTTGAAATAAATCAATTCTTAATGGATAATACAATTTTTTTATAAATACATTTTTCTATTTAACCCATAGATGGGACCCTAACAGGCACTACCACTCCGGTCAGAGTGGACCAGGGAGCAATGGTGATGAAGGCTGCTCCACATTCCCCAAACCTCCAAAACTGGAACCTCACCATCAGATAGAGTTTAACGTCATTCCCAGGACATGAAGACCCGCAGCCACCGCCTTCTAGCACCCATACGATAAAAAGGGCATTGGGGCTCTGCCATAAGGGCAATAGTGTTGAGAAAATCAAAGTGCTAGGCTTGACGTGACCAGCCGATTGATCGGAGGGGGCCTCTCCGATCGCCCGTCTAGCCCAAGATAGGGCCAAAGTGGAGTATTGCATGTCATGAAAACTTGCTCATTCCACCTGGGCTCTATGCTTAAGCATCACGGGTCGCCACCCACGGCCAACAGGTGGCCCGATTGGGGGAGTCTTACCCTCTGCAGAGGTTGCAGTCGGTACATTCTAACCCAGCCGACAGGTGGGTGCAAATAGAATCTTTCAGTTACTACGAAATAGATTTCTTTCTGACTTTAGATACAAACTATATAGACTCTTAAGAAAGTGAATATACTTTGCTTAGTAATTTGAGTTCAGTTATGGTCCGGGTTAGCTCAGTCGGAAGAGGGTTCGGCTAGAAACCACAAGGTTCCTAGTTCGATATCGGTCCTCGCCAACTCAGCGTATGAGTAGCATAGGGATCTGTGCAGTAAAGTGAGGAGCTGACGGTAGGTGTGGCGCTCCACCTCAGACACTACAATAATCTCCTTGGTCTAGCTCAAGTGAAAAGGGGGTAGACTCCCTCGCTGATTGGCTGATACTGACTTTAGGCCGCCCCGATGACTTTACTTTATTAATATATATACTATAATGAATACTTTTTCACAACAGATGATACATTTTATAAGAAAGTTCAAAAGATTTACGTTTATACTATTGCAATATTTAAAAAAAACGCTTTTTTGCATGCTTGTTGGGTATTAGCTTTTAAAAATTATCTTTAAACACATTTTTGAATTCGTTTTTTTTGTTACTATCTAACCCAAATATAGGACCCTAACACGTACTGCCACTCAGGGGTCGGAGTGGACTCAGGAGTAGTGGCAATGAAGGTATAAACACTCTCCAGAGCCCCATAATTGGAACCCCACCCCCAATTTAATGTCATACCCAGAACATCATGTAATGAGTATCACTGGAGCAATGAGTTCAAATCCCAGAAAAGTATTTACATTTCACATTCCAAACCAAGTGTGAAAAAAACCAAGTGAGAAACCAAGTGTTCTCTCTCAAGCTATGGATCAAAAGTAGGACAGACGGGTATGACAGAAGAGTAGGGCAAACGAGGTTCTTTAACATTGGTATGGGAACACACCTAAGAGAAGGACAACTCTGAATTCAAACTTGGTAAACTCCGATTAAAAATTTAACTTTAAATTTTAAATGTGTCGCATCATAGGTTGAGTCAATGGCTATAGGAAAAATATTTACACAGATAATCAATAAAATGTGTATTATCTCATCAGTTTAACACTGAAATGTCCAATTGGACACATGGTCTAGTGGATAAGGTAGTTAGGTTAAGACAGTTCTAAGTGACAGTTATCTCTGGATTCCGGGTTCAATCCTGAGTAGAGGCAGGAACATAGAAAAATAATTAACAGAACTACTACCGCAGCAATGGTTAGCGGAATGAGAACAGGATACCCCCGTGGACTAAATAAAGGGTTAGGTTCAAAGTTCCGTGATGGCTTCCAATTACGACAAGAAAGTTCCCGGGTTCGAAAAGAAGGTTCCCGAGTCCGACAAGAAATACATGAAAAAGGCCGGGGGATATATCGGCCGAAACGTTGTACAAATAACA
>CM042143.1:28399090-28403471 GCA_023376005.1 Doryteuthis pealeii
TGCGGCCTAAAAATACGGGGATATAACTGCGACCTTCCTTACAATGAAGATTAAGTAACATACTCACTGCTTTACACTCTGACATAATTTTGAATTTTCTTGCGGTTCAGTAATTATGTCGTCTGATGGTCTCGGTTTTCTATGTATTTCCAGTTCTTACGTCATAACTACAAGGGTCTTGTGTTCGTTCCAAGTACTCCAAGAATGATAGGTACGACCATGAACTTCATTCTTCATAGTTAGTATTATCATTATTTATACTATAGCACAGAAACCAAGTCATTTTACACCAGACTTCAACAGTGCCGTGGTTTAAATTGCTTTGTTGTTTGTGCCGTTGTTTTTACATAAGATAGTCTGATTGTACCAGCATTAATGATGTTGGCAGTGATAAGGCTGACTTTAGAAAAAAACGCGTATCGTGAGCCTGGGAAGAATGTGGTGACGGTGGCGGGTACCAGAAAACGTGAAATATATACTGGGGGTAGGTATGTGGCGAACAGTTCGGATGCTGGATAGATCCATAGAGCAGCAATGTCGTGCCATCGCCGGGAGTCGTATCTTGTATCAGCGGTGAGGAACGAGCAAAAGATCTTAACGGAAAAGAAGGGGCATCTGTGTCGGGGGACGTGGGTGAACTGGTCGTTTCTAATGTGTTTATGTTTGTTGATGTGTTTTCTCTTGCGGCAGTGTGGTGTTAGTGGAGATGACTTGATAGATTGAAAGGTAGCCGTTTCGCTGAAGCATTGCAATATGCCGTTACAAAGGGTGGTTAAGACCTGGGGTTGGTGGATAGGTGCGAGCCAAAGATAACAGAAATGGAGAGAAAAAAAAATCTACTTCTGGTACGTGCCCACGTGGATGTTGGTTCTTGCGTGGTACGCCTTGGCCACATCAGTTTATGAACGTGTGTAGATGTGTACGTCAGAACAGGAAAGAGGCATTGAGGTAGACAGACACATAAGAGAGGTAGATGGAAGGGAAATCTTATATTACGAGTTACATGTGCTTAAAAGTAATTTTTCAAAATCAAATAGAAAGTTTATATCAAAAGATATTTCCGTAAGTCCAAAGAAAATACTGCAAACACACACATGCGCATACACAACTTACGCATACACACACACACACATACATATTATATATACATGTGTGTGTGTGTGTGTGTGTGTGTGGTGTGTGTGTGTGGATGGCAAGCACAAACGTGTCTGTGCATTCATGTATCCGTGTGTATAGCGTATTCGGTATGTAGAAAGATGAAAAGATGGTGAGGTTAGAATTGAAACACAACGTAGGAGTATCATCTCATTCATAGAGTATTGGAGTCATAAAAGATAAAGTAAGAGATTAGAAAGTAATGATATTAGTTTATTATTTCAGGCTAGCAACCCTGACTGAAAAGTAATGCTACTTTAAACATGTGTGAAACTTTCAGTTCATGATTGCAATTGTAGTTGATGCACTTGAACGATCCAAATAAACTTAGAAAAAAGACCGGTTGATCTAGAAATCAGAGGAAGAATAGAGACCACCCAGAATACTACATTGCTGCAATCGGCTAGAATATTCAGAACCGTCCTAGAAAACCGGAGGAGACTTGTTTTCACTGAGAGTCCAATGAAAATACCATCAGCTGACGCTGTTTTAAAAAACTAATAATAATAATAATAATAATAATTAATAATAATAATAATAATTAATAATAAATTTTATTATTTTCAGGCTAGCAACCCTGGATTGCAGAATTAATGCTGACCTTAAAAATGTTGAAAACTTTCAGTTCATGTTCCCTCTTAGAATTCCAATTCAGTGTGTTTCATTAAACCTTTTTTTGTTTGGTTCATCTATTAATGCATATCAAACTCTTTATGGGTTATTCAAATGTCCGGATTATGATTTATTTGTAAAAATGTTTGAATATAATCAAAACTATATGTCCATGTCTATTACATTTTTTTAAAAATTCATTTTTTATTGTTTATAAATTATTTGTTTTGCCACAACACGTTTTATGGTTCTAGTATTCATTTAATGTTAATAATTTTTTAATTGATTATAAGTTTAATAATAATAATAGAAATTTAATTAATAATAATAAATTAAAATAAGTGAATCGAGCAAACTAACACAAAAGGAATACAAAAGCTAGGCACGGCTGGGTTGGGAAGGTGATCCACTGGGAATTATGCAAAGAATTACATTTTGAGCATACAACAAAATGGTATATGCATAAAACCAGAATCGTTCTGAGAATGAAATGCATAACATTCACTGGGACTTGAGATAAAGACGATCACCCTATCCAAGCCTGGAGACCAGACCTAGACATTGATTAACAAAATTAGAGAGGACGTTGCGGTTCCAGCAGATCACAAGATGAAGTCGAAGGAAAATGGAAAGATGGATAAATATCTGGACCTTGCCAGAGAATTGAAAAAGCTGTGGAATATAAAGGTCAAATGATACCAATGTAGTTGGTGCACTTTGAAAAGGTCCAAATAAACGTGGAAAAAAAAGACTGGATGATCTAGAAATCAGAGGAACAATAGAGAGCACCCAGACTACTACACTGCCTGCAATCGGCTAGAATATCAGAAGAGTCCTAGAAACCTGAGGAAACTTTGTTTTCACCGAGAGTCCAATGAAATACCACCACTGACGCATGATGTAAAACCACTAAATTCAATATAACATAAATAATAATAATAATAATAATAATAATAATAATAATAATTAATAAATAATAAACAAGGGAAACAGAAATGAAAAGAAAAACAACTGTATGAATATTTTCAAGCTTGACAAACTGGGAAGACTTGGTCATGGACTTAAGAAAGGAAAATCTTAAGAGCCAAAATTGAATCTCTTTTATAGCATACAAAAATAATGCCATGGGTACGAAATTATATAAAAGCAACAATGATAATACGCAATTGAATAGCAAATGTATTTATATAAATTAGAAAATTATATAATCATATTAACTTAGCAAAATATATGCACCCTCCGGGTGCAAGTATTTTTAGTTAAAGTGTTAAATAAAAATATGCATACTAAATTAGAAAGGCTAATGAAAACTGAATAAGAATGCCGAATAAAAAGATTATTGAAAACAGAGGGGTATGATTGGAAAAATAGAACAACTTTGAAACTACACTTCCCATCATTTTCCGTTACTCCGTCTTTTCATTGGTAAAAATTTTCCTAATTTAAACTGTTTAGTTAAAATAGGAAGTAAAGAATAAAGGGATTTACAGTTATTTCTCTTATTAAGGGATTTCTTTTAAGATTATTGAAGAGAATTTTGCTCATATTCAATAAGATAAAACCAAAAAATTAAAAATCAATAATACTAAGCATGATATTATTAAAAATCAATTTTTTAAGATCAATTATACAAATTAGCCTTCCCATTCACACTGTTAAACCTCTATTTTGTTGTATATATAAATACAATTGCATGTTATTAGTATTTAGATATGGTCAACAGTGTAACTAATGATAGAACAATTTTATTAATAATGATGTTTAAATAAAAATGAAAATCATGGAGAATATGATTGTAAATAACAAAGGAATTGCGACTTGTATAGTAAATAGTTTCGGTTACAGATAAGACAAAACCACATCTCCATTTAAATAAGATATAAATTAAAACAAAGTACAAACTATGTACAATATAATTATAATATAGTACAATAGATATATATATAAAAAATATATAAATTAGAAATCTTAAGAGCAAACTGAATCTTCTTTTAATACCAGTACAAAATAATGCCATGCGGTACGAATTATTTTGGTTGGTTGGTTTTACGGCATGTCAACCCCTTGGGTTATTTTTATGCCGAATACTTCTATTGATAAAAAAGTTTAATTGCCTGACAAAAGTTTGAAATATTTTTTTTTTTAATGGATATACAGTTTTGTTTTAAAACCAAGTTTTCTATTTTAACCCATAGATGGCACCCTAACAGTACTACCACTCCGGCGTCAGAGTGGACCAGGATCAATATAATGAAGGGCGTGCTCCACATTCCCCAAACCTCCAAAACTGGAACCTCACCATCAATAGAGTTTAACGTCATTCCCAGGACATGTAGACCGCAGTCACCGCCTTCTAGCATCCATATGAAGAAAAAGGAGTTGGAGCTTGCCATGAGGGCCAAGGGTTGAAAAAATCATATAGGCCACTAGGAAGCTTGACGTGACCAGCCGATTGATCGGCAAGGGCGCCTCTCCGGACCGCCCGTCTAGCCCAACGATAGGGCCAAAGTGGAGTATTGCAAGTCATGAACTGGCTCAACCAACTCGGGTTCATCCTTAAGCAATCATGGGTCGCCAACCCACCGGCCAAAAACAGGAATCTCTTTTCCTGGTG